>CM053028.1:47419622-47837122 GCA_028564925.1 Lithobates sylvaticus | reverse complement strand
AGGTATAGAAAGTAGCTTAATAAACTATGATTTATAAAAGCAGGAGGTATTGGTTGAAACGATGTTCCCCCTGTTTTAAATCATGTTGTGTGGACAATAGGCCTGCACAATTCGTTTCGTAACAAATCGAAATTCTGACGAATTTTGAATCTTTCGGACATTCGGATGCATCCGAATGTCTGCAGGAAAAAAAAAAAACGAATTTCAACTAATACGAAAGAAATTATAGCGAATATAACAAATTAATTCAACATGATTCGTTAAAGAGGAAGTGAACCCTGATGGGTTTTACTTCCTCTTTGTTTCTCTGCAAAGGTAAAGCATAATGGGCTACTATGCATACATATAGTAAAAAAAAAATTGAAAATAAAAAGCTACTGACACAGTCCACACCTCATCAGTGCCACCTATTAGTGTCCATCAGTGCTGCATATTAGGGCCACTGTCACATGACATTAAATAAAAGTATCGGTAATCGGTATCGACGAGTGCTTGAAAAAAGTATGGATACTTGTACTCGGTTTTAAAAAAGTTGCATCGGGACAATCTTAGTTATCACGAATATATATACATACATAAATATCGAAACGATATACATACAAAACGAATAAATTCGGTATACACGCTACAGATATAACAAATTATCCAAAACAAATTAACGTAACATAACGAATATAACAGAATGAAATTATGTATTTTACGAATGAAAATGAAACTAAATTTTCCGTTGTGCACAATTCTAGTGGACAAGTCTTTTTTATTTTTTTTTGTATAATTTTTATTTTCATTTTCAAATATTAACAAGGTAACAACACAACACATACATGGAAAAAACAAAAATCAGAGGGGGGGGGACATCAGGGGAGGGTAGGGGAAACAAGTGGGGACGGAGGGGGGGGGGGAGAGAGGGAGGGGGTTGCAAGTTTATCGCTCTAAGAGTAAGTGGTTAAGTCTACGACTGCTGGGGTGCAGTTTTTCTAGTGTTTAGGGAGACTCCCCGCCCATCTTGGACATTCGGTCCTCTTAGACAGACGAGCCACCCCCCGGGTTGGGGGGTGGATGGGTGTTCCCCTTAAGTAACTTTGTATCCCCTGGTTGTCGTGCCAACAAGCATGAAAAAAAAAAAACAGGTCAAATAAAAACAACCAACAATAATGGAAAAAGGTGGGTAGAGATTGGGGCATGTACCCCGAGAGAGGAGAAGGAGAGAAAAAAAAGGGAGAAAGAGAGGAGGGCCAGCGCTAAGAGGAAGCTTGTTTACCATATCTCACCGGATTCGTTGGTGTCCACCTTTAGGTGGAGCTTGTGGTTGCTGACGGATGGTTCGCCTGGACAAGTCTCTGAAAGGAAGGGTCTGCTAGTGCAAGTAGCGCAATATCTAGGCTAGAGGGGGCCCAGTCTGTCTCTTGCGTGTGGGCTCTCCATGCTGCCCACGTAAGCTCAAATTTGTCTCTAGTGTCTCGGCAGGTGGCCAGCCAGCTCTCTGCTTCCATGATCTCCCCTACCTTCCCCAGCCAGTCTTGTTCGCTGGGGATCTGTGCACTCTTCCAATGTATTGGAATTAGCCGTTTAGCTGCGTTTAGGAGGTGGGGGAGAGCGCTTTTTTTGTAGCGAGACAGAGACATGGGGGGCACATGGAGGAGGAAGTGTTTTGGCAGGTCCGGGACGTCTATTCCCAAGCTGTCAGAGACATGTTTGTTCACCATAGACCAGAATGGCCTCAGTATTGGGCATTCCCACCAAATGTGTAGGAATGTGCCTTTCATCCCACATCCCCTCCAGCAGAGGTCAGATACATTGGGGAAAATTCTAGCTAAGGTAGTGGGGACCCTATACCATCTTGACAGTATCTTAAAGTTATTTTCTTGTGTTTTGGCGTCTATGGAGCTCGAGTGGGTCAAGCGGTAAAGGTGGTTGAGTTGTTCATCTGTAAATTCAAGTTGTAGGTCTTTTTCCCACTCCTTGATGTAAAGGGGCTTGGGGTTGGGGGTCGCTGTTTCCAGCAGTCTGTACAGTGCCGAAATCATGTGAGGCATTGGGTCAGCAGCTGACCAAATGCTTTCAAATTCCGTCAGCGTGGTTCTGATTGGTGTTTGTCTGTGGCGTTTAGCTACAAAGGTCGCAAGTTGACGGTGTCTCCAGAAATCAAAGGGGAAGCTGCCGTAGCGTTCCCTCAGGGTGGCCAGTGGCATCACTGAGTCTCCCTCCAGTAATTTTGTTAGCCTGACGTCACTATCTCTAGTCCATGTGCCCAGTGCTGCTGCCTGTTCCCCCGGAGAAAACCACGGGTATCCACACACCGGGGTCAATGGAGATATCTGTGGGGCTAGAGTTAAGCGGGCGTTCACTCTGTCCCATATTTGTAGGGAGTGAACAGTCAAGGGTGAGACCCAGTCTGAAAATCCTCTATCCCCAGCGGGGACCCAGGGGGCACCCGCCAAATCTCTGCCTGCCATCGTCTTCTCCAGGGGGACCCACAGTTTAGTTGACGCATGGAATTTCCAGTTTAAGAGTCGCTGTAAAGCGATCGCTTGATAGTACTGGGGGATGTTAGGTATTCCCAGACCCCCCCTCATCTTGTTTCTTTGGAGCGTTGCCATAGCCAGACGGGGCTTCTTGCCCCCCCATACAAATTTAATGAATGAGCTACGTAGCTCGGTAAAGAAGCGTTTTGGCAGGTGTACTGGTACCATTTGAAGCATAAAAAGAATGCGTGGTAATATCGTCATCTTTATGATGTTCGTCCGACCCAGCCATGTAAAGTGCGTCCTGTCCCATTGCAGGAGATCTTGTGAGATCCTCTTGAGCAATGGTGCGTAATTATGTGCGTACAGGGAGTCTGGCCTGTCTGTAAGCTGGACGCCGAGGTATTTCATGGAGGGGGAGGCCCAGGTGAATGGGAACGATCGTTTTAGTGTATCTGTCATGGACGGTGGGATGGTGACTGGGAGTATTTCAGATTTTGTGAAATTTATACGGAAGTTGGATACCTCTCCGTATGCAGTTAATTCCTCCATCAGATTCGGCAGCGAGACCTGGGGTTCCGCTACGTGAAATAGTATGTCATCTGCGTATGCAGAGAGCTTATGCTCAGTGGAGCCCACCTGCACCCCTCTGATGTTTTGGTTATTTCTAACTTTCTGTAATAGGGGTTCCAAGACCAGCGCGAACAGGAGGGGTGAGAGCGGGCAACCCTGTCTCGTGCCGTTTCGGATGGGGAATGGTGAGGAGAGACCTCCGTTCACCTTGACCTGTGCTGTGGGGGATACATACAGAGCGGAGATCCAACGTAACATACGTGGTCCTAGCCCAGTGCCCTGGAGTACAGTGTTCAGAAAATCCCAGTCTACGCGATCGAATGCCTTCTCCGCATCTGTTGATAAGATTAGGTATGGAGGCATTCGATCGCTAGTGCGTGCCCAGTGGATAAGCTGGAGGGCTCTGTTAGAGTTATCCCTGGCCTCCCTACCAGTTATGAAGCCTGTCTGGTCCGCATGGATCAGTTCAGGCAGCAAGTGTTTCATGCGGTTGGCAATGATTTTAGAGAAAATTTTTAGGTCAGTGTTCAGGAGGGAAATTGGGCGATAACTTTGTGGTTGGGTGGGGTCCTTCCCTTCTTTTGGAAGGACGGTGATGTGGGCCAGCGAGGTCTCCCTTGGAAGGGAGCCTCCGGTTGCTAGGGAGTTGAGGAGGGCACAGAGTGGGGATTGTATTTTATCAAAGAACTTTAGGTAGTAGGCCCTGGTGAAACCATCCGGTCCAGGGCTCTTACCTGTCGGTAGAGATTTGATGGTGGCCAGTAGTTCAGCAGTGGTGATCGGGCATTCTAAGTCGGTCGCCTGTTCAGGGGTCAGGGTGGGGAGACCAATCGATGCAAGGTAAGTTTTAATACGAGACCTTTTAGCTTCTATCTCAGTGGGCGAGGAGGAGGGGTTCAGGTTATATAGGTTCTCGTAGTATTCACGGAACAAGGCTGCTATTTTGGAGGTGTGTTGTGCGGGTTCTCCCGTAGAGGAGTGTAATTTATGGACGTGTGCCATGAGTCTTTTTTTGCGGAGAGCTCGAGCCAGCAACCTGCCGCACTTGTTCCCGTGCTCGTAATAGGTGTGGGCTAAGTAGCGTAGTTTGCGATTTATTCTACGGTCCAGTAGTTTGGAAAAGAGCTGCCTTAGTTCTGTCAGTCGCTTAAGCTCTTCGGGACCTGACGAATGTTTATGTTTGATCTCTGCTAGCTGGAGCTCCCGCAATACTCTCTGGAAGTCCGCCTGCCTAGCCTTGTTGAGTTTTGCTCCCATGGCTATAAAAGTGCCCCTCACCACCGCCTTGTGGCCCTCCCATAGGGTGCCTTCATTAACCTCCCCATTATTGTTTTCAGCGAAATAGTGTGTCAAGGTCTCCCTAACCCCCGCCACCACTCCTATGTCGTCTAACAGGTTTTCATTGAGTTTCCATGTCCTTGCTTTAGTCATGGCCTGAGCTAGTGAGAGAGTAATTGTCACAGGGGCATGGTCTGAGATTGTTATCCGGTCAATAGTTGCTTCTAGTATTAGGTCTAGGGAGCTTTGGTCAACCAGTAGCAAGTCGATCCTGGTGTATATTTTATGCACACTGGAGTAGTAGCTAAAGTCCTTTTCAGAGGCGTGTAGTGCTCTCCAGCAGTCTACTAAAGTAAACCTCTGGAGGGACCTACGAAAGTGTCTCAAGAAGGCGAGTGAGTGGGACGATCTATTTGTTGAGGTATCTAGCGTGGGGTCTGGGCTGACATTGAAGTCCCCTCCCAGGATTAATCTACCCTCCCGGAATTCTGCTAGTTTAGCAAGGGCTTGATCTATAAAGGTAAGTTGTTGGGAGTTAGGTGCATATAATGTGGCGAACGTGTACGTCTGCCCCAGTATGGTGCCCTTCAAAAACACATAGCGACCCTGGGGGTCTATCACGTGTTCTATGTGTGAAAATTGACAGTTCTTGTGTATAGCTATGGCCGTGCCCCTGGCTTTAGGTCTAGGAGAGTTACACATGAACCATTGCGAGAACATATGGGTGGGCAGCTTGGGAATAGAAGCATCTGTAAAGTGGGTCTCCTGTAGGAACACCACTTGCGCCCTCAATCTCTTCAGTTCTAACCACAACCTATTGCGCTTGTTAGGGGAACATAGGCCTCTGACATTGTAAGAGACTACCTTAATCGTGGCCATGTTGCAGCAGAGGCGACTGTCCAGGCGACCTTTTCGTTGCAACCGAATCCGGTGGTGGTGGGGTTTAGGTTCCTTCCTTCCTGGTGAGAAAAAGTCAGTTGGTTAAGTAGGGAAGTAAGAAAGGAGGAGCGGGTAGGTACTGAGGTGTACAAGATAATAGGAAAGACTAGAGAGCGAGAGAAAAAAAAATAAAAAAATGGACCAAAAACAAGTAAAAACAGTAGCAGAGGTATCGCAGGCCAGGCCTATAGTAATAGGCCTAGCTGACAATTACACTTTCTCTAACAGGGCGTGCCCCCGGGGGACCCAGAAATCTGAGACCCCGGGAACCGTCCTGGTGTCCCTCTAGGGACTAACACCTAAGTAGGTGGGGCCTATACGGGAAACGTGGGCAACCACAGGGGGGACGTGGGGCCCGCGCCCCGTCCAGTCCATAAAATCTTGTTACAGGGTAACGATAAAGTGAACAGTTAACTTTCTTGAGCCAGTTGGCTGCATACTCCTAGGAGCAGTTGTCGGCCAGTGTTGCTAGGTAGGAGTCAGCGAAAAGCAAACAAACGGGACGGGGGTAGCCATGTACCACCATCACCCAATTCCGCATATGTTCCCCTGTCCAGCATCCTCTCATGCGTGGTGCCTTTTAACTTGGCGTCTCAATCATGGATGTGCTCGGTCAGTTCCTTCAGTCAAGTCCCGCCAAAGGAGGGGGGGTAAGGCACATCCATGGCGTTGTAGCTCGATGGCCGTAGGTAATGGGTATCACTGCAAGGTTAGTCCCTAGACCCCGAGGGCCCTGGAGAGTATCCTCTTTCATGCCTTTGACGGCGCCTGGATCTCCTGTTGCCGGAGGTGGGTATCCATGGTTCTGGCACTTGTGGGGTCGGTATACTCAGGGAACTGCGCCAGTCTGGAAAGTCGACCTGTTCCAGCTCCAGTGTGTGTAGGAAGCGAGGGAGGTCATCTTTGGTTCGCAACACTGCCCATTTGCCGTTCTTAGATGCCTGCAGGCTAAACGGAAAGCCCCAGCGGTATGTAAGTCCTGCCGCCTGAATCTCAGACAATAGTGGTCGCAGGGCTCTGCGTTGCATGAGGGTTCTTCTGGAGAGGTCCTGGTAGAATGACAGGGAGGCCCCATCAAAATCAAAGGTTGGTCTGTTGCGCATCTTTTGCATTATGCGTTCCTTCAGCGAGTACTTGTGGAGTTTACAAATGACGTCTCTAGGCCTCTCGGGGTCATCTGATGGGGGCCTAAGTGCCCTGTGTGCTCTGTCTATCTCGATGGGAACAGACGCAGGTAGATTTAATATGTCACGGAATACTCCTTGCAGTGAGGGAATAATATCTTTGGGCCCAGTGGCTTCTGGCAGTCCGCGTATGCGGATGTTCGCACGTCTGCTGCGATTTTCCATATCGTCTAATTGGCAGATTAGAGCTTCAATTTGTTGGTCATGTGCGGATGCCCGTTCTCTTAACATGGCTACGGCAGGTATAGAGTCCTCAAGATTCTGTTCCAATGTCTCTATTCTATGGCCCAGCTCGGTCGTGTCACTTTTCAGTTGCTCAATGTCCTGTTTGAATGCTTTTTCCACTCTGCTGGTGAATTGTTCTAAGTCGGCCTTTGTGGGGAGAGACCATAGATGTTGCCTGATGTCCCTGTCCCATGTTAAGTCAGCCGCATCTGTAATCTGGCCCTGAGGTGATATGGAGTTTGTTCAGCTAGCCGCGGTTGTGCAGAGGATGCACATGGCGATGGCAGTTCAGGCTGTGCGGTTGGCTGTGGCAGTGTAGGTTGGAATCCTAGCGATGGCTGTGCAGGCTGAGTTGTGAGCGGTGTCTGTGCAGGCAGGGCCGCTTGTGTATGCTGAGCGGGCCGGGCCTCGTGGCGTTCCGGCGAGGCCGTTCGTTCCGGCGCCATCTTGGATTTCCCCTTCTCCTGCTGCTGGCGTGGGGTGTCCAAAAGGAAGGATTCCATCGATCCTTGGCGGGTTTGGTATGTCCTTTTCGGCTGGGAGGGTGTTCGCCGCCGCTGTGACATACCCTGAGCTTAAAAACGGGGGATAATCGCCCCTGTAGCTGCTTGTATAGCTGCGGACCGGACGGAGCTCAGGCAGGACACGTCCTCACTCCTCCATAGCCAGACCACGCCCCGACAAGTCTTTTTTAAAGATTGTTTTACGTGATTGTTTAGAGCAAGGGTGCCCAACCTTTTGAAGAGCGAGGGCTTAGTAACCAGTGGCGGGCCACAATGAGCGGAGTGGGCGAATGGCGGGTGCATATGCAGAGTGGACACAGACACAGCCCCCTCTACTCTATGGGGCCCTCTGATCTGATCAGATGGAAGAAGACGGATCCACTTCAGTTTTTTTAGCTGATTGGATAGGCGGGTGTAAACGGACACAAGTCTGTTTTCATCTGCCGCTCCATAGAGGTGAATAAAGGGTCCGATTGGGTTGGACTGATCCTGTAAAAGGGGCCTAAGGCAGCTTTTACACTGATGGTTTGTGGTCTATCCACGCCGTAGGTGCAGCACTTTCTATTATATCCTGCAGGTTTGGTGCACTTTCTGAAAGTGCCCCAACCCGCAGGAAAAAACATAAGTCTATGGCTCAGTGCAGGTAACCCGCGGGTGCACCTGCGGATCAGTTTGAAAGCAGCCCAGTAACCACTGCAGAACAGATATGGTCTTACATACACTGTGATTTTAGTGAGTTCCATTCAGTTATCGCCACCTGCTGCTGTCCCAGGCAGAGCACATTTGGTATCACTCCGCCTATGAAAAGGAGCCGGCTATACAGGAAGCATTGGCTTATGCGGCTCTGCTCTGCAGGTGCTTGCTTCCTCTCCCGTTGGCTTCATTCACAACACTGATGCTCTGGGATGGCGGGTCGGTAACCTGCAATCTGGGCTTGCCAAACCGGCCATCCCAGGGCAAGGGGTCGCGGGCCACATGTGGCCCCTGGGCCACTGGTTGGGCACCCCTGGTTTAGAGTGCAGAAAAAGTGCAATCTTTAAAACAAATTCTACTCTCCACAGAGTGTAACCTGTAATCATCTCATACAGCCTAACATAAGCAAAAGGTAGAACATGATCAGTGTTCCAAAACTGCATTTTCATTGCAGTGTTATCTTTATTGTGTAAGTCTTATCATTCAACAGGCAAATATCCTACTATTGGTTAAGGAGATACAGCGCATAAAATAAGTATTGAACATGTCACCGCTTTTCTCAGTAAATATATTTCTAGGTGCTATTGACATGCAATTTTCACCACATGTCGGTAACACCCATATGCAATCCATACGTACAAAGAAACCTGTATTGAATTTTATTGTAACTGTACTGTCTGCCCTCATGTTGTAAAGCGCTGTGCAAACCGTTGGCGCTATATAAATCCTGTATAATAATAATTTAAAAAAAAGTTCAGAAATTAAGTTATGTGAAATAAAATGGAATGACATAGGGAAAAAAGTATTGAACACATAAAGAAAGGGAGATGCACATGGAAAGCCAAGACACCAGCTGAAATCTATCTGTAATTAGAAAGCAATTCTGCCCCTTGCCAGTGCAAATTAATATCAGCTGGATCAGTCTCAACTGATGGCCTAAAAAGGTGTCTCATTACCAAGGTGCCAAGAAACATCTCATGATGGGTAAAAGCAAAGAGCTCTCTCAAGACGTTCCCAAATTTATTGTTGCAAAACATACTGATAGCATTGGTTACATAAGTATTTTGTAACATTTTTAATGTTTCAACCAGAGGTTGTGCAATACAGCACAAAAGTCGAGCAGTCCTCAAGTTGTATAGTTTTGTAGTCCCTATCCAAGTTCATTGTTCCCCAATAAAAACACAAAAAGAAACCTCTAGGCTAATCTTTGAGCCATCGGAAGAATGCAGAAATTGCTGCGTGCCTGTGTTCTCCGAGGGGGGAAATAGGACCAAAATGTCCAGCGGCTCCTACAGAGGTAGCCTTACATTATCTAAAAGCAATTCTACATATAGACATCCAAAATGACAAGACGAACAAAAGTCAAATATATTAGAATTGTGATTATATGCTCCCACCCCCCAACACTTCTCAAAGTCTAGATAGACTCCTCATCTGCAATTCTTCTCTAGCTCCCCATCCAGTGTACTGAGAGTGCCAGGAGGAGGTGCTGGACTATTAACACATATGATGTGCCACCTTGTTCCTCGCTTACACTGTATTGCACTTTAAACTTTCTACATACCTGCTGTGCCTGATTAACTTATATCCAGGGGTCAAGTCCTGGGGATAAAAGTGTGGGCACTCCCACCCAAGATCCACTCCCCCAGCAAAAAAAAAATAATACGCTCATATGATATGCACGAACGCTTCAAAAGTGGTATTTTTCATCCAATTTTCGTATTGTGTGTATGAACTGTTAGTACAAAAAACAAAAACAATCTTCAATAAACATAAATATGGTATTTCTCTGAATAATCAGCATTCATTCAATTGTGCTTCCATGCAAATGTGAACATCATGTTCTGATCTTTATTGGGGAATTTTATTTTGTATATAGAGTGTTTATGTGGTGAGTTTACACTTTTCATTGAACAGAGTTTGGATAACACAGGGTTAAACGGAAAGGTCATAAATTAACTGCACATTATCTGGACAGAATGCTTGGGGAGATAGTGATGTGTTCCTGCTTAGGAGATGTATGTTAGCTGCAAACTCTGCAGGGCTCCAACACACACTTGCTGCTATTCCAACCCTTCACATATTTCCACATAAACTTCCCTCCTGGCATTAAACTTTGCCAGGTATTGTGCTCAGCTTACCACCCCAAACTGATGATCCTCCCTCAGATCACCTCTCTCCCTGCATGTCCTGTGAGCAGAATATCTGTGCTCCTCCTCAGGGTTCTCTCATCATATGGCACTGAAGATAGAGGAGGGGGGGATTCAGCGGGACACACAGAGCAAGTATGCACGTGGGGGGGGGGGGGGTGAGGAGACAGAAAATCAGGAGGGGCCAGCGGGGAGGAGCACATCACGACTAAACGCAATCTCTTAGCAGTAGGGACCTGATCTACCCATCAGCTAGCTGTGATTGACAGGTAGATCGAAGAGGAAGCTGTCATGGGGCCCCTACTGACAATGTCTGAAGGGTCAGTCCACCCCTGGTGTGCGTCACTTACTATTGCGAGCTGTGTCAGCGGCTGCTGGTGTAGCGCCTGCCACACAGCTCGCATACTTCAAAGTCTTGCAGGACACAGCTGATAACGGGAACTGAGTTCCTGTTGTGGAAAAAGTACAGGAACTCCGTTCCCATGCGTTCCCGCAGGACTTGAGCCCTGGTTATATCCCTTTTTTCCCCATATGTAGGAAATAAAGATTATCGTCCTGATTGTAGCTACTGTGAGCTTGTTTTACCAAAATGCTCCTTGTACTCTGAGTCGACTCATTTCAGGTCTTACTCATGGGCCACTATAAGTATAAATGGTATGCCAAGCAAACACCGAAAAAGTTGATGGTCATTCAGCACTTTAATGTTTTTGTGGGGGTGGATGAAATGGGTGCGATGAGGGTGAAGGAGTTACTGTCCTTGTATTGTTTAATGAAAAATGCTTAATAAAAAACGATGTGATTGAAAAAAATTTAAATGCAGGCTCCCGGACCATGGCAAACAAATTAAAGTACATAGCAATATAGCCAGATAGATGTTATATGTGCCTCTTTTGCATTTTAAGGTACTATGGTGCATGTTGGCAAAAGAGGGCTTTACCCATTCATATACAGGTTTTTTTAATTTTGTTTAAAACTCTGAAATGTGAGGTACTACACAAGTCGAACGTTATTTGAACTGAAAATACTGATGAAATAACTCTTATCAAAACCACATATGAGCCTATTTCTTTATGAACCTCCACGGAAAAGGGAAGGGGGTATGTAAATATTGGGCACTATACATTTCAACCAATCTAAGTTGCATACCAGAAAAATATAGAGAGCGCACAGGAAAATGGAGCATTTCAAAAGATTAGCACGCTTACACCCCTGAAATAATAGTAGGTAGAGTGAAATTGGTGACTGAACGTTCATGTGGAAAATTGGGATGCTTGGTCTGATATCAGGTCAGTTTCCTGCAGGCATAACATAGAGGAACCCAAACACTTAGCCATGTGTAGAACTGCCAACCTTTTCACTCTACTACCCAGTCCTCATACATTCCAACTAGTAATCATGTGGCACTTAGACATGACAGGGTCATAGAAAAAAGTAAAGATGTAGCAGATATTGTATTAGTGCATAGAAGACCATCAGTCTACATGGAAGGCATGGGTACAAAGAAAGGCAGACCGGTAGGCAGTTAATCTGTCTTGTTCCCTCAGATCCTGGATTCAAAAAACGTTGTAGTTCCATGGGGTATCAGATAGTCAATAACCAAACACTTCCTCATGCATAAACGGGGAGGTAGAGAAGCATGCAAACCAACCAGGCTTGACAACACAACAGATCAGTAGTAGAGTGTCCACGAGGGACCAACAACAGGGGGTTGAAATGACTGGCCTGCGCAGAAAAGCCAGCTTTGTAGGTGTAGAACACATATGCTATAAGCAAGAAGAAAATGAGGGTACCATGCATTTACATGTATCCGCCTTTTAAGAACCGGTAGCAGTGTGTCCTGTAGCGATCATGTGGCCTGCCTATGTTTTGCCGCTTCTTCATGGAGTGAACGTTCCTCACGTTTCTCCCTAGCCTCTTGCTCTGTGTTTCAATTAATTCTTTAATGTACTCCAAACAGCAGTGTTTGCTATACTTATTTAGTATGCAAAAACCATTCAAGGAGCAATCATTCAGTTTGATATGATGTTTATCATAAACACCTCTTAGGAGCACGTTGCTTGGTGTACTAAGGAGTACTTCAAACGTTGGTGCACATACCAGTAATCCGTGAAGTAATATAGAGATGACGCTCCAGGATTACATCCTTCAGTGCTGTCTAAGGGCTAGCAACCCCACTAGATGGTTGCCTTCCTAAGAATTGTCTCGTTTCAAAAATAATTCAACTCCAAGCAAGGTCTCAGTTTATAAGATAGGCTTCTCATAAGAGCACATTGAGCAATGTATAGAAAGGCATTTAGAGTATGTGTTTATACAGTGATACAGATTATAGACACCGGGAGGAA
The DNA here is from genome assembly GCA_028564925.1 of Lithobates sylvaticus. Taxonomy (NCBI): domain Eukaryota; kingdom Metazoa; phylum Chordata; class Amphibia; order Anura; family Ranidae; genus Lithobates; species Lithobates sylvaticus. Next base: position 47,824,770 of record CM053028.1, on the reverse strand, counting down.
ATATTCATCAACCAAAAGTGATATCCAAAGGTACTGCTCTTATGCCTCGTACACACGGTCGAAATTCTCGTTGGAAAAAGCTCTGATGGTTTTCCCGTTGGAATTCCGACTGAATTTCGTTCAAACTGTCTTGCCTACACACGGTCACACCAAATTCCGATGGTCAATAACACAGCGATATACAACTCTATAAAGCACTATAAAAGGGAAGTTTAATGCTTCCGAGCATGCGTCGAATTGTTTCCGAGCATGCGTCGGAATTTTGCGTGTCGGAATTACATACACACGATCGGAACAGGTTCTCAATCCAAAGTCCGTCAAAATTCCGACAGAAAAAGAGACCGATGGGCATACACACGGTCGGAAAATCCGATGAAACCTCCCATCGGACTGTTTCCATCGGAAATTCCAACCGTGTGTACGCAGCATTAGACTGTAAAGAACTCCTGTGTGGAAGGATGTTAAAGTACATCTAAAATTATCTGTAATGTGATAAATGTTCATATAACGTTCTCTAAGGACTGCATTGGTGTCTTATATTGTGAAAGTGCTTCTCGGCATTGAATAGAACGTCTGCACATGGCACATAGAAATGTGACTAGATTGGTGAAGAAGAGTCTATGCAACAGGAATAACTGCTGAAATTATTGCATTTGTGTATGAAATTGACCTCCAGGTCCAGGTAAAAGTAACCAGATGTAACATGAACAGGATGAGTCTTATGCCGCGTACACACGATCTGACTTTTCGATGGACTAGGTCCGACGGTCTTTCGGCGGAGTTCCGGCGGACTTTGCAAACGAACGGACTTGGCCACACACAAGCACACCAAAGTCTGACGGATTTGAACGTGATGACGTACGACCGGACTAGAATAAGGAAGTTCATAGCCAGTAGCCAATAGCTGCCCTAGCGTCGGTTTTCTTCTGTCGGACTAGCACACAGACGAACGGATTTTTCGACCGGACTCGAGTCCGTCGGAAAGATTTGAAACATGTTTTATTTCTAGGTCCGTCTGACTTTTGGGGGAAAAGTCCGCTGGAGCCCACACACGAAAGAATTGTCCAACGGATTCCGGTCCGCCGGACCTAGTCTGCCGGAAAGTCCGATCGTGTGTACGCAACATTAGCGGTCTCCTTAGACAAATCTTGTCCATAGGACCAGTCATACTTAAAGTGTTACTAAACCTAGGACCCTGCATTCACTATATCTGGTCTCCTACAGTACACAGAACATGGAAATGCAGTAGTTTTAGTAAATATAAACTGCCAAATACCTTTTCTCATCAGCAGTTAGAGCAGTCTTGTGACTTCTATCATAGTCCAGCCAAGCACTGGTTAAAGCTTGTAGGAGGAGTTTTCTGACTGTCCTATGAGACTGCAAGACCCCTTACTCTCTGTCTGGACAGTGCTGATTGGCCCTGTGCTGATCACATGCACATTCTCCCAGGAAAGAAGAAAAAAAACTCTCTAGCAATACACACCAAACTGAGCATGTGCAGTCTGACTCTACAGACTGAGTTATCAGGAAATTATCAGGGGACAGTGGAAGAAGGGGTGGATCAGAGAAGACAGGTTCAAACAGCCTTTTTACACAATGTGGAGGATTAACCTCTTAGGTTCCACAGTGAGTATAACAAGCATGTTTTACTGCATATACAGACGGATTTTACTGTTGTGGGTTTAGTAACACTTTAAATAATAGAAGTAGCATTTTATACATAAGGGTCACAAACAAAAAGTCCTAATGCAGCAACCTATGCATCTTGCTGATGAGTTTCACCCTACTGTTTCTTATTTTTTTGCCTCTCTACAAAAGCTGTCGGGTGAAATGTGCTAGCAGGATGCAAAGGATGCTTTGTTAGGTCCTGGACCTTCCACTTGTGACCGGTATGTGCACGACACTACTTTCATTATGGAAGTGTGTTCAGACTTATGGACAGCATTTGTTTGCTAAGAGACCACCAAAGCTGGTCATACACTAATTGATATTTGGCTGGTTCAGTAGGGACCACTTGACAGAAGTCAGATATTTGATTTCTGTCGATGGAACATGCTGGAAAGCTTTTCTTGATCAACAGCTGCAGCCAACTATCAATGTATTCTGATAAATGTGGGTGCCCCTGGAAAAACATTGTCTCGGCGGTAGAGGTAGAGTAATGGGGGGATTGGGGTTTCCTCCATTTATCTTGTTTGTGTGGAGGGAGGTAATCTGTTGCCTGAATGAAACGAGGATGATCACATATGGATCAGAATTTAACTGATCTTTGCTGAACCGTCTTAATTTTTACCCATCTATAGCCAGCTTAAAGGATAATGCTGCGTACACCGTTGGAAAAATCTTGGATGGTTTTTCCAACGGAATTCCGCTCAAGCTTGGCTTGCATACACACGGTCACACAAAAAGTTCACTGAACTTTCGACCATCAAGAACGCGGTGACGTACAACACTACGACGAGCCGAGAAAATGAAGTTCAATGCTTCCGAGCATGTGCCAAATTGTTTCCGAGCATGCGTAGGAATTTTGCGCATCGGAATTGGTACAGACGATCGTAATTTCCGATCAGAACTTTTTCCGACCGAAAAAGTTGAGAACCTGCTCTCAATCTTTTGCTGGCGGCAACAAAAGTCCGATGGAGCATACACACGGTCACATTTTTTCCGACCAAAAGCTCTCATCAGTCTTTTGCTGACCGAATTTCGGATCGCGTGTACGCGGCATAAGTTCACGTTTTGGGAAAAAATAATAAATGCACATATTCTTTCAAAAGAAAATGTGTATTCATTATTTTTACCCTAAGGAACCCGGAAAGCATTGCACCCGTGATCAGTAGATTAGGGATGCAATGCCAGACTCCTGTAGACAAGCCCTGCAGCTTTCAGCCTGTACCCCATACAGGCTGACCGTTTTACAAGCTGCAGAGCTTGTGAATGAACTATGAGGTTGGCCATCAGCGACCTTGCAGTCCATTCTGAACTACAAGCTGTCAGCACAATGGCTGATGGTACTTGTAGTTTGTGCATTCACAGGAAACTGAATGAATGATGTGGCCGAGCCCCGCACAGCCGCCTAATTTTCAAATAGTGACAGCGTGTGCAGGGGGGAAGGTCTCCAGCTTGCTGTCACAGGGAGAGGGGGAAAGGCTGCAGCTGCTGGAACATGTTCCACCCTAAATACGGGTGGAACATGTAACATGTAACTTATCCTTTAAGACTCACCCTGCTCCTGTACACACAGCAGTTACACAACTACTATAGCGTCAGCAGGTATTCCTCCAATTTGGCATCATATAAATAAAAACCTAACTGAAATTGTAACTCTTCCCCACTCCATCCAAAACTAAAAAAAAAAAACAATGTTGATGGATTTAGGCTTTAGGGGATCAGGTTGAAAAGTCAGATGTTTTCTTTACATTTTAATTCCGGCTGCTGAAGCCTATTGGAAGATAAACAAAACCTGCTCTTATCTCCCCACAATTCAATTTATTAGACAACCCTGGTGGACATGGAGAAACACCAGACAACGCAGCCAGCTGTAAATACTCCCCTGGCAGACATTTAGTGCCTTTCAGCTTTGCTGGGGCTGTGATTAAAATAGCTAATTGCCTTTGAAAATAGAGAATGGAGTTGCACAGCTCTGCTTCCAGGCCTGCTCCTGCAAAATCACTGGGAGAACTCCTATTATTCTTTAAAGGTGCACAGAACAAAAATAGACAGTTTGTTTTAACCACTTGCCAACAAGGCTTTTTCTGGCACTTTTTGTTTACAATTTTTTAAATTAGTATTTTTTACTTGAAAATTACTTCTAATCCCCCCACATTATACTTTTATTTTTTTTCAACAGAGACCCTAGGGAATAAAATGGAGATCGTTGCAATTTTTTATGTTGCACAGTATTTGTGCAGCGGTTTTGAAAAAATACACTTTAATGAATAAAAAAAATAAATAAAAGGCAATAGTTACCCTATTTTTTTTTATATAATGTGAAAGTGATGTTATGCCGAGTTAATAGATACCTAACATGTCATGCTTTAAAATTGCGCACACGCTTGCGGAATGGCGACAAACTATGGTACTTAAAAATCTCCAGAGGCAACGCTTTAAATGCCTTAAGGCCCCTTTCACACTGGGGCGGGAGCCGCGGTGACGGTAAAGCAGCGCTATATTTAGCGCTGCTTTACCGTCGTTTTAGCCGCGGTATTCGGCCGCTCGCGGGACGGTTTTACCCCCGCGAGCGGACGAAAAAGGGTTAAAATCCCCAGCAAATCGCCGCCGTAGCAGCGCTTTGCAGCGGTATTGCCGCGGTATTACTGCGGTGTCCCATTAAAATCAATGGGTAGGAGCGGTGAATATACCGCACCAAAGATGCTGCTAGCAGGACTTTTTTTACCGTCCTGCTAGCGCACCGCTCCAGTGTGAAAGCCCGCCAGCTTTCACACTGGAGTGAATGGGGCCGGTTTTTTCAAGCGGTGTACAGGCGCTATTTTTAGTGTGAAAGGGGCCTTATAGATTACCTGTTTAGAGTTATAGAGGAGGTCTAGTGCTCTCACTCTAATGTTCGCGTGTGCTTTGAATACTGTTTACATATGCGTGTGCGACTTGCGTATGCGTTTGCTTTTGCGCGCGAGCATGGAGGGATGGGAGGGCTTTCAATTTTTCTTTATTATTATTTATTGTACTTTTTATTTTTACGCTGCCCCTTTAATTTTTTTTTTTCAACACTTTTATTCCTTTTACAAGGAATGTAAACATCCCTTGTAACAGTAATAGATATGACAAGTCCTCTTTATGGAGAAATCTATGGTCAAAAAGACTCCACGTCTCTTCTTTACCTTTTAAAAGCAAAAAATCAAAAAAATTTAAAATATTTTTTTATCTTTCGCTTTCATTTTTTTTTTTTATCTTCCAGCCTGGACCGGAAGTGGCATCATGACTAGAGTCATGTCGCACGGTATTTGCGCAGCGGTTTTGCAACTGCTGTGTGTGCAGAAGCAGGGTGAGTCTTAAAGGATAAGTCCTCGAAGGCCATAGTCAATCAAAGAGTGCAAACTCTTTGATCGCCTATGGGAGCAGCCGGCTGCACCGTTGGATCGTTTCTCAGGCGAATCGGCGGAAACGACAAGCCCGAGAAACTGGTGAGCGGTGGGGGGGGGGGGGGCATCCCCTCCTGCTGCTGCTGTGGAAACCAACCCAGCGGCTCATGTGCCACTCGGACCAGTTTCATGAGAGCTGGCCACCAGCTGAAAAAAAATGATACAGGGTTATGGCTGATATCTTCAGCCATAATCCCGGTAAACCACTTGTAGTCCTCAACGTGCATATACTTATTGCATTTGGCATGTGGTTGACGTGAACCCATAGTTAAAAAGGAACATACAGAAATGTTGTCTTAGTAAGATGGACACGTAAAGCATGGCAGATTTATTTTTATTGGCACTGTGCTGTTCTGTCTGTCAGAAGTTCCTTACTGCAGCTTTACAACTCTCAAACATTAGTTCACAAATGTCTCTTTCCCTTAAATTTCTCTTTTCCTTAAAGGGGTTGTAAAGGTTAGTTTTTTTTTATTTTCTAAATAGGTTCCTTTAAGCTAGTGCATTGTTGGTTCACTTACCTTTTCCTTCGATTTCCCTTCTAAATGTTTTTTTTTTTTTGTCTGAATTTCTCACTTCCTGTTAATCCTCAGTAAACTTCACACCATCATCCGAGCGGTGTTTAGTCAGCCAGAACAGCTTACTGAGGAGGAACAGGAAGTGAGAAATTCAGCCGAAGAAAAGACAAAAAAAAAAAACATTTAGAAGGGAAATCGAAGGAAAAGGTAAGTGAACCAACAATGCGCTAGCTTAAAGGAACCTATTTAGAAAATAAAAAACTAACCTTTACAACCCATTTAAACTGCATTGTTCCCCATGCTCCTCCACCATGGTAGCTCACTAAATGGAGATTATGTATAGAAAAAAACTGCGCTGGACATAAACTAGTGTGTATAAGCAGCAAACCACATGTGATATACAAAAATCAAATATATAGAAAAAAAGGTTGCGCTATAGGTAATATTAAAAAATCTAAAATTATAAAAATTAAACCATAAATCCCCTTGGGAGGAGCGACGTGCTGACGCCACCGCGCGCTACGTCCCGGACAAGCACGGGCGTGTGTTATTGCAGCCGGCCGGCCGTGAATTTTAAACAGATTTTTTTGTATATGGATGTCTATGCGCCATTGGCGTCTTTTAAATACATTTTTTGGATCCTACCCATGGTCTGCCTTATTCCTCTTTTTGGCTCTTGGGGTGTATACCACCCAGCGAGGTGAGATCTTTGGTGGCCCTGAAACAATCGAACAGTACTGGAACGGACACAGACGCTCTGACTTGCCAGACGGAAAGAAAACAGAGGAAAAGGCCCTGGCTGGGTTGTAGCCGCAGGTGTATTCTTTTTCTACAGCTGGTAAGCCTAAAATCTGGATGGTGGTGGGATCACTTATGAAAAAGTCACTTTTTACACGGATGCCAATTTGATTGGATCAGCAGTCCTGCACAAGCATTTATATGGACTCCTTTGTCAGTCACTATATGAACTATATTTTTTTTTGTCACTTTAGCATTGACACTTATGTTTAACAACCATTCACTTTATTGCATTCATTGCGTTTATGGGTGATAGGTTAGACGTTAATGTATATTTTATTTGTTTTATATTTGACTTATTCTTCAGTAATTGACCATCACTGGTATATATGCTTTACAGTCATTCACCATTTATGGTTTATTTTTTATAATTTTAGATTTTTTAATATTCCCTATAGCGCAACCTTTTTTCTATATAACTAAATGGAGATATACGACAATTCAGGGGTAGACCAGTTTGCACTCTGGTATTTCCACCTGTCTCACTAAGCCAGGGGTGTTTAACCTTTTGAAGAGCATGGGCCACTTAAGTGATTTTGTAACTGGTCACGGGCCACAATTTTTTAAAAAAGGTTATGAATTTCAAAAAATATATATTTTGAATGGCAAATGAAGAGTTTAAACAATTCAGATCATCATTTTCCGTGAGACTATTCCCCATTCGGTGTTTACCCACTGTTTAATCACAATCACAAAAATCAAATTTTTTTATCAAGCAGATCACCATTAATCCCCAAAAAATAACAGACCAGAGAAGTGCCTAGTAAAGCAATAAACGTCTTTATTAAGCAAAGCTAAAATGACACATAATGCACTTACATGGTCCCAGAATGACACCAAGCTTATCACACAACTGTGAGAATCCGCCTTCAGAACCCCTGTATGGATGCCACTAGGTGTAATCCACTTGGCTAAAGGCTCCTCTCCCTGTGTCTGTGTGCTAGGAAAGAAAAAGAAGAGCGGGGAGCCGGCTACAATAGCACCTTGCGTATGACAGCTGCTGTGATAATGGAGGACCGGCAATCATTCAGTAGAGCGGCGAGTACCAACTGAGGCTGTGCAAGTTGCCATAAGTTTGAGGTTGCGGGCCACAGCAGACGGCTCCGCGGTCCACGGGTTCAGCATGTAAGCTGGTCATACGCTGTTTGAATTTCCGCCTAATGAACCAGACAAATTTGCTCAGTGGGTGGCCCTGTGAGAGCTCTCAATCAAAATCCTTCAATTAAAAAATCAAGGTTGCTGGGCTGAAAATTGTCAGCTATACAGCGGCTTCATCCAATTTCTGTGACTGGTTCATAAATGGTAGTTTGTAAGCTCCTCTTGGATGGGGACAGATATGAATGATTATATTTAATTTGTAAATCACTGCTTAAATTGTTGGAGTATGTAAGTAATGAAATACATCACTTTATTTAAAACTATTTGCCAAATGGTATCATTTTGCAGCCAGGCAGCACTGGGACCTAGTCAGTCTCTATTGCATTTGCATGTCCTGGTGTCTCTCTGTACCTGAAGGCTTGGTGCTTTAAGAATGCTGTCACACACAAGACAACTGTGCACAAATGCAACCAATTATTGTTATACAGGATTTATATAGTGCCGACAGTTTGCACAGCACTTTACAAATTAGAGCGGGACGGTACAGTTACAATACAATACAATTCAATACAAGAGGGATCAGAGGGCCCTGCTCGTTAGAACTTACAATCTAAATGGAAAGGTAAGGGATACAAAAGGTAATAACTGTTAGGAAAGAGCTGATGTAAAAGTACAGGCAGGATAGCCCCCTCTGCAGAGATGGGTTTTCTGGAATCGCCTAAGGCAGATAGAGTAGGAGATAGTTGGACAGATTCAGGTAAGAAGTTCTACTGGATAGGAGAGGCTCTGGAGAAGTCTTGGAGGCGAGTATGAGAGTAAGTGTCAAAAGAGCTGGATTGCAGGAAGTCTTGGGAGGAGCAAAGAGAACAATTTGGTTGGTATTTTGAGACCAGGCTAATGATGTAGCTGGGGGCAGAGTTGTGGATGGCTTTGTAGGTTGTTTTTGAATGTATTTTGAATCTTATTAGTTGAGCGAGCAGAGGCTAATGGAAGGATTAGCAGAGAGAGGTAGCGAACACTGAATGATTGGTAAAGCAGATGAGTATGGCCACAGCATTCATGATGGATTGAATGGGGTTAGCATATGTAAAGATAGGCCAACTAGAAGAGAGTTGCAATAGTCGAAGCGAGAGATGACCAAGATTATTTTTTTTGTGTCGCCATCGAATAGTGATTGGATGTCGGACTGAAAGGAGGGTTCATAGTCCAATATTACACCTGGCACCCTGGCAAACAGGGAGGGACTGATAGTTGTTCCATTGATCTCGATAAAGAGGTCAAGGGAGGGTGGTTTGGGAGTAGATATTATGAGCTGTTTTGGAAAGATTAAGTTTAAGGAAGTGGTGTGAGATCCATACTGATATGTCAGTAAGTTAGTTATGCATAAGGACACTAATGGGGTGAGCTGAGGGGTAGAATGATTGATTTTGGTGTTGTCAGCATAATAATGCTATTGGAAGCCCTAGGGGAGGCCATCAACTGACTGAGGGAGGAGCTGTAAATAGAAGAAGTCTGAGAATAAAACCCTGGGGGATCCAAACAGAAAGAGGAAGAGTTGTGACACTGAAGGTCTGGTGATATAGGGTAACGGGAGAACCAACAAAGAGCAGTAACTGAGGCCAAGGCAATAGAGTTTTTTGGGGAGGAGGGTGTGGTCAACTGTATCAAAAGGAGCAGAGAAGTCTAATAGTAAGGCTGGGTTCGCACTATCTATGCATGCTGCTCACAGCAGGGGTCTGGTGCATTCCTGTCCACCGTTTCAGGTCCGATTTCAGCACTTTTGGCTGAATTCGGACCTGAAACAGATCAAGACGCACAGAGCTCCTGGTCAAATTTGCATCGGAGCCGCAGCAGGGATATGTGAACCGGCTCTCCATAGATAGTCAAAATCTCCTGCTATTGCTAATTGGATGCAGGGAACCCACATCCAATTCACAATGGTGTGAACCCAGCCAAAGAGTACAGATCAGTGACCATTGGTTTCAGCAGTTAGTGTCGTTAGTGAGTTTAAAGGAGAGCAGTTTCTTTGGAGAGTTGTGGTCAAAAAGGGGCCAAAAAGGTTGTTATCAGTAATTTGGTAGGTCAGGCACTTATAAATTAGGCGTTCAAGGAGTTTGGAGGTAAACAGAAGCAAGGAGATGGTTCTTAGGTTAAGATTGGTGGGGCTTTATGAAGTGACCAGTGCATGTTTTAGAGGTTTGGGAAAGATACCAGTAGACAGGGAGAGATTGCAAATGTAAGTTAGAAGGTGTAGGATTGAGCAAGAGGGTGACCAAAGTAGTTGCGAGGGAACGGGGTCCAGGTGTTTAAGTAGGCCCTAGAAAAAAGTTTAGCAACCTCTTCTATGATAACAGGGGATAAAAGAGGGAATTATTGAATGTGCAGGTGGATATGGAATGTTAGGTGGGAGAGATATCCATAAAGTGAAGATCTCATCACGAATTGCATCATTCTTATTTTTGAAGTGACTGACTATCTTCTGGGCAATTATTGATTTTAATAGTGCCAAAAAATTGTGCAGCATTTTACAAATTTGTTTTGCATGAATCTTTCTTTAAAGCCCCATACACACGCGCGGATTATCCGAGGACCAGGTCCGTCGGACCATGTCCGTCATACTTTGTCTGATGTTGGTTTTGCGTACACACGGTCAGACAAAGTTGTCGGAAAATCCAATCATTCTGAACGCGGTGACGATTGTTGCCTACGACGGGACTACGTAGAGGCTAGTAGCCAATAGCTTTGGTCTTGTAATGTGATCTGAGCATGCGTAGCACTTTGTCCGGTCGGACAACCGTACACACGATCGGATTTGGTGTGATCGGACCGTGTTGTCGGCAAATCTATCCAGCAGGAGATAGGACTTTGTCCGTCGGACAATCCGACGTACACTGTCCGATGGTGCATACACACGGTCTGATTTTTCAACAACATTGTCCGATCGGACAGAATCCATGCAAAAATCCGACCGTGTGTATGGGGCTTTAGAATGGTTTCGTTCTCATGACCAGTTTTTCCCAAAGAACAGCAGTTTGTTATTCTACAAGTATATTGGGAACAGCTTAACATTAAACATATAAATACTGTACATCCAGCTAGGGTAACGGAAATTTCCTTGGTTGACTAAGGATTTCTCATGGATCACCGGACATGCACAGGTTGTATACTGTAGTTTCCAGCAGACTGTAGATGTGTTTATTAGGCAGTGTCTGCTTTATTGCCAGCACTATAAGCACCTGCTGTCATGGCAGCCATCTGTCTGCAGAGCCCTATCAATGGGCAAAGCCATTCAGAGTTATAGCCCTGCACTGTAAGTTTCCCTTGTTCAAGCAAGGCAATGAGGTGTTAAAGACTTTTAAGGCAATACAAATGGTCTTGAATGTCATTTTTACACTTGCTGGTTGTGAAAAGATCAGCAGTTAGACTATTGAAGTCATGTCATGTAAATGAAGGCTCTTTGAGTTTTTAAAGGGGAGCAGCAGATCATGTGAAGATGTTTTCCAACAATACAAAAGGAGTTTTACTACCAAGTTGATAACGTACAGAACATTAAGCAAGGTACAAAATGATTAACACACCCAACCTGTATAATATAGCACCCTTCATAGGGCTCCCTTGCATCCCTGAAACAATCTTCCATGACACATTTTGAGAATGCTATTTCATTTTGGATTTGGTCATTCATAATATTGTGGATTTATTGATCAAAATCAAACCTGTCACTCATCAGTCTTCTAGAAGAAGCAGTGAAAATCACAGTTAGAAGTCTCAAGGGCTTATTTTGTATTGCATTCTCATGGTTCCTTTCCCTAAGATGCCCGCATCCCAACAGAATTTTTTAAAACAATGTCCTTATCAAAGTAAAAAGGATAAAAATCCAGCTGTCAATGTTCTATTTTAAGTGCCTAAATGTGCTTCTCCAAGGCTATTGGTACCAGATCTATAAAACAATTCTCAGTTTCTAGATTTTTATAATACCACCCAGCAGCATTTTTTTTACAAATAAGGACAACTACCACATACATGAGTATATAGACCATTTAATTTGTAAACTTTGCATCCCAGGAGACATATATTGGATGGCGTGGTCTGATCATTGGAGAGATCAATAAATCGTTTTTGAAGCTTTTAATATGAAGAGACTCTGTGAGTGGCCGACCACTACAGGGAACCAGCTTCTGTGGTCGGTGGTTACTTGGGGATCGGTGCTTGTAGCAGAGTATTTGGATCTTGTCATCTTAGTGCAAGCCTTTCTCAACCTTTTCAACAGACACACCCTTGAAATAATTATCCAGTCCTTTGGAACTGCTAAAGTTTACTATATCTGCAACTCATGAAACATTTGTATGATGGCCAGTGAGAAGAATGCTCTTTGCACTTGTGGTCATTGGGAAGAGTTACCCCCTCACAGATATCTAAATAGATCAATATTGTCAATGGATACTTATCTGAGAGGCAGAAATAGCTTAAAGCGAAGCTCCACCCAAAATGGGAAGTTCCGCTTTAAGGAATCGTCCCCTGCTCTTCTTGAAGGCTTGGCACTTTTGAGAAATGGGGGAGTGGGTACCCGATTTTGACAGGTACCCGCCCCCACTTTCCCTTCACCCCCTAGGCGATCGGAGAGGAAGTCCCTCCCCTCACTGCAGTCTTCTGTGACACATGACAGGTCCCAGAAGACTGCATCCACCATTCACAATGCGCTGCGCTGTGCTGCTTGCGCATTCACAGTGGGCACCCGGCTGTGCAGCCGCAAGCTGTCACAGGAGGATGCCCATAATAAAGATGCTGGTGCAGAGGAAAGGAGACAGTGGGTGAAACCGACAGGGTTGAACACACTGCTGGATCAATGAACAGGTGATTTGCTGTTTTTTATAAGTCAGCAGCTACAGTTTTTGTAGCTGCTGACTTTTATTTTTTTCACAGGAGACTGGAACTCCTCTTTAAGGAATCCGTAGCAACCTATAGAGGAACCTTAGGGTTCAATGGAACCCTGGTTGAGATATCCTGTCTTAGTGGATATATCTAGTGATTGCACCCCCTCTTTACAGAGCATCTCTTTCATTAGTGCTGTTGGCTTTTTCTTTTGTTCTTACCTGTGGTGTTAAGCTTGTTTTTAGGGACCTTTCAGCTGTAGAACAGCCCTGAATTCACATAAGCGACGATTTGATAATTTAACCTCTAAGCATATAGTGGCCTCCAGGGTTGGTACGTTATGCTAGTCAATGATACTAAGCAGCAAACAAATTCTAAGTTCAAAATGTGCATTGTGATTAGATTCTGACTTTACAGTTACATCACTTCCATCTCTTCCTTCCATTTCATTTGCAAGTTGTGAGACCAGACTGAGCAGGGCACATAGAAAATGAACTGCAGCTTTCTACATCCAATGGTCTGTTACTTCAAGGAACATTACTTAAAGCCCGTTCATAGTCTATGACGGTATTCTTTACATTGGCAGCTCTCTTTCTATCCCCTTGTTGTACAGGATATTGACCTAAACGTCTTGTACACACTATGGGTCATATGTAAGCCCTGGCAGAGCCAGACAGGAATAGCTTATTCTATATGCATAAAAACACGAAGCCTAATGAATGAGTGACTGATGCGAAAAAAATAACCGTCTACACCGTTGGTGTATTCAGGTGTTGCCTTCCAATATGGATTAAGGGTTCTTCGCCGTCAACGTCTTAATAATCACCCTGCTACAGGTTTGCCATTTGATGATAACATTCTGGACATATTGCTAAATGCATGCAGAGATCTGTAAAAGGGGGACCGTAAAGTCTGGCCTGCTCACTACAGTCAGAAATGAAGACCAAGCAGATAATGAATCCTAGACTATTTTAGTTGTGGATAATTGTATTTTGGCACACAGGGGTCTGCCGCTCAGATACTTAGTGCCTCTAGTGTTACTCCAATAGCATTTAACAATGTGATAATATTGTTTTCACTGCCAATACAGTATACATTTCGCCTGAGTTTTAAGGTTAGTGTTAGACGTCAGGGTAAGGGCTACGTTTAGCGGTTTGGTTGAGGTTTTGCATTGTTTGTGGGTTGGGTTGAGGTTAACAATCTGTAACTGACTTACTCTTTTTTTTAAAAAAGTTTTTGGGTGGTTTTAATTTTTTTGGATGTAATGTTAATATAACATAGGGAAAAAAATATATTTATTTAATTTCTGGTGCCAAAAAAGCGAGCCAAACTACAGAAGCTGAAAACCAATGTATGGTTTTTGGTGGTCTATGCTTCTAACCACATGCAAAAGCATAGTTACCGGCTGTATCTTTCTCTTCTTTTAGACTGTGTGACAGACAGTCCCTGTCAGTGGTAGATCGTAGGGTTGCCACCTCATCCCTTTTAAAACCGAACACATATTAATTACTCAGGTTCTGTGGCTGATTAAGGTGGTAATTAACTACTTCAGCCCCGGACCAATTGGCAGCCAAAGGACCAGGCCCCTTTTTGCAATTCGGCACTGCGTCGCTTTAACTAACAATTGCGCGGTCATGCGACGTGGCTCCAAAACAAAATTGGCGTCCTTTTTTTCCCACAAATAGAGCTTTCTTTTGGTGGTATTTGATCGCCCCTGCGGTTTTTATTTTTTGCGCTATAAACAAAAATAGAGCGACAATTTTGAAAAAAATGCAATATTTTTTACTTTTTGCTATAATAAATATCCCCAAAAAATATATAAAAAAAAAATTTTTTTTCCTCAGTTTAGGCCGATACGTATTCTTCTACATATTTTTGGTAAAAAAAAATCGCAATTAGCGATTATTGATTAGTTTGCGCAAAAGTTATAGCGTTTACAAAATAGGGGATAGTTTTATAGCATTTTTATTAATATTTTTTTTTTTATTAGTAATGGCGGCGATCAGCGATTTTTATTGTGACTGCGACATTATGGCGGACACATCGGACATTTTTGACACATTTTTGGGACATTTGTCATTTATACAGCAATCACTGCTATTTAAATAGCACTGATTCCTATGTAAATGACAGTTGTAGTTAGGGGGTTAACCACTAGGGGGCGGGGAGGAGTCAGTGTGACGTGTTGTGTTTTTTTTTTACAGTAGGGGGGCTGTACGTCTGACGTCATTGATCGGCGTTCCCGATGACAGGGAACCGCCGATCACTGACAGTCAGTGTAGGAAGCGCGGGGAGAGGTTTGTTTACATAGACCTCTCCCCGTTCTTCAGCTCCGTAACCCGATCGCGGGATACCAGCGGCGATCGGGTCCGCTGGTCCCGCGGCCGTGGTCACGGAGCTCCCGACCGGGTCGCGCGCGCCCCCCAGGCAGGCAAATTAAAGGGGACGTACCCGTACGTGCTTTTGCCTGCCCGTGCCATTCTGTTGACGTATATCTACATGAGGCGGTCGGGAAGCGGTTAAACTCACTTGGTGCCTTATCTGTATTAAATTAGCCTCAGGACCTGTGTAATTCATGTGTGTTCGGGTTTAAAGGCATGAGGTGTCAACCCTTGGTAGATGATGTGTATCTGCCACAGAATGTTAAGGTTCATGAGGTGAATGGGTGGCAGTGAGAGGTCTATAGCAGGATGCTAGGGGTTAAGCACTGGCCACACCTTGCGCCCCACCTGGGGTATAATTGGACTTCCCTGGGTTAATCAGGGTGTTGGTGAGAAAAAAGACAAACAGACTGTGAGGGAACATGCCTGGAGGACTGGAGCAGACCCAGTGAGATCTATTTATTAGCCAGGGGGCTTATATTTGATTTGATGGGCTTTTACTTTGGGACTATGTTTTCTACCCCTGCAGGGGAATCCTTTTCTGTTGCATATGCTGACTGTCAGGGCTGGGCTCAGCCCTTTCTTCTTTAAGCTGCCCTCTCAGCTGGCGGTTAATTGCCAGCTCCTATCTCTCCTCAGTGACTCACCTGTTGATGATATCCTGCTTGTCAGTCCTGCCTACTTAAGCCGTCCAGCCTGCCTTCGCCTTGGTCATATCTCTAGAGAGGCTTTCCTGTGTTCCTGTTAAAGACTTGCTTGGTCCATTTGCCATTTGTTAAAAAAAGACTTGCTTGGCTGACATTCCTTCTGGCTCCAAATCCTGCTTGATGTTCTACTACGCTCCTCTCTGGCTCCCTGATGTTTTGGCTTGTCTGACTATCCATTTTGGTTCCTGAACTTGCTATGTTTTGACTACGTTTACTCTGTTTACCTTTTTTTATTATTAATAAACAAGTGTGAGTTAACTGTACTTCTGTCTCAGTCTGATTCATGGTTTCTGACAGTAGGCAAAGACCATGAATTCAGACGATGCAGTCATTTTCCTCCACTTCTAAGATGGAGTCGGCTCCGGTTCCTGTGATTCCTCCTGATCGTATTCTGGCTACGGTTCGCACCAGTCTCACTTTTCCTTTGGGCGACAAAATTCTTGCTGCTCAGGTCCATGCTTCTCCTGAGAAACCTTGTGACCGCTGCTTTGTCCTAGAGAGTCTCCGTACTGCTGTGCTCCAGACTTACCATTCTTCCAAGGCTGCTGGCCACTCTGGGAAGAATAAACTCTTTTGAGCCATTTCCCAACAATTCTGGGGGCCTAGTCTACGTGCTGATGTAACTGCTTTCGTAGCTGCCTGTTCCGTGTGTGCTCAGAGTAAGACTCCATGACACCTTCCAGTGGGCCTCCTACAACTCATACCCAATGGAGAAAGACCCTGGACCCACCTGTCTATGGATTTCATTGTGGAGTTACTGAACTCCCAGGGCAACACAGTTATTTTTATGATGGTTGACCGGTTCTCGAAAATGTCCCATTGTATTCCACTTAAGAAGTTGCCCACTTCTAAGGAACTGGCTTCCATTTTTGCTTGGGAGATCTTTCGCTTACATGGGCTACCCAAGGTGATTGTTTCAGACAGGGGTAGTCAGTTTGTGTCTCAGTTCTGGCGAGCCTTTTGTACACAGTTACTCGCTTTCTCCTCTGCGTATTATCTGCAGTCTAATGGGGCCGCCGAATGAGCCAATCAGTCCTTGGAGCAATTCCTACGTTGCTATATTTCTGACCATCATAACAACTGGTCAGGCCTCTTACCGTGGGCGGAGTTTGCACACAATAGTGCTTTGAATTCTGCTTCCCAATTCTCCCTGTTTATGGCAAACTATGGTTTCCAACCTTCCATGTTGCCTGACTCATTTGTTCCGCAGAGTATTCCTGCATTAGAGGAGCATCTCTGTGGTCTTCGTACCACTTGGGCACAAGTCCAGGAGACTTTGCGACACGCTAATGATAGGTACAGACTCCATGCTGACATCATCACTGGGTCTCTGTGCTTGTCCATGCAATGCAGACAGATCTTAGTTGGTGGGAGGGCAAGCCATGGTATTGTACATAGCCTTCTGAAAACATCACAGTACCCTGCCTCAGTAAACCTTTTGGGCAGCACAGTGGCTAAGTGTTTAGCACTTCTGCCTGACAGTACTAGGGTTGTTTGTTCTATTTGTGCCTGTGTGGGTTTCCCTCTGGGTTTCATCCCACACTCCAAAGACATGCTGGTAGTTTAATTGGACCCTGTCTAAATTGACCCCAGTACATGTATGTATGAATGTGGAGCTTAGACTGTAAGCTCCTTAAGGGCAGGGACTGAGGGGAATGTACAATATGTATGTAAAGCGCTGCGTAATTTGTCGGCGCTATATAAATACCTGAAATGGATAATGAAAGCCCATGATGCATGCAGTGGACTGGACCTTGGGAGGGTTTATGCAAATATCAAAATGCTTTTTATGATGTGTCGACTTGGGGGATAGAGCTAGATGACCCTAGATGTCCTCCAACCAGGAAATTACTTGCTGCAGCTTCTAATACATACTGTGAAAAGCTCACAGTATGTGGGGAAATCAGAGTAAAGGCCCGTACACACGATCAAACTTTTTGACAACAAACATGCAAATTAGCCTTTTTAAGGCAACATCTGACTGTGTGTACGCTCCATTGGACAAACTTTTTCGGTTTTCATCTGACTTTTGTTGGCTATGCGAACGGACAAACTTTCTGGCAACGAAAGTCCGATGGAGCAAAGTCCGATCGTGTGTACACAAAACCATCAGACTTTTGTACAAAGTACGAACACGCATGCTCAGAACCAATGCAAAAGATCAGACAACAATACAGAAGTTGACCAAAGGGTGGCGCCGGAGTAATTGAACGTCCTCTTTTGAAGTGTCGTCAGTACGTTGAAACGTCACTACGTTCGTGTTTGTTGCCTAAAAAGTCAGATCGTGTGTATGCAATACAAGTTTACGGCCAACGCCCTTTGTACAAAAATCCACTGGAAAGTTTGTACAAAGTCCGATCGTGTGTATGAGGCTTTAGGCTGGCCATACATTATAATTTTCCTTTTAGATTTACCAAAACATATAATATGAGGTCAAACATAAACACTTTCAATTTGTATCCAATCAGACAGGCCCTTACACTACATAGTTGAAGGTAAATCTAAAGGAAATTGAATAATAGAATTGTATAATGTATGGCCAGTATAGTGTGCAAGAAGGTAAAGCTGAAGTTGAGCTATAAAAAAAAGGGTTGGTTTTAGATGACCTTTAAATAATGGGGAATCTACTAGGGGTGTTTGATACCATCTAGTAGCACAGTTGGGTAGATCTTAGAATTCTGGCAACCATGTCCCACCATTAGAATTATTGGAAGATGCAGGAAGCAGGACGTGATTCAAGTAACTATAAAAGAAATCTCTGCGTTGTCTCCTTGGTTAGGAGGCCGTCTATGGTTCTGACATTCTTCAGCCTCTGGAAAAAAAATTGACACTTTTTTTTTTTTTCCTTTAAATATATAATTTTCTTTCCTTTTGTATTTTCCAGTGTGGAAATCCAGAGCTCAGCGTTGAAACTCTCCTCTCGATTGGTCATCAGTCTTGCTGGGAAGGACAAGGAGGTAAGGCAAAGCCTGGAACATTGCTGAGCGGCAGGCAGCTCTTAATTTTTCATCTGTGTGTCAATCTACTGTAAGCCGTCATTACCAGCAATGTACTAGTTATTTTATTTATTTATTACAGGAACTTGTATAGTGCTGTCAATTTACGCAGTATTTCATATATATATATATATATATATATATATATATATATATATATATATATATATATATATATATATATTGTAGATTCACATCAGTCCCTTCCCTCAAGTAGTTTGAGGGCAGGGACTGTGTATGTACATATTTTTGTACAGTGTCTTGAAAAAGTATTTATACCCATTTAAATTTCCCACATTTTGTCATGCGACAACCAAAAATGTAAATGTATTGTTTTGGGTATTTATGTGATAGACCACCAACAAGTGGCACATATTTATTTGTAAAAAAATGTTGAAAACTATCATTTTCCTTCCACTTCACAACTATGTGAAAAGTGTGGGGTACATTTGTATTCAGCCCCCCTGAGTCAATACTTTGTAGAACCACATTTCTCTGCAATTACAGCTGAAAATCTTTTTGGGGATGTCTCTACCAGCTTTGCACATCTAGAGACTGAAATATTTGCCCATTCTTCTTGGCAAAATAACTCAAGTTCTGTCAGAATGGATGGAGAGCGTCTGTGAACAGCAATTTTCAAGTCTTGCCACAGATTCTCAATTGGATTTAGGTCTGGACTTTGACTGGGCCATTCTAACACATGAATATACTTTGAGCTAAACCATTCCATTGTAGCTCTGGCGGTATGTTTAGGGTCGTTGTCCTGCTGGAAGGTGAACCTCAGACCCAGTCTCAAGTCTTTTTTGCAGACTCTAATGCCGCGTACACACGATCGGAAATGCCACCAGCAAAACTCTGATGAGAGCTTTTTGTCGGAAAATGTGACCTTGTGTATGCTCCATCGGTCTTTTGCTGGCGGAATTCCAGCCAGCAAAAGATTGAGAGAAGGTTCTCTATTTTTCGGTCGGAACAGTTCCTATCCGTAAATGCGATCGTCTGTATGCAATTCGGATGCGCAAAAAATCCTGCATGCTCGGAAACAATTTTGCTCAGAAGCATTGAACTTAATGTTCTCGGCTCGTCGTCGTGTTGTACGTCACCGCGTTCTTGACGGTCAAAAGTTCAGAGAACTTTTGTGTGACCGTGTGTATGCAATATTATTTGATTGGAAGACAAGCTTGAGCGGAATTGCGTTGGAAAAAAAAAACATCCAAGATTTTTCGGACTGAAATTCCGCTCATGTGTATGTGGCATTACAGGTTTTCTTCTAAGATTGCCCTGTATTTGGCTCCATCCTTCTTCCCATCAACTCTGACCGGCTTCCCTGCCCCTGCTGATGAAAATCATCCCCACAACATTGTTACATAGTAGGTGAGGTCGAAAAAAGAGACAAGTCCATCAAGTTCAACCTATGTGTGTGATTATATGTCAGTATTACATTGTATATCCCTGTATGTTGCGGTCGTTCAGGTGCTTATCGAATAGTTTCTTGAAACTATCGATGCCCCCCGCTGAGACCACCGCCTGTGGAAGGGAATTCCACATCCTTGCCGCTCTTACAGTAAAGAACCCTCTATGTAGTTTAAGGTTAAACCTCTTTTCATCTAATTTTAATGAGTGGCCACGTGTCTTGTTAAACTCTTGTGAAAAAGTTTTATCCTTCGTGTGGGGTCACCAGTACGGTATTTATAAATTGAAATCATATCCCCTCTCAAGCGTCTCTTCTCCAGAGAGAATAAGTTCAGTGCTCGCAACCTTTCCTCATAACTAATATCTTCCAGACCCTTTATTAGCTTTGTTGCCCTTCTTTGTACTCGCTCCATTTCCAGTACATCCTTCCTGAGGCCTGGTGCCTAGAACTGGACAGTATACTCTAGGTGCGGCCAGACCAGAGTCTTGTAGAGCAGGAGAATTATCGTTTTATCTCTGGAATTAATCCCCTTGTTAATGCATGCCAATATTCTGTTTGCTTTGTTAGCAGCAGCTTGGCATTGCATGCCATTGCTGAGCCCATCATCTACTAGTACCCCCAGGTCCTTTTCCATCCTAGATTCCCCCAGAGGTCCCCCCCCCCCCCCCCCAGTGTATAGATGGCATTCATGTTTTTGCCACCCAATTCATTATTTTACATTTTTCTACATTGAACCTCATTTGCCATGTAGTTGCCCACCCCATTCATTTGTTCAGATCTTTTTGCAAGGTTTCCACATCCTGCAGAGAAGTTATTGCCCTGCTTAGCTTAGTATCGTCAGCAAATACAGAGATTGAACTGGTTACCCCATCCCCATCCTCCAGGTCGTTTATGAACAAATTAAATAGGATTGGTCTCAGGTCAGAACCCTGGGGGACCTCACTACCCACCCCTGACCATTCCGAGTACTCCTCATTTATCACCACCCTCTGAACTCACCCCTGTATGTTTCACGGTGGAGATGGTGTGTTCAGGGTTATGTGCAGTGTTTAGTTTTCCGCCACACATAGCGTTTTGATTTTAGGCCATAAAAGTAAAATTTTGGTTTCATCTGACCAGAGCACCTTCTTTCACATGTTTGTTGTGTCCCCCACATGGCTTCTGGCAAACTGCAAACAGGACTTATTATGGTTATTATAATAATTCAACAAATTATTCTTTCAGCACAGGCTTTCTTCTCCCACATGAGCTGTGGCTCTTTGCAGCTCCTCCAGAGTTGCCATAGTCGTCTTGGCTGCTTCTCTGAAGAATACTCTCCTTGCCCAGCCTGTCAGGTTAGGTGGACGGCCATGTCTTGGTAGGTTTGTAGTAGTGCCATACTCTTTCCATTTCTGGTTGATGGATTGAACAGTGCCCGTAAGATGTTCAAAGCTTGGGATATTTTTTTTTTTTATAACCTAACCCTGCTTTAAACTTCTCCACAACTTTATCCCTGACTTGTCTGGTGTGTTCTTTGGCCTTCGTGATGCTGTTTGTTCACTAAGGTTCTCTAACAAACCTCTGAGGACTTCACAGAACAGCTGTATTTATACTGAGATTAAATCACACACGGATGCTATGTACTAATTAGGTGACTTCTGAAGGCAATTGGTTCCACTAGATTTTTAGTTAGGGGTATCAGAGTAAAGGGGGCTGAATACAAATGCACACCACACTTTTCAGATATTTATTTGTAAAAGAAAATTGAAAACCATTTATCATTTTTCTTCCACTTCACAATTATGTGCCACTTTGTGTTGGTTTATCACATAAAATCCATTTACGTTTTTGGTTGAAACATGACAAAATGTGGAAAATTTCAAGGGGTACGAATACTTTTTCAAGGCACTGTAGCATTTTGCTTTAAGGCCAAAAATTTCCATTTTGGTCTCATCTGACCAGAGAACCTTCTTCCACATGTTTTGCTGTGTCCCCCACATGGCTTCTCACAAACTGCAAATGGGACTTCTTATGACTTTCTTCTTGCCACTCTTCCATAAAGGTCAGATTTGTGGAGAGCACGACTAATAGTTGTCCTGAGGACAGATTCTCCCACCTGAGCTGTGGATCTCTGCAGCTCCTCCAGAGTTACCATGGGCCTCTTGGCTGCTTCTCTGATTAATGCTCTCCTTGCCCGGCCTCTCAGTTTAGGTGGACGACCATATCTTGGTAGGTTTACAGTTGTGACTACTCTTCATTTTTGGATGATGGATTGAACAGAGCTCCGTGAGATGTTCAAAGCTTTGGATATTTTTTCATAACCTAACCCTGCTTTAAACTTCTCCACAACTTTATTCCTGACCGGTCTGGTGTGTTCCTTGGCCTTGATGTTTGTTCACTAAGGTTCTTGAACAAACCTCTGAGGCCCTCACAGAACAGCTGTATTTATACTGAGAAAAAAAACTACACACAGGTGGACTCTATTTATTAATTAGGTGACTTCTGAAGGCAATTGGTTCCACTAGAGTTTAGTTAGGGGTATCCGAGTAAAGGGGGCTGAATACAAATGCACGCCACACTTTTTCAGTTATTTATTTCTAAAAAATTTGGAAAACCATTTATGATTTTCCTGCCACTTTGTGTTGGTCTTCCACATAAAATTACAATAAAATACATTTACGTTTTTGGTTGTAACATGACAATATTTGGAAAATTTAAAGGGTTATGAATACTTTTTCAAGGCACATACAGGGCGTGTGCATACATATAAATTTATATGCATGCATGTTACTGTTAGCCCTTGTTCACACGGGCATACTTCAGTATACACCTGTGTGAGGACCGTGTTTACCCAAACAGGCGCGGGATTCACAGGTGCTGCGTGCATCCCTGTGCAAGCTGTCCTAATTATTGGGTCACAGCGGCTGCACGGACAGAAGCATTGCTCCCAATTTGACATCCATGTGGGTGTGGGTCCCCAATTGCAGACAGTTGTGGATTTGGGAACCCGTACCCACACGTATGTCAGATTGGGAGCAGCGGCTGTGTCCGTGCAGCCGCTGCATTCTAACTGACATGAAAGGCATGAGGATGCACTGAACACCTGTGCATCTCCATATGGGCAAACAAGGCCCATGAAGTGGCCCGTGAAGAAGGCCTTACAGTAATGTACATACATAAGTAAATGCATAAAATAAATAAATTAACCCCTAATAATATCCTTTAACCCCTAAAATATTATCTATTTTTTAGATATTATATATAATACACCCCCCCCCCCCCAAAGTAAAACAATTAAATAAATAAAAGTGGATGAAAAAGTAAAAAAAAAAAAATGGCAAAAAATTATTATATTTTTCTCTTTTGACTAATAGAAAATCGCTAAAGCTCAAGAACACACATATAAACGCCCAAAAAACTGCCCAAAATAACACTCAAAAACGTGAC
Source organism: Lithobates sylvaticus (assembly GCA_028564925.1). Taxonomy (NCBI): domain Eukaryota; kingdom Metazoa; phylum Chordata; class Amphibia; order Anura; family Ranidae; genus Lithobates; species Lithobates sylvaticus. Next base: position 47,801,473 of record CM053028.1, on the reverse strand, counting down.
ACTTAGGTGTGAATGTAGCCTGAGAGTCGGTGACAAGATCACAGGCATTGTGAACATATCAGAATTAGTTTATCTTCTGTCTGTTTTCAGGTTCTTTTCTCTTTGCAGTTCTTATTTGTTTCACTGAATCACTTGATTTACTTGTAATTATAATTTCAGTGAAGTTGGTCTCCTGGAAATCCAAGGAGGCCAAAGTACATACAAGTGAAGGTGATGTGAGTCATTCTCTGAGTTTTTCTCTTCTTTCTTTCTTTCTCTTTCTCTTCTTATTTGTGTCACTGATTGCATCACGTCTGCATTGGTTTTGACAATTAAAGTGTCAGTGCCGGTTTACACAGGGGCAGCCTGACTTGTAGCGCGACTTTGCAAGGCGATCTGCACACGACTTTAGCGGCGGCTTGCAAAATGACTTCTGTATAGAAGTCAATGCAAGTCGCCCTGAAGTCGTCCCAAAGTATTACAGGAACCTTTTTCTAAGTCGGAGCGACTTGAGTCGTTCCTATTAGAATGGTTCCATAGTACAGAACGCAGTGCGACTTGTCTGGTGGCTAAGTCGCCCCTGTGTGAACCGGCACTAACTCTGCTATAAAAAATTATTTGTAGCCATCGGTGGGCTGAGCTGCATTTAAGTCTATACCTGTATAGAGCGTGAGCAAGTGTGTTCTAGAATACAGGCCAATAGCTTTTTACTGTTATTTCTTTTTATACAAGTTGTGATGTTTAGGGCCCCATTCACACCTTTTGAATAAGGTCGACAGCGAACACCTACAGGATATTCTGCGAATAGTTGGGAGCCCTATTGAAAGCAGTGGCGGCTGGTGCTCAAAATATTTGTGGGGGCGCAAACAAAATGAAAAGTTCTGAAAAAAAATAAAACATTAATTGCAGCCTCACTGTGCCCACCGAACGCTGCCACTGTGCCCACCGAACGCTGCCACTGTGCCCACCGAACGCTGCCACTGTGCCCACCGAACGCTGCCACTGTGCCCACCGAACGCTGCCACTGTGCCCACCGAAGGCCGCCACTGTGCCCACCAAACGCTGCCACTGTGCCCATTGAATGCTGCCACTGTGCCCGCCCACTGTCTGCCCAGCACTTACCCTGTCTTGGTGGGGCAACGGGATTGAAAGCAATTAGAGGCTGAGCAGCCATTTGTGGCCATTTTGTCATGCAGCGATTACATGCGGATGATCGGCCCTGGAAGTAGACAGACGGGTGACCGCAGTCGCAAGTGTGAATGAGACCTAAAGCTGGCCATACACTAGTGGAGTTTAGTTTAAAAACTTTTGTTTTAAGAACATTCGTTCAATTTCCTAATGGTTAGAGAGTTTAAATTAACATTTTTTTTCAATGTGATGCAGCTGGTTGATAGAAAACAGATGACCGGATTCCGCCATCCACACACTTGAGGTGGAATCCTTTCCGCTGAGCAGTGGCAGTCCGTCCATTAGTGGCGCCGGAGCGCCGCCCCCTCTATCCACGGCTGCCACCCCCATGCTCTATCCACGGTCACTATATTGACAGGACACTGCCACCCCCTATTCATGTGTTTGGCCCCTTTTAGGACGCCGGGCGCATGAATTACAGCGGCGGGGGGGGGGGGGGGGTTTAAGCACCTGATTAGAGCCAGAGCCTCTAATAGGCTTCAAAATAGGATGGACTCTTGCGCAGAGCATTTGGTATCTCAAAGTCAAGGTCGATATTCTCACTGTCAAATGCCTTTGGATGACTGGAATTGACGGGGATAATACACTTTTCATATAGGAAGAACAGGTCACATCCTCCACTCCGACTTCCGCTGATCAACACTCATATGTATAGGTTCTAAGTAAGGATCGTACAATTCCTAGTGCAATGTTCAACCGATAGAGATCTGCGCTATAGCCGAATGACGGCTACAGCGCGGACCTGCATTGCCTGGACTACGTCTATTGACGTAGTCTTGTGCACGAGCGGCCTGCGTACCCCCTGAAGGGCGCGCGCGGAGCGCTGTGTGATCAGCGAGTCTGTGAGACCCGCTGGATCACAGATCCGAGTAAGGGGTCGATCCCAACCCCTTACCACGTGATCAGCTGTCAGGCAATGATAGCTGATCATGTGACGACAACACAGCCGGTAATCGGCTATTTTTTCTCCTCGCGCTGACAGCACGAGGAGAAAAAAAAATGCCGACCACCGGCGGCAGTGAGAGGGACATTAGTCCCGATCACTGCGATGTGCCCCAGCTCATCAGTGCCCATCTGTGCCCCCTACAAGTGCCTCCTACCAGTGCCCACCAGCGCCACCTGTCAGTGCCACCTATCAGTGCCCACAGTGCCACCTGTCATTGCCCACAGTGCCACCTATCAGTGCCTGAACAGTGCTGCACATCAGTGCCACCTATCAGTACCATCAGTGCCACCTATCATTACCATCAGTGTCACCTACCAGTGCCATTCAGTGCCATCTATGAGTGGTACCTATCAGGGCCCATCAGTGCCATCTTATCAGTGGCCATCAGTGCCGCCTTGTCTGTGCCCATCAGTACTGACTTATCTGACCCTATCAGTGTCACCTTATCTGTGCCTATCAGTGCCCACCAGTGCCGCCTCATCAGCGCATATCAATGAAGCAGAAAAATGACCTGTTTGCAAAATTTTATAAAAAACTATTAAACCTGATTTTATTTTTTTTTCTAAATTTTCCATCTTATTTTGTTTAGCAAAAAATAAAACCCCTAGCTGTGATTAAATACCACAAAAGAAATCTTTATTTGTGTGATAAAAATGATAAAAATTTCATTTGAGTACAACTCAATCAGCGCCGAAAGCTGAAAATTGGTCTGGGCAGGAGGGAGGTTTAAGCGCCCAGTAAGCAAGTGCTTAAACAATTTTTTTTTTCTAAAAAGGTATTGCTCTTACATAAATGTAGATAAAAAGCAGACGGGAGCCAGCCAATGTGCCACTACATGATGACGTCACATGCTAACTCTGTCAGGCGCGTTTGTACAACACAGCGTTGTGGGGAAATGCGTCAGCCGGAGTTGGCATGTGACGTTATCACATGCGTTGTCTGGTGGCCACAGCTACATTGACTTGTTTTTATGCTTTTTATCTACATTTATGTAAATGCAATACCCTTTTATTTGTATTTTTTTTATAAAAGTTGGTTTAAACATACCGCACTCTCTCTCCCTACTTGTGCCCTATACAAGTGAGTGGCCCATTGGGCCCAATGGGCCATTTTTTTTCTTCGTACAAACTTGTCTTGCATACACACGGTCGCACAAATTTGTCGGAAAATCCAATCGTTCTGAACGAGGTGTCGTACAACACCTACGTCGGAACTATAAACGGGCCAGTAGCCAATAGCTTTTGTCTCTTAAAGTGGGGTGCCTCCTAAAAAAAAAAATGTAAAAGTTAGCAGCTACAAATACTGCAGCTGCTGACTTTTAATAATCGGACACTTACCTGTCCCAGGGTCCAGCGATGTGGGGGAACGAACCCCCCCCCCCCGTTTCCCGCTCCGCTCGCGGCGCCGGCATTCTTGCAGTGGGTGCACGGCTGTGGCTTCACCGGGACACGCCGCACAGTCATCTGGGACCTGTCACGTGTCCCAGATGACTGACTGTGCTGAGGGAAAGTGATGTCAGTGCCCGTGCAATGAAGGAGGCATACTACGGGGGAACCCCTAGCAACAGGCATTTAGAGGTGAGTAAAACATTTTTTTTTTTCAATTATTTTTAGTTAAATTTTTTTATGAATTTTAAGCATTTTTTTTTTGGTGGAAACACCACTTTAATTTATGCATGGCACTTTGTGCATCGGATTTGTCTACACACGATCGGAATTTAAAAGATCGGATTTTGTTGTCGGAAAATTTTAGATCCAGCTCTCAAACTTTGTGTGTCGGAAATTCCGACGGAAAAAGTCCGCTGGAGCCCACATACGATTGAATTTTCCGACAACACGATCCGATCGCACATTTTCCGTAGGAAAGTCCGACCGTGTGTACAGGGCATAAGTGGTGTCATAGCTTTTGGGTTTACGTACATTGAAATTCTGCAAATATTTTGAACTTCTGGTGGTGTGGTGGAGGTGGCTGTACCCAACATCCATTTTTTCTCATTTTAATGAGATAAAAACGTTGAAAAATGAATGCCATGAAAAATGGCTTTTTTGTTAAGTGTTGCTTTTTATCATGAACCTCCAAACATTATATGCTGACACAGATAAAGATTTATGAGGCTAACTCACTGTTGCAGGCCTCATCTGGGCCATCTGACACTGATCTCTCTTCCACAGGCCACTGAGTCCGAGTTGAAGGATTGGGTGACACTCATGGTTCACTGCTGTGGAGATGAACTCCAGACTGAAGTGAAATTGGCAGCGGCTGAGATCCTAGTCCATATCGCTCCACATTTGCTGACAAATCATCTGCCAGTTCTGGGTAAGAGTACAATGTGTGTTGGTGGGGCAGTTCTTTGTGGAGAGACCTGCTGCATGACCTGTAATGGAATGTAGAGCCGGCCATGTCATCTTCTGCTTTCCCTCCTCACGAAGGTCATCAGGGTGAGCTTAAATAGAGGCTTGAAGTCCATTTATTATATGTAGGCTTTCCAGAAATAGTACATCCTTTGCACACAAGCTAAAAGGACAATTTTGTCTGTTTAAAGAGAAATTCCAACTTGCAACAGGTTCTAAATCAGTGCAACAGAGATACTGGGCCCATTTGTACGCCGTTTACCAAATCAAGCACCAACATGGCTGAAATTAAAGTGGAAGTAAACTCATCCATTTAACAGTTTCAAAAAACAGTTACATTTCCGGCACATGCCGGGAATGCAACACTCCCATTGGTTGTGCTCTCAACCAAACTGTCAAACCATCCAATGGCTGGTGTCGTAGCTGATCACATGTGCAGCATCATGGTAGTTGTAGATCAAACAGAGGCCAAGATGGCAGCTTCCTTGGCTGAAAACGATAGGACGATTTACTTCCACTTTTAAGGACATGTTATTGTTAGCGGAAGCTTTCACAGTCCAATAGCATGACGCATTGTAGAGCTACAAAAAAGACAATCACAGCCATGCATTGCTGAATAATTGACAGTATGTGGGAAATAACTTGATGGTCAGTCATATCTTTTTTTTCACAAAACTCTAGAAAACCCTGCTTTGCTTGAGATCCCCCCCTCCCAGCATAAATCCTGTACCCCTCAAATTTTTCCTCTGAACATAAATACCCCCCACCAAAAAAAAAATCCCCCACTCCCTGCACAAATTCCAACCAAATCCCTTCTCCTAGCACTAATCCTGTTCCTCTAATTTCCCCTCCTAGCACAAATTCCCCCAGTCATCCCTACTGCCACAAGTTATTCAGATTTTTTCAAGTGTAATAAAACATAGTGTTTCATTGGAATGCATCCCCACTCACCAGAAGACCATAGTCAGAGGGCGCCGGCTCGGTGGGACATGTAAGGCCTGGGAGCCCGTGGGAATGCATGGGCCCCTATATATATATATATATATATATATATATATATATATATATATATATATATATATATATATATATATATATATATATATATATATATATATATATATATATATATATATATATATACACAGATGATGGAATGAGCCAGGTGGTTAAAGTGGCCTAAAAAGATTAAAAGCAGGGGTGAAAAAAGAAAGGGGGAGAAACAGAATGATGTAAAAGAAATTGAAAAGAAAAATTGGAAAGAAGAGAGAAAAGGGGAGGGGGAAAGAGGGAAACGTGAAACCAGGAAAAAGTGTGGGGGGGAGAAAGGAGGAAAGAGAAGAAAAGGAAGAGAGGGGAAGGTAAAAGGAAAAGAAAAGGGAGTAGGAAAAGTGAGGAGGGAAGGGGAAAAGGTGGAAGGAGGAGGAGGAGGAGAGAGGAAGGAGGGGCTTGGAAGGGAGAGAAAAAGAAAGGGAATGGGGAGAAAGAGGGGGGGAGAAAAAAGAAGTTTGAAATGGTGCAGAAAAGGTGATAAACGTTAAAAGTGAAAGGGAAGATGGGGGGGGGGGGGGGGGGGGAAGGAAGAAGGGAAAAAAAATGGGGGGGAGAGTGTGAGTGATCCCCAATGGGGTTAAAAAGTGTGTAGGTTTACTTACCAAGTGAATCTGTCAGAGTTTGTAACGGACCTTATTAGAGGTTCAATACATTAAGTGTCAAGGGGTTTTCTGGAATTTAATTCTTGTTTGCACTTTGATGAAAGGTAGTTTATGTGTATATAGACTTTTCAAAAGACGGTCAAAAGACATCATCCCAGAGTAGAAAGAGAAGCAAAATTCATAGCTGGTGAAAATCTGATTCAAACAAGCAACAATTAGCTTATGGGAAAGAGCTACTTAAACATACAGAGAAACACACATATAGACCGGTGGTCAAAGTGAGAGGAAAAAATTTGAGAAAAATGACATACCTGTAGTGTTACAGAGTCTCTCCCCAGCGTCCCCCATGAACAGAGAGGTGAGCCGCTGAGGACAGACTGCAAGATTGTACCTTATATAGGGGGTAGTGGCCGCCATGATTCATCCAAACAGGTGTGTGTGTGTGGAAGGAGGATTCCTGGGGTCGCTCAAGTCGCCCGGATCAGGGAAAATCAAAATGGATCCGGAGGGAAAGGGACGAACCCATCAGTTCACTGGTTGCTGTGGGGCATGCATGCTAAAAGATTGCATGCAAGAAATCCCTGATCCATGTCCCATCTGCTACACGTCCCAGAAGGAAGGAAAGGGAGGGGGCGGATCTCTATACTCCGGCGGTGATAGGCCGCCGGGAGAGAAAGAAAGGCCAAACAGTACAGAGAGGGGCGGCGAGACTCAAACGGCATGGCGCCAAGTCAGCGACGCAACGTTCCACATGAGCATGAGAGAGGGGAGGAGCTGTACACTTTTCAGCCAGAAGGCGGGCAAGTGTTGGTGTCCCCTGATGGAAAATCTAATGGGAACGCCTCTGGGGGGGGGGGGCTCATGATCTGCGCCTCATCCAGGTGTTGCAGGGCTGATAATTAGGATGATGCGCCCTCAGGATTTGGGTAATAGCCAGAAGCCCAGCGGAGCTCGAGCAGAAAGCAGCCGCTCACATCGCCATCTTGGACATGCCCCCTTGTTTTCTGTTTTTAATTTGTTGCTTCTTTCACTTAGGCCCCTTTCACACTTGTGCGACTTCAAAGTCACGCGATTTTACCGCGATTTGCCGCAATTTCAAGGAATGCCTGTGTAAGTGGTATCAAAATCGGACCAAAGTAGTGCAGGGACTACTTTGAAGTCGGAACAACTTGAAGTCGTACTAATATGAATGGCTGTCATTGGAAATCATGGGGAACGACTTGTCATGCTACTTTACAGTCCCAAATCATGGGACAAGTCGTATAAGTGTGAAAGGGGCAACAGATTGTAGGGACAAATTTATTTTTTCACACGCTTTTCCGGTAATAAATTAGCTGCTATAAAAATGAATTTATCTACGTGTTTTTCAAGCGTAACTCCACTTTTGTTGAGAATAAAAACATTCCCCTCTGGGTGATCTATGTACATTGCAAGGATTATAACAACCTTTGTTGCAGATTGCAACCTTTTTGTTATTCTGAAGAAATCCCGGTGTGTTTGTCTGTGCCTCTGGGTCTAATGGGCGTGGTTTCATAATTATCAGTCAGCTGTGGCAGATGAAGGGCACTAATGAGGAAAGCTGCTGGGTCTGCATCCCTTTAGACGTGTTCCTAAAGGAAATATCTCACCAAAAATGACATTTCTTGTTGCAGGGGATGCCTGAAATCTGACTTGTATCTTAGTGCAGACTTCTGGGAAAATTGGTGAGCCAATCACACAAGCAGGAAATGATGTTTCTGGGGAGTGGTCAGTATACACTCTGTGTACAGAACAACTTCATGTAGCCAAATTGCTTTGCATTTATAGAAAATTACAGTGGCTGCAGATTGAAAAGGGAATGTAGTTTTTAATAATATTTGATTACAGTATGACTGGTGTCGCAATTGTACACACTATATTATTTTTTTCCTTTATTTGCAATGTTTTTCCCCACGAAAGTGGAGTTACCCTTTAAGTGTTTCTTAGCACTTCTAAGTTCTGTGACAATCCTCAAAGTCAATATTATCCAGAAACAAGTGTTCGCAGTTTCTGCGCAACAGATAAAAAAAAAAAGGTGTATAGTCATTATTTGGCGGCACAATCGCAAAAAACTAAAACTGCCCCTTTCGGTAGTAAATCGGACCCGAAGAGTAAAGCTCAAGTTTTTGCACGCACGGTGCATATGCAAACTGCTAATTACATGCGAGGGTTGCATTTATAAATGTGCGTGTGTCTCGCTCTCTCTTTTCTATTTAATAGAATGCAAACACACAAGACAGGATAAACCCCACGGATGAGAGGATGATGACATAGCCGGCTAACAATGTCGGCTCAGACCTGAACCAGTATGACTAGGGGAATTTTCAGCAGGTGGCTTTGGGATTTGATGAAGTCACCAACTGTTTTAGGTAAATAAAATCGCTAACAGCAATTTATGCTCCGGCATGTAATTGCAGCGCTGACTGGTACGGTGCCAAAGTCAGTTTCCCAAAAGTTATTAGTTTTAATTGATGCTGCCTGATTAAAGCGTGTCAAACATGAGATTCCTAGAAGTGACGGTAAGCCGTTTTCGTGCATGAATCATAAATTAGACCTCACGGAATTGGCATTAGGTGGTGTGAAATGTGAAAGGCTCACACTAGGCTGTGAGGGATCCCTCCCCGCTTTACTAGTCCTGGAGCTCAGACATGGCGCTGATTAGGACACGGCATGGTGGAAAGGACTGGAGAATTGGACATTCATTGTTAGTAAGATTGAATAAATACATCAGTCCATCCAGTTCAACCTGAGTGAGTGTCTACAATTGTCCCTATCCCTGTACATTGCACACTCACATCGGTCCCTACCCTCAAGGAGCCCACAATCCAAGGTCCCCATTCATATACTAGGGCCAATTTTTGGACAGAAGCCAATTAACCTACCTGCATGTCTTTGGATTGACTTACTTTACTGATGAAGGTTTTACTGCATGGGGCTAAGGGCATTTTTCTTAAAGGTAAAGTATAGTCTGTTTATAGGTGTACAGTACTGTGCAAAAGTTTTAGGCAGGTGTGAAGAGATGCTGTAAGGTAAGAATGCTTTAAAAAAATATATACACTCACCAGCCACTTTATTAGGTACACATGTTCAATTGCTTGGTATCACAAATCGCTAATCAGCTAATCACATGGCAGTAACTCAATGCATTTAAACATCTAGATGTGGTGAAAGACAACTTGCTGAAGTTCAAACTGAGCATCAGAATGGAGAAGATTTAGGTGACTTTGAACGTGACTTGGTTGTTGGTGCCAGGCGGGCTGGTCTAAATAAAAAAAACTGCTGATCTACTAGGATTTTCACTCGCAACCATCTCTCTAAGGCTAACAGAGAATGGTCCGAAAAAGAGAAAATATCCAGTGAGAGGCAGTTGGTTGTAGGAAAATGCCTTGTTAATGTCAGAGATCAGAGGAGAATGGGCAAACTGGTTTGAGATGATAGAAAGGCAACAGTAACTCAAATAACCACTTGTTACAACCAAGGTATGCAGAATACCATCTCTGAACGCACAAAACATCAAACCTTGAATCAGATTGGCTACAGCAGCAGAAGACCACACCGGGTGCTACTCCTGTCAGCTAAGAACAGGAAACTAAGGTTACAAGTCGCACAGGCTCACACAAATTGGACAATAGATGATTTGAAAAATGTTGCCTGGTCTGATGAGTCTTGATTTCAGCTGCGACATTCAGATGGTAGGGGCAGAATTTGGCATAAACAACATGAAAGCATGGATCCATCCTGCCTTGTATCGACAGTTCAGGCAGGTGGTGTAATAGTGTGGGTTATATTTTCTTGGCACACTTTTGGCCCCTTACTACCAATTGAGCATCGTTTAAATGCCACGGCCTATCTGAGTATTGTTGCTGACCATGTCCACCCCTTTGTGACTACAGTGTACCCATCTTCTGATGGCTCCTTCCAGGATAATGCACCATGTCACAAAGCTCAAATCATCTCACCACTGGTTTCTTGAACATGACAATGAGGTCTCTGTACTCCAATGGCCTCCACAGTCACCAGATCTCATCCAATAGAGCGCCTTTGGGATGTGATGGAAAGGGAGATTTGCATCATGGATGGGCAGCCGACAAATCTGCAGCAACTGCATGATGGTATCATGTCAATATGGACCAGAATCTCTGAGGAATGTTTCCAACACCTTGTTGAATCTATGACATGAAGAATTACGGCAGTTGTGAAGGCAAAAGGGGGTCCAACCCACTACTATCAAAGTGTACCTAACAAAGTTGCCAGAGAGTATGTTTTAATAGCTTATTGTTATCAGGTTACAAAATGCAAAGTGAGCGAACAGAAGAAAAATCTAAATCAAACGAATATTTGGTGTGCCTACCGTTTTGGCTTCAAACCAGCATCAATTCTTCTAGGTACCCCTGCACACAGTGAAACGCATACAGGAGGGTGCAAACGCCTAGCGCATTACCCAATACTTTGTACAAGAAACCAAAAAGCCAAATGGATACTCACGGAAGACAGAAGTAACTAGCGTAACAACAAGTCCATTCTTTGACCAGTATGGTATCAAGTGACCTGACTTATGCACTTGCAGTGTCTGCAAGCTGACACATTTCGGGGACACACGCCTTCCTTAGAGATGTAGCTGACTGGTGTTCCCCTTCTAATAAATGTAAAGGCACCAGTGGAGTCTCCAGCTTTCATATTTAGGGGGGGCACATGGGGGGACAGGGACAAAAGTAGGGGGGCAACTATAAAATGCAATTTTACTACGATCCCACAACAGGTCCTTTCACATGTTCTGCAGTGAGCTCCCTTCCTACTGTATTGGGGCCCCAAGGGTGGCAGAAAACAAGAGATATATGTCACCAGCATACCAAGAAAATATAAGGGTCCAAAGCAGTGGGAGAACTATCAGGGTTGCAAAGGTTGTCTTTCCACCAGGCCTTGGTATTCTGCCACTGTGGTGTTCCCCAGCCTCCTCTTGCTGTCCTGCCCCTGCTATTGACAGCGCTGGTCTGGCATCTGTCTCCTTGGCAGTGGCGGCAGTCTATTAGGACCTAGTGCTGGTGACAAGGGGTCCCGAAATGACATTGCTGCAGATGGACACAATTGACCCACTTTGGGGCCCCATATCTCAAGGCCACTAGGTGCTAGGAACCCAAAATTTGGTGTGCAAACCCAGTGGAACCAACACTACAATATAATGTATATCCAATGGGCTGGGGTTCCTAGCACTAAGTGGGCCCCAAAATCGGTTCAGAAAATGTCAAGCACTTTTCTGCAGCAGAGAATGACATTTTCCAAACCGACTTTGGGGCCCCGTATCTCAGGGCCGCTTTGTGCTAGGAACCCCTTTGGATATGTTGTAGTGCTGGTTCCACTGGGTTTGCACACCAAATTTTGGGTTCCTAGCACCTAGTGCCCCCCGAGATACAGGACCTCAAATTTGGTCAATTGTGTCCATCTGCAGCAATGTCATTTCAGGACCCCTTGGGTCCAGAGACCCCAAATTTTGTACCAAGTGGCCCCGAGATACGGGGCCCCAAAGTCGGTTTGAAAATGTCATTGTCTGCTGCAGAAAAGTGCTTGACTCGAGTATAAGCTGAGGGGGGGTATTTTCAGCACAAAAAAATATGCTAAAAAATTCGGCTTATACTCGAGTATATACGGTATTTTCCCTAACCTTTGTAGGACAACGCCTCCTACAAAATTACAGGTACACATAAAACCTAAATTACTATACTTACTGCTTTCTTTTAATTTCATATATACACAAATGATGCCTTCGTTGTTGGACCAGCATTTTGGAGAAATCAGCCTATCCCGTCCCAAGGACCTAGTCCTATCATTGCAGCATTGTGACCTTTTCATTTCTGATCCTCCCTTGGGTAGGCTTCTCTGTAGAAGCCTGAATCCGATGCCAGGATTGTTATACGGGCACTGGTTGCTGTTCTGTATGCAGCTCCTGTATGTATGTGCTGGGGGTGCTATACCTCCACCCTACTTGTAATTGATTTTCCATGTCACAAAACAAACCAATATTTGCTTACATCGCATTTAACTTGGCTTAAGCAAGCCAATTACATGGCTGAATTGATTCCCCTGGGTTATTGTCTGGTAGGGTAATTGGAGTTTGGCCTTTGGAATGATAATATAGCTGTAAACGCTGACCTTAAAGAGCACCATTGGTGTTAGAGCAAACACATGAAGAAGTATGGTTGAGAAGATAGACGATGCCCATTCTCCACCTGTCTATGATAGTTTTAGGGTGTTACGGAAGGGTGATATTAAATGTTGATTAATCTACACACTCCTGTGATAACTAGGTTCTGCTTCAATTGCACATGGTAACCTAAGGAAAGGTAGTGGAAGAGTAATGCCGCGTACACACGATCGCACATTCCGACAACAAAATCCAGGTTTGTTCTTTAGACGGATGTTGGCTCAAACTTGTCTTGCATACACACGGTCACACAAATCTTGTCGGAAATTCCGAACGTCAAGAACGCAGTGACGTACAACACGTACGACGTGGCGAGAAAAATGACGATCAATGGCCAGTGCGGCTCTTCTGCTTGATTCCGAGCATGCGTGGAATTTTGTGCATCAGAATTGTGTGCACACAATTGGAATTTACAACAACGGATTTTGTTGTCGGAAAATTTGAGAACCAGCTCTCAATTTTTGTGTCGGAAATTCAGATGAAAAATGTCTGATGGAGCCTACACACGGTCGGAATTTCCTACAAAAAGCTCCCATCGAACATTTTCCGTGCGTACCGGGTATTACTGTTATTTTCTGGGATGCTGACTGATTGCAGAGCCTAGCATACCTAAAGCTGTTCATACACGGAGTGATTTTTAGAGGCGAGGATCTGATGAACCAGGTAAAATTTTGATCCATGGGTGGCAACCTTCCATCCAATATTCTTTTGAATTGAAAATAGTTGGTTGAACAGCGGCTGCATCCAATTAGTAGAAAACAAGCCGCTCCTCCAGCCAGCCAGCATAACCTGTGTATAAGGATTGGCTTCAGCCTACATGTCTCCACCAAGAAACCACGCCCTCTGATGCATTTTGCCCCGCCCACCAACCCCCTGGTGGGTGGGGTTAAACGCATCGGGGGCATGGTTTCTTGGCAGAGATATGTAGGCCGAAGCTGATCCTTATACACAGGTTTTGCTGGCTGTGAGAGTGCTAATTTCTCTATTCGCTGCACATGTCTTTCTGGATGGGCATACTGACAGCCTGCACCCCTTCACCTGTGGATCATGAGAATGAAATTCCTGGTTCCAAGCTTAGTCTATGGTTACAGCAGCAGCGCAAACTTTGAATATAATGGCAGCAGCGGCCTCTGCTGGCAGTGAGAATACAATAGCTCTGTTGTTGGGATTTGTTCATCCATCCTGTTGAGCTTCCATGGTAGAATTGGGCGATTTCTCTCCATCACCCTACATGGCTTCCAAAACCTGCCTTAGCTGAATCACTGTGGTAATAGTCAAATAGTTAAAGGGGTGTTCCGGGAAAAAAATAAAATTAAAAGGCAGCAGCTACACATACTGCAGCTGCTGGCTTTTAATAAATGGACACTTACCTGTCCTGTTGTCCCTCAATGTCGGCACCGCAGCTGATGTCTCCATCAGCTGTCGGGTGCTGCCGCCGCCATTGCGGGTAAGGTAACCCGGCAGTGTAGCCTTTTGGCTTCACGCCGGGAACCCTACTGCACATGCGCGAGGCCCCACTCCTCTCTCCTATTAGCCTGGCAGCCGAGGGAGGAGGAGGAGGGAGCCCCGCAGTGACGTCACAGGTATCCTGTCCCCCCTCCCCCCGAAAGGTGCCAATTGTGACACCGGAAAGGGGGGAGGAATCTGATGAGCGGAAGTTCCACTTTAGGGTGAAGCTCCGCTTTAAGTCCCCTGTTCCAGAATTTACAACTATCATAGGTCTGTATTGTACACCTCACAGTCAGCATTTTTGCTGAAATAGTGTTGGGGGAAAAAAATCAGAAGATAGCATTGTTTTCAGTGTCCGTCTGTGTACTTACATTTAAAGAAAAGTATGAAAAAAAAAAAAAAAAACATTTATACTTACCTAGATGGATGCAGCATCGATCAGATGCTTCATCTGTCCCTCGCCGGCTCTGCAGTGAGAAATGAGCGATCAAACACAGCTGATCGCTCAGTTGTCCCTCTCTGCTCTGAGCAGAGAGCTGGGACTGTCAGTCTTCGGCTCTGTGCTCTGCCCAGCCCCTCCAGCGCTCGCTAGAACGCTGGGCTGTGGAGGAGGCGGGAGGGGCTGGCTCCGTTTCTGGGCGGATCGCTGACTATTTTGTCAGGATCTTTTCAGAGCCTGGACCGGCTCTGTGATGTCAGCCGACAGCGAGTCACAGGGGTACCGAATGAGCTTCACTCCTGTCATCCATAGAAGAACTACAGCCAAAATAGCTTTGGCTATACTTCTTTAAAATCGGAAGATAAAGCACAACCACTGGGATATACTACTAAATGGAAAACTCATAATGCTATAGGCAAACATGGCTGCCACTATGTTCCATATCATAAATAAAATGATAATATGTTATAAGTTATATAGTAAATACTGCTGGATAAAACAAAAACAGTGTCTCTAAATTTCAGGCTACAAAGCAACAAAATGTAATTATTTTAAAGGGGGGGTGATTTTTTTTTTTTTTACCTACTGTATATTGAATATCATGTGCCCCTTTGGTGAGGTCAGGTGCCGCATTTGATGCCCCCTTTGGGTCATAAGTTGACAACCACTGACGGTACAGCCTCTGAATCTCCATTTACTTATATAGGCTGTCTGTGCGCTCAGTGCTACTCCAAATATTAAATGGCTCTTCATTCAGATGGACGCTCAGCTCTGTACTGCATGAAGCCTAGGGAATTAGCAAGTTGGGGCAGCCAACTCCAGAAGACGAATGCCAGGATAATTTTGGGATGGTCATTACAGCTATTTTATGTACTGACTTGTATCCCAAAATGTTTGATTAACTGGAGTGTACTAGGCAATTTAGACGAGTTGTGTAAGTTATTAAAAAAAATAAAAGGCCCATAGATTCCCTCAAAGTGGATGAACCGCCATTGTAGAGGTTCTGCAGCTTCCCTGAGCGCTGATCATTAACAAATGGCAAATGGTCGGTTCACTGCACAAGTCAGCAGTGTTGACACAATTTGCCAGGTGCCTTTTCTGTTTCTGTTTGCTGTTTCTTGAAAATCCACACTCCACATGCGGAGGTAATCTCCATCAACATGATCAGCCTTGTGTACCTAAGCAAATTTTCAGCCGCCTTCAGCTGGGTTGAGCCGAGGTGGAGCACAGAGGTCTGGAAAATTCATTACACCGTGTTCCAGCTGGTGTGTGTACTCACTGCACACATTACCGCCACGTACGGAGCATTAACTCCGCCGCTACTTAGCCACTGAATGGCTTGTCAGCACTAACTGCCACTTTCTACCTTCATTTCACTCATTGCCCAGGTTGTCACACCCTCTTTGTTGCATACTTCCTACTTTGGAAAATGACAAGGCAAAGAACAATGGACATAGTATAGTAACTGTAAGCAACCAATCAAAAACTGACTTTCACTTACCTGATTCCCATTTTGGTGCTCACCGTACTTGCCTCCTAAACTCCTTTTAGAATTCTCCAGGCTACTACAGTATGTTTTGTTTCAGGTTCATTCTATGTCTGGCCACCTATTTTGCCAGTCCCTACCTGGTTCCTTAACCACTTCAGCCCCGGACCAATTGGCAGCCAAAGGACCAGACCCCTTTTTGCAATTCGGCACTGCGTCGCTTTAACTGACAATTGCGCAGTTGTGCGACGTGGCTCCCAAACAAAATTGGCGTCCCTTTTTTCCCACAAATAGAGCTTTCTTTTGGTGGTATTTGATCGCCCCTGCGGTTTTTATTTTTTGCGCTATAAACAAAAATAGAGCGACAATTTTGAAAAAAAATCAATATTTTTTGCTTTTTGCTATAATAAATATCCCCAAAAAATATATAAAAAAACATTTTTTTTCCTCAGTTTAGGCCGATACGTATTCTTCTACATATTTTTGGTAAAAAAAATCGCAATTAGCGATTATTGATTGGTTTGCGCAAAAGTTATAGCGTTTACAAAATAGGGGATAGTTTTATAGCATTTTTATTAATATTTTTTTTTTTTTACTAGTAATGGTGGCGATCAGCGATTTTATTGTGACTGCGACAGTATGACGGACACATCGGACATTTTTGACACATGTTTGGGACCATTGGCATTTATACAGCAATCAATGCTATTTAAATGCATTTATTCCTGTATAAATGACACATGCAGTGAAAGAGTTAACCACTAGGGGGAGGGGAGGGGTAATGGGCTGTGACGTGTGTGTTTTTTTACATTAGGGGGCGGGGCTGATGTCTGACGTCATTGATCGGCTTTCCCGATGACCGGGAACAGTCGATCAATGACAGGCAGTGTAGGAAGCGCGGGGAGAGGTTAGTTTACACAGACTCCTTTTCCCGTTCTTCAGCTCTGTGACCCGATAGCGGGACACCAGCGGCGATCGGGTCCACTGGTCCCGCGGCCGGGGTCACGGAGCTCCCGACCGGGTTGCGAGCGCGCCGCTGGTGGCGCACGCTTGCGACCCACGGCCAGGCAATTAAAGGGCCACGTACCGGTACGTGGTTTTGCCTGGCCGTGCCATTCTGCTGACGTATATATGCAGTGGGCGGTCGGGAAGCGATTAATGGCTACACCTACCCTGCTGGTGCCACTTACCATGACATTATGAACAACAATTATTCCTACTGTCATATGTCATTTTTTAAAACCCTAAAGAGGAGTGCCACCTTAAACAAAAAAAATGTAAAGTCAGCAGCTACAAATACTGCAGCTGCTGACTTTAAATAAATGGACACTTACCTGTTCAAGGGTCCAGCAATGTCGGCAGCAGATGACGAGCAATCGCTCGTCTCTCGGATGCCCCAGCTGCCACCCTCTGTCAGGGATTCGGGAAGTGAATCGTTGCGGTTCCCTATTGTGCATGCGCGAGTCACGCTGCGTGTCTTCACTGGTCTTCGTTGTGTCCTGGGAACTGTGTGTTTCCCAGAACAAAACGGGGGGGGGGCGGGGCATCTGCGGCTAGCTATTCCCGGAACTGGGTGCAGATACCTGGATTATACAGGTATCTGCACCCCCCTGAAAGGTGCCAATTGTGGCACCGGAATGGGAGAGGGTTTCCGATGAGCAGAAATTCCACTTTAGGGTGGAGGTCTGCTTTAACGCGCACTTTCAGTCATTTTTTTTAACTTTCCATCTATTAAATCTTCTGCCCTTGTTGTTTTAACTTTCGGTAGTAAAACTTTTTTTTCTGCCACTAAATACCTTATACAGCCCACTTCTTGTTTCTTGTCTGGTCATTAACCTAGGCTTATGACATCAAGAACATCTCTCTCTCTCTCTCTAGCGAGAGAGTTTGCCCGAAAGGGAGGGGGATGAATCATAAGAGGGCCAATGAGAACTGCAGGGTTGCAGAACTGGAGCTGTGCCTCTGTGTACATCCAGGAAGTGAACATGCAACAGCTTCAGCTGCCAACAGTTAAAATGGCTGCAGCCAGACTCAGTGGAGGAAGATTTCTGCAGCATATTTGGCAAGTACAGAATCACAGTATATATATATATATATATATATATATATATATATATATATATATATATATATATATATAAAATAATTATGCAAAGTGGTTGGAGGGAAGCTTCAGAATGGCAAAGATGTTTTTATTACAAATTAGACTGAAGTTCCTCTTTAAAGGGGATGTAAGTCCTCACCTATACCCAGTGAAGTGAACAGCCTCGGATGATACACAGAGATGAAACAAATCTCCCTACATACATTTTTCATGTATATCTGCTGTCTTCAACTTTCTAGACTCTTTAGAAAGTGCACATTGTTACAATTTTTTTTCCTGTTTCCGCAGTGGGTGTGGAGTCTGGGCATACACTGTGTGTGAGCTGTTTGGAGGAAAGCCCCCCCCCCCCCCCCCCATATAGGCAGAGGAACGAAGAAACTTGCAGAGCTATGCTGTGAATAGACCAGCTCTCTGCTTATCTGTCTCTATGTTCCCTCCTCGACACAAATTTTCATCAGTTTTTATCTCCTGTGTCTGAGAGCTTGTCAGAAGTTATCATGCTGATAACAGAAGAACAGAGCAGCAGAAAGACATGGGAATTAGTGCTTTGGAGAGGGATAAGTAAACACTACAGATATATGTGCCCAGGTCATATTTAATGAATGGGGTTTACAACCACTTTAAACCAAACTGGTTGCCACGACTGCTGGTGTGCCATAATGCTACAGGCAGCTTGTGGTTTTCCTGCAAAATGCCCCACTAGCCTTAAAGTGTATTTCCACTTTTGCAACCAAATTGGGATAACACCTACTTCCCCATTCACATATCATAACGTAAAAAAATATTTAAAAACTGCAGCTTACCTTTTTTAGATTCTCTATTCTGGACTCTCTAGCAAGGAAAATAATCATACATAGTGCTCTTTGTTTATGAGGGGGCTGGACAGCCTTGTTTGCTATAATTAACCCTGTCTG
Source organism: Lithobates sylvaticus (assembly GCA_028564925.1). Taxonomy (NCBI): domain Eukaryota; kingdom Metazoa; phylum Chordata; class Amphibia; order Anura; family Ranidae; genus Lithobates; species Lithobates sylvaticus. The sequence goes on along the minus strand of CM053028.1, from coordinate 47,782,745 downwards.
TAATGTAACCCTGCGGCACTCCTGGCTCCTCCTTTTCTCAAGTGCCGGTGTTGTATCATTATCCGTCCCCCATCACCAAGTGTCCGAGGTGTACTGCGCATGCGCAGTACACAGAACGCCCATATTCCGAAAATTGCCGAGGATGAACGGCGCCTGCGCCGTGAGTCCACTTTCAAGCCCCACCATCCCAGTGGACATAGAGTTAGAATATAAAAGTGCCGAGCGCAGCGAGGCCGTGCCCGATGCGTGGCGAGTGAAGCGAGCCCGCGAGGGGCCCTCTCAATTTGACTAACCCTATGTCCGCTTGGATGGTGGGGGCTTCTCCTCGACTCACGGCGCAGGCGCCGCTCATCTTCCGACAATTTCCGAAAATCTTCTGGATCCGGACTGCGCATGCGCTGCGCATGTGCAGTAGACTTCGGACACCTAGTGACAGCCGGACACTTGGTGATAGAACACCCCCACGGAGAGCCGCATTCCATGGGGGCACTCGTGCGGGCGCGCTCCCGAGTCCCGCTGCTGCGTCCATTGACACAGACAGCAGGACTCGGCCCCGCCCCCAACTCCCATGTCACTGGATTTGATTGACAGCAGCGGGTTTATTATAATGAGATGGTTCCGCTAGATTTTAGTTAGGGATATTAGAGTAAAGGGGGCTGAATACAAACACACACCACACTTTTCAGATATATATTTGTTAAAAAAAATTGAAAACCATTTATTATTTTCCTTCCACTTCACAACTACGTGCCACTTTGTGTTGGTCTATCACATAAAATCCCAATAAAATACATTTACATTTTTGGTTGTAAAATTGTAACATGACAAAATATGGAAAATTTCAAGGGGTATGAATACTTTTTCAAGGCACTGTATGAATGAATGAATGAATGAGTGACTTGTATAGCACTACCTATGCGAACTGAATCGCCTAAGGGCGCTTTTGCCACCGGTATCCATCTGCGGTATAGCGCGGCCCTTTACCCCATAGGGTCCCGACACGCTTACAAACACATAAACATATTTTTGGCCAATTTTTTTAGACAGGGTCTAATTAACCTACCAGCATGTCTTTGGAGTGTGGGAGGAAACCAGAGTACCCGGAGGAAACCGGAGTACCCGGAGGAAACCCACGCAGACACAGGGAGACCATGCAAACTCCAGGCAGATGGTGTCGTGGTCGGGATTTGAACCAGCGACCCTATTGCTGCTAGGTGAATGTGCTAACCACTACACCACTGTGCTGCCACTGTACATAATAATTCTTTGAACATGGCACTTTGATATGATTAGAGTTAATGGGTGCCCATTGTGCCTCCATATGGCTCCCCGTTCGTTGTGTTCCTAATAGTGCTGAGCCACTCACTAAGCACTACCACTGTTACTGGAGAGATTCCATAGCTCTTTGTACGGTTCCAATCCAGTATGACTTTACAAGTTATGTCTCCTGCCCCTTCTCGTGTTGTTATTTCTTTTCATGAATTAATGTATATTTTTATAGTGCTTTTCTTTGTGGGGACTCAACGCTCTTAATCTGCTAATGGGACAAATGGTGAAGTAGCCATCTTTGGCCCACTCAGTAAAAAAAATCTTACTAGGGCCAATTTTTTTATACAGGAGCCAATTAACCTACCAACAAGTTTTTGAAGTGTGGGATGAAACTGGATACTTGGAGGAAACCCACGCTAGGACAGGCAAACTGCATACAGATGGTATAATGGCCAGAACTCGAATAGAGGATCCCAGTACTGCAAGTCAGAATTGCTAACCACTAAGCCACTGAGCTGCCCAAGATTTCCAGGAGTTAGACACGCTGCCTATACACAAGGGCCCCACAGCAGGACAAAAGAGCCCAGTAAACGTATTACTAGTCAAGTACAAAAGGCGCAGTAGGGGGTTCTAGATAGTCATGTGCTTGCGGAGTCCACCTATTAATGTAATGGGGCTCATTTGCACCAAATTCAGATATTGATCAGGTGGCATGATGGCGGCATGCAGCCACTACCAAATATATCCGGAACCCAAGTTCAACTTGGCTTCCAAAAATTCAAGGTTGCATTGCATTAACCGCTTCCCGACCAGCCGCCGCAGTTATACTGCGGCAGGTTGGCTCCCCTGTGCCCTGTCACTTCCTCTAGTCAGTCTCCCTCCCCCTTCAGTTAGAATCACCTTCCAGGGAACACAATTAAGCCCTTGATCGCCCCCTAGTGTTAACCCCTTCATTTTTACAGTAATCAGGGCATTTTTATAGCATTGATCGCTGTATTAATGCCAATGGTCCCAAAAATGTGTCAAAATTGTCTGATGTGTCCTCCATAATGTCACAATAAAAATCGCAGATCGCTACCATTATTGGTAAAAAAAAATTATAATAATAAAAATGCTATAAATCTATCCCCTATTTTGTAGATGCTAATCAATATACGCTTATTGCGATATTTTTTTTTTTTACCAAAAATATGTAGAAGAATACATATCGGCCTAAACTGAGAAAAAAATCGCTTTTTTTTATTTTTTTTAAATGGGGACATTTCTTATAGCAAAAAGTACAAAATATTGTGTTTGTTTCAAAATTTTCGCTCTTTTTTTGTTTATAGCGCAAAAAATAAAAACTGCAGAGGCGATCAAATCCCACCAAAAGAAAGCTCTATTTGTGGGAAAAAAAGGACTTCAATTTTTGTTTGGGTGCAACGTCGCACCCAAACCGCAATTGTCAGTTAAAAACTACGCAGTGCCGAATCGCAAAAAGTGCTCTGGTCAGGAAGGGGGGAAATTCTTCCGGGGCTGAAGTGGTTAACATATATTGATACGTTGCATGAGTGTATTGTGGTGCCTTTCACTTTTAATAGCACCTCAACACACTAAGGGGATGCAGCTCAAATGCGCACTGCAATGTATTGTAACGTTCTACCCTTGCCTTAAATGGTGCATGTCTGTTTCTAGAACATTTTGGTGCATTGCCAGCCTAAGTATTTTAATAGGTTGCCTTAATTCAATGCACAATAGAACCACATTATTGCAGTACATAAGGGTGCCAAGGTTACAATGGGCCCTTATTGAATTTTATCTGTGGCGACACTGAAACTACAAAAAAAAGTAGATTAAACCGAAAAAGAAGACGAGAGATTACAGCATCTGCATTTACAAATGCAACATATTTTTTTCTCCTGGCGTGGCATATGGCATAAGTTCTTATCAAAGCTGTAAACCCAAAGCGTGCCAATATCTGCTTTCTGTGGTTGCATCTTTTCCTAGAATTCGAGACGTGATAGAGGAAACCAACTATTTGGCAGATATATTCATCCAAAAATCCCCTCCATATTGGTTCAGACTTTTCCAGCGAGTTAGTAAAACCGGCTGTGAGTTGTGTGACATTCCTAATATGAATATGGAGCTTAGCTGGTGGAGATCATTGTTTCCAATTTACTGTGATTAGGCAGCTCAGCATTGTCAGTACGTGACTGGCTGTTAATGATATATGAGCTCCATGCAGGGACAAGGTCCTCTGATACCCAAGGCAGAGCTGAGACGGATAGATCGTGCACGTACAACGAGATTACAGTCATTGTCAGCTTGGTCCAGGGGTTACCGCTTTTGGTTCATGAAAAAACAAACAGGATAGGTTGGGGAGGGTGTTATTTTGACTTGGTTAACCACTTCAATAGCTTAGGGCGTCATATGACGTCCTTGACTATGTGCATGGTATCATTCAGATATCATTCTTTCCAGCTGGTGATTCTTTGCACGATAAGAATGATCATAACGGCAGTTCCACTGCTTGATCATTCTTATAGGCTCTCCCGTGCCATCGGGGGCCCGGAATGTACCAAGTTGATTGATCGATTAATTTGGGTACAACCAGCATGCCGGGTTTTACCGGCAATTATGGCTAGCGGCTGCTATAGCATTAGCAATAATTACTGTCTTCTCCCGGCGGGGATGGCTTCCCTCACCCCCCAGCCAGGAATGCAATGGCTTGGAGGGAGGGATTCACCTGTCAACACCCGTGGTTGCAGGAAAGAAATCTGCTCCATGTATGGCCGGCCTAACTCCTTAGTGTTCCTGAAAAACACATCTTCATAGTCCCTCCCATTGTGTCCTTGCTTAAATCCCAATTGCACTACGTTTACTGTTGATTTCCTGCCCTGTGGGCCCGTTTTAAAAAAAAAAAGTTTATAGTCAATACTGTATATGCACCTGACTGCATTACAGTAATAAATTAGTAGGGCTCGATTTGACTTTACAAACTCAAGTTTGAAGTTAGGAAAAACGAATTTGGGTTAAGGCCCCATGCACACGAGACGCAGATGCAAACTCTGCTGAACGCGTGTTTTAAAAATCAGAAACCTGCGTTTAAAAACACGCGCTTTGCTGTGTTTTCATGCCGCGTTTAGACGCGTTTGCGTCTATAAGCATTTGTAAAGATAACATCATATAGACCCTCCCCAAGCTCAGAAAGCATGTATTATTAACTATTTCTGCCAATTTGATCAGAGTGAGCAGCAGCAGAGAGAGCAGTTGTACACTTGCATTTGCCTCTCTTTCTGTGTTTTTTTTTTTAAATGGATCCCATATTGAATATATGTCAGGAAATGCTCCTGATGTTGCTCTTGATGCGGCAGCAATGTCGTCGCAAATTTGCATGAGAGGTCCAGAATCAGAGCTCGTCGATATTGGACCCATCCGTTGATGGCACAGCGAATGTCCGTTGGATATTTCACAAACATGTATGCATTTCACAAACATGTATGCATTAGTGAGTATATATGCTCTATGAACTCTAAACTAATTACGACATTTTAAACAATTTTTTCTAGTATTTTTTATGGTTTACCATCATATTTCTGAGTTTTCTGCTCCAAAAAATTGGGTTCCTTTAAAAAGGCTTATAAACGCAAACGCGGCTAAACGCAGGTGCCTGCGTTTAGCTGCGTTTAGCCGCGTTTAGCTGCGTTTGAAAAGCAGAAAAGCAAAGTGTCTGAACGCATTTTTTTGCTTCTGGAAAAACGAGGTTAAACGCAACTGCATAAAAACGGGAAAAAACTAGACTGTGTACATGGACACATAGGATAACATTGCATGCGTTCAGGTGCAGTTGAAAAAAGTGTCCAACTGCCTCTGAACGCGCGTTTAACAGCGTCTCGTGTGCATGAGGCCTAAAGGATATGTTTATGATTGGCACATGTTACACTCATATTTAGTATGTTCCAAGCTCCAGGATCTCCCCCCTTGCCCCCTGTGACAGTGGGTGAGGGTTCTTCTCTCCACAGCTGCTGTCACATTTTAAAATCAGTGTGGCTGTGCAGGGTCATCTGTGAATAAAGACGGATGTCCTGTCTTCCACTGCGGCAGGCAGCTTGTAGATCTCAATGACCTACTGTATGAGAGTGCTAATGCGCACTCCTCTTAGTTCAATGACACTTCCTCCAGCTTTCTATGGTCTCATGCATCCCGCAGCTAAAAGAAAACACTTGTTTTACAGGTAATTGAGGCATTTTTTTCTGCCCCCAAATGCCCCTCTGTTAGCCTATGTGTCTTTGCACACATTTAGGGGCAGAAATCTGAACGCACCAAAATTGCATTCAGGAGAGGAGCATTTGGGCAGGAAAAAAGCTTGATACGCCTATGACCCCTTTCACACTGGAGTGGTTTTCAGGTTTTCAGGCACTTTAGCACTGGAATTAGCCTCTGCTAAGCGCCTCCCGTTCATTTCAGTGTGACTTTTCACACTCGGGTGGTGCGCTTGCGGGACGTTAGGAAAAGTCCTGCAAGCAGCATCTTTGGGGTGGGTTGGGAGCGCTGTATTTAATGCTCCCAAAATGCCCTGCCCATTGGAATGAATGGGCAATGCTTCAAAAGCGACGCAAAAAGGGAATTTTTAACCCCTTTTTTGGGGTTAAAAGAGCCCCGCCGCTTAAACAGCACTAAAGCTTTAGCGCTAACAGCCGGCGCTGGCAGTGTGAAAGAGGTCTTAATGTTTTTAAACGTGATATGTATTTATTTCATGGGCTTTCATTCATTTCAAGGGCCAGAATAACTTACTATTTTGCCCAATTAAATAAAGGAAAGCCCAGACACTTGACCTACCTGAACGCGTCTATATGCGTTTAAAAAAACACAGCTTTTGGTACGGTTTTAAGCACTTCAGCCCCGGAAGGATTTACCCCCTTCCTGACCAAGCCCTTTTTTGCGATATGGCACTGAGTCGATTGCGCGGTCGTGCGACGTTGTACCCATACAAAATTGACGTCCTTTTTTTTAAATAGAGCTTTCTTTTGGTGGTATTTGATCACCTCAGTGGTTTTTATTTTTTGCGCTATAAACAAAAAAAGAGCGACAATTTTGAAAAAAAGCAATATTTTTTACTTTTTGCTATAATAAATATCCCAAAAAAAAAATTAAATAAAACTTCTTCCTCAGTTTAAGCCAATATGTATTCTTCTACATATTTTTGGTAAAAAAAAAATCACGATAAGCATATATTGATTGGTTTGCGCAAAATTTATTGCGTCTACAAAATTGGGGATAGATTTATGGCATTTTTATTATTTAATTTTTTGTTATTAGTAATGGCGCCGAGCTGCGATTTTTATCGTGACTGCGACATTGCGGCGGACAGATTGGGCACTTTTGACACTATTTTGGGACCATTGACATTTATACAGCGATCAGTGCTATAAAAAAACACTGATTACTGTGTAAATGTCACTGGCAGGAAAGGGGTTAAACACTAGGTGGCGATCAAGGGTTCCCTTAATGTGTTCTAACTGTAGGGGGATGGGCTCACTAAAACATGACAGAGATCACTACTCCTGATCACTGGGAGCTGTAGATCCCTGTCATGTTGCTAGGCAGAACAGGGAAATGTCTTGTTTACATAGGGATCTCCCCGTTCTGCCTCTCCATGCCACTATCGTGGTCCGCTGATGACAGAGTGACGTACGGGCACGTGGTTTTGCGCACCCGTCCCATTCTGCCGACGTATATCGGCGTGAGCCGGTCGGCAAGTGGTTAAAAGCGGCCTTAACCTTGCCAGGAGAAAGGTGTTCAGAAGAACTGTGTATGCATGAAGCCTACTGGAAAGCCTGTACAAAGGTGTGGGCAGAAAGCTTGAGTAAGGCCCCTTTCACACATGACGAACTCCGCTTGCTCAGAGCGGGATCGCTCCACTGATCCCCGCTGAGCAGGCGGATGGCAGGTCAGTCTCCGCTCACTGTGCAGAGTGGAGATGGATCCAGTCCCAATCTCCTCTATGTTGGAAATTGGGTGAAGATGGACCACCTGTCCGCTTTCATCCAATCCGCCAAAAGGATGAGAAATAGGACCACCATCTGTCTGTATTTTGCGGATCGGATATCGGCGGATGTCAGCGGATGTCAGCTTAACAAGGTCCGATCAGGTCCGCCAGCAAAACTGACAGGCGAGCCTGACATCGCACTCATGGTCCAATGATCACAAGTACAATACTTTGCAGGCACCTGGGGGGAAAAAAATAAATGCACATTTTTGTTGCTAGAAAAATATGTGCATTTATTATTTTTCCCCTAAAGGTGAACTTGGCCTTCAAGCACAGTTTTTTTTTATTTTTTTTTTATTATTATTATTTATGCTACAGTTTACACAAAACTAATTTTTTCACTTAAATGTATAATACAGATACTCCTCGTTTAACGACTACTTGGACTTACGACCAGCTCTCCCCACTTAAGGACCGAGCCTCTTTTTTAGATTTGTTGTTTACAAATTAAAAACAAATTTTTTTTGCTAGAAAATTACTTAGAACCTCCAGAGAATAAAATGGCGGTCGTTGCAATACTTTCTGTCACACCGTATTTGTGCAGCGGTCTTACAAGCACACTTTTTTGGGAAAAAAAACACTTTATATTGTATATTGTATATAACACTTTTATATTGTGAAAGATAATGTTACGCCGAGTAAATTGATACCCAACATGTCACGCTTCAAAATTGCGCCCGCTCGTGGAATGGCGACAAACTTTTACCCTTAAAAATCTCCATAGGCGACGTTTAAAAAATTCTACAGGTTGCATGTTTTATGTTACAGAGGAGGTCTAGGACTGGAAATATTGCTCTTGCTCTACTGATCGCGGTGATGCCTCACGTGTGGTTTGAACATCATTTTTATATGCGGGCGCTACTCACTTATGCGTTCGCTGCTGCACGCAAGCTTGGCAGGACAGGGCACGTTTAAAAAAAAATTTTATTCAAAAAAAATGGCCCTTTAAGAGCTATGGGCGGAAGTAACGTCTTGACGTCGCTTCCGCCCTGCAATGGTATGGAGAAGGGTGAGGGCCATCAACCCCTTACTCGTCTCCATACCCAGCAAGGGATAACATCCAATCGCCTCCGTCGCTGCCAACGCCTCCGGTAAGCGGCGGAGGGCACCGGAGCACGGCGGGAGGGGGGGCCCTCTCCCGCCACCAATAAAAGTGATCTTGTGGTGAATCCGCCGCAGGGACCACTCTTATCGAAAAGCGGACCGCCGACACGAAGAAGAGGATACCGGAGTTATGGCAGATAGCTGCTGCCATAACGATAATATTTCTCTTTAAATTTTGGACGTATATCGGCGTGCGGCGGTCCGTAAGTGGTTAACCACTTCAATACCAGACACTTAGACACCTTCCCGCCCAGGCCAATTTTCAGCTTTCAGCGCTGTAGCAATTTGAATGACAATTGCGCGGTCGTGCTACACTGCACCCAAACAAATTTTTCATCATGTTGTTCCAACAAATAGAGCTTTCTTTTTCTTTGATCACCTCTGCGATTTTTATTTTTTGCGCAACAAACAAAAGAAAACTTGTCACTGTTATTTTTTTTTGTAAATAAGTGCGTTTTCTTCTTCAATGACGGGCACTGATATGGCTGCACTGATGGGCACTTATAAGGCGGCACTGATGAGGTGGCACTGATGGGCACTGATAGGTGGCACTGATGGGCACCGATAGGTGGCACTGGTATGCGGCACTGATAGGTGGCACTGGTATGCGTCACTGATGGGCACTCAGGTGGCACTGATGGGCACTCATAGGCGGCACTGACGGGTACTTATGGGTGGCACTGATGCATACATATAGATGGCACTGATAGGTGGCATGGATGGGCACTGATAGGTGGGCACGGATGGGCACTGATAGGTGGCACTGATGTCACTGATGGGTGGCATTGCTGGGCATCCCTGGTTTATAACATACATATGATGTGCCAATCAATGCCCATTTGTGGGCACTGATTGGCATATTTTGGGCATTTTTTTAGCATGTGGATGGCCATGGGGGATGTACCTGGCCATCCACATGCCTGGGGTCTTCCCTGGTTGTCCTGGGGGCTTCCCTGGTGGTCTAGTGTGGGCATCTGAGGGGGGGGCTGCGCTGATAAACAATCAGCGCATACCCCCCTGTCAGGAGAGCCGCCGATCGGCTCTCCTCTACTCCCGTCTGTCAGACGCGAGTGAGGAAAAGCCAATCAACGGCTCTTCCTGTGTACATCGTGATCAGCCGTGATTGGACACGGCTGATTACGTGGTAAAGAGCCTCCGCCGGAGATCGGTGGAGCGGTGTGTCAGACTGACACACCGCTCCACCGATCGCCGCGATGCGCGGCGGCTGTTATCCTGAAGGACATCATATGACGCTCAGTCAGGACAACGAAACCACTTCCCAGACACACACACGCACATCTGCTATTGACCGGGCGGGAAGTGGTTAAACGACGGGCTATATACATCATTGTATTGTACAGTACATAATTTTTGTTTGTGTTCTGTACTTACGCAAATTAAACCATTATTGAGCTGGAGTTTTGTGTTTTTAGACCTTTTTTTCACAGTACAGTAGTTAAAGAGGAGGGCCAGCTGAAGAAATTTTTTTTTTTAAAAGTCAGCAGTTACAAACACTGTAGCTGCTGACTTTTAATAAGCACACTTACCTATCCAGGGTGCCCGTGATGTCGACCGTCCCTTGACCGTCCCTTGGTCCCAGCGCCGCCATTCGTACTAAGGGAAACGGGCAGTGGAGCCTTGCGGCTTCACTGCCCGTTTCCTACATGCGCGAGTCGCGCTGCGCTTTGTGAATGGGGCACGCTGTGTTCTGGGACACACACAGTTCCCAGAACACAGCGCGCCCCATTCCCCAGAAGAAAACGCAAGGAGGAGAAGACTGAAGATCACAGCGGTGTAAGAAGTGGCAGATTAGGATGATCTGCCTAGCAACAGCCATTTCTGGTAAATTAAAAAAAATATATTTTTTTTACATTTTTTTTTTTTTTAATTCATTTTTACGAACATTTTGGCCCTCCACTTTAAGAATGCTTAAAATATTGATTACTTGTGGCTCCTCGTTCAACAACCAATCCGATTAACGACCTGGTCGTTGGAATGGAACCTGGTTGTTAAGTGAGGAGTACCTGTATTATTACACATTAAGTTTGATCCACTAAGCTGGAATTTGCCATTATTTACCATAACTTTTTAACAGTGAAGACTGAAAATAACAGTCGTATGGCTGAAAACACCAACTGTTATGGCAAGTAACACATTCGTTGTGAATTGAGCTTCATGTCACCAAATTTGAAACCAGATTGGAACCAGTAAAACAAGCGAATGCAATGTGTTATAAGGGGGCCTAACAGAGGGGAGTTTCTTTGGGCACCAGACTCCAATGACAGAAATCCAGCCCTGGCAAAAATACATTTATTTTTTTTTTTTTGGAAATCAGAAGTGACAATTTTTGTCTACTTTCTTACTGCTAGCAACTGCCAGTATGGAAGGAAAACCTTAGCAGACAAGCAAAAGATACTTTTCGATGTGAGGAGAGATTTACTGAGAGAGTCGCTGAGGCCTAGAACAAATACGCCGTACAAATAGCTGACAGCTCTGCCTATGGCAACCTCTCCCGTGTTTTAGTTAATGGATCAGACGAACAAAAGGAAAACCCTGACTGGTTCAGATTATAAAGCACAGATCTGTTTGTTCTTCTTAATCTCTTCCTGGTTTGCTCTTTTTAAGAACCCTACACTTAATCTGAGAATTAACAGATGAATGCCAATTTTAACTGGATAACACATTGAAACATGTTCCTGACTGTTCTGTTATTGGAGAAGTTTAATACTGCAGGTTTTTTAATTGTGGTCGGTTACTTTTCTGTTTGTGGATTATCCATTGATTATCCTGATTTAAAACCCCTTTGCTTATGCAAAAGCTATTCTCAATTCTGTAGGGTCCATTAAAACATTGGAGGTATCATTGGTACGTAATGAATTCATAATTCTGTATACAGTATGTGAGGAAATGTATTGATGCTTCTTAGGAACATAAGTTTTATTAGTTTAACGCATGGAGCTTCCTGCTCAGTAAAACGACTGACTTAGGGCTACCTTAAAGTGGTAGTAAACTCTAAAGTTGGACTTTACTCCATTAAATTCATTAATAAACAACTTACATGGTGCTGATTTTACAATTTGCCTAACTGTCTAATTTCTGTAGTATTTGTCAGGGTACTCACCAAGGCCAAGATGCTGAGAGCGGGTCCTCTTGCAGCTGAGCGCACTTTACCCCTGAAGGTGGTACAGAGGGTATAGGGCACAGAGAGGCACAGGTTACCAGCAGGTAGATGGGTCTTAAATGGAGGACTCTCGCAGAGTAGAGATGCCGTGCAGGAATGGACTTGACACCAGACTGGAGTAGGAAATCCAGCCGGGGCATTAACCCAACAGACCCAATGATAGTGGCTGGGACTGAGTCTTAGGAGGATACTGGGGGCTAGGCACAGAAAGTTCAGTAGATGCAAGTCGTGGTCATACACAGGAAGCAGGCCAGTAGATTAGTCCTTTAAACAAGCCACAAGAGACAGGTCAGCATAGGAATCCTTTAGACAAGCAGAGGTCATGCACAGAGAGCTGGTAAGTAGAGAAGTCCTTAGACAAGCCGGGGGGGGGGGAGTCAAACACATAAGGCACGTAGCAGAGGAGTCCTTTAAACAAGCCGCGGTCAAAGTACTGGAGAGGATCAGAGCAGGTCAGGGTCAATCTGGGTCACAACAGGTAAAAACAGGTTAGCAGAACTTGAGACAGGAACACAGGAAGCTGAGAGACAAACCAGCAAATAGACAAGGGGCTGGTCAGCCTTTTATAGGCTAGCAAGGGAGGATAACGTTAATGCGCGCTTCAGTGCGCACGCTCCCGTGCCATCACGCTGTATTGTGTACCCGTGTGCTCCGTCCCACTGTATCGCACACCCGCATGCGCCGGAGCGCTATTCTGCTGCGCAGACGCACGGAACATTCCAATGCTGGCAAGTCCGGCTCCTGCTATTCCTCTGACAGTATTCCAGTGATCTTCAGTTTATTGACGTCACCGGCGCATGCGCATATTTGCAGATAATTACGGCAGGCCCTGTGTGCCGTCATTCCTTTCCCTCACATGCCGTGGCATTGTAATCCGCTCTTCGCGGCATTGCGAATCTCCATTCTCAGCTTCCTGAAATACTCAATGGGATTTTGCCCATTGCCGAGAGAAAGGGTGGAAGTAACATACAGTATGGATGCGGAAGACGACAGAAAACATGGCGCCGGCTTCAATCAGAAAGCAAGGAACCAAAAATGTAAGAGAACACAGAGGGGATTATTAATCAGGCGGGATGATTTAAAAAGCCATTTTATAATGGTTATATCGACTGTCATGATTTGGGTGGCTGGTTCTTTATTGAAACCACTGACTTAGGATGCATTTAGGTCCCTTTTACATGGACTGGACATTGTAAGCTCCATGTGAGGCTATAGGCAGGTGGATAGAAAGGGACTTGCATCTGCATCTTTTCCTTGTTTTTTCCAAACCTAAATGTGATCAGAGATAGTCTGATCGAAACAGATGCCAGTGAGTTTACATTCGGCCGCTCATAGATCGCACATGGGTCTGGAATACTGTGGTTTGTAAATGCACAAAACAAAATGGGACATCAGTTTGTGGATCACCTGCCAATTGGACAAGACCAGTGTTTCTCAACTCCAGTCCTCAAGGCACCCCAACAGGTCATGTTTTCAGGCTTTCCATTATTTTGCACAGGAGATTTGATCAGTTTCACTGCCTTAGTAATTACCACAGCCGTTTCATCTGAGGGAAATCCTGAAAACATGACCTGTTGGGGCGCCTTGAGGACTGGAGTTGAGAAACACTGGATTAGACAACCCCTATGGGAAAGGGGCCAAAGTAAAACCATAGACTAAGGCCTGTTTCACACAGGCTTCTGCTTGTAAGAATATGGATATACCGCTCTAGTCTGCAGACTCACAAACAAGGTAGTGTCCACCCTGATTAGGTTCAGCTGGTGCTGGCTCTGCTCACGTTAGAGAGGAAAAGGAAAATCTGGATGGCCGCACTTCAGCAAAGCTTCTTTATTTGGCGATACATAAAATCCAAAACAGTTACATCTTATGCGATACAGCAAACAGCATAAATGGCTTACGCGTTTCACGCTTTAAGGGCGCTTAGTCATAGCTTTGGCTTGTATAAGGACAGTGCGAACAGCAAGTTTTTACAAAGCATTTGCAGAGATTTCATCAAGCTTTGTTGAAGTTTCTAAAGCAGCCTTCAGCTCCAGTTTGTAAATGTTGAACACAAATCCTGATGGGAGTGCTGATTCTCACTGTAAACAGGCTGCTAACAGGCTTCAGCACTACTTGACTACTTGAAACTTGTTGAAAGCCTTATATGAAATATTTCCAAACATTAGCTGAAGGGGTTATAAGACTTAGAAAAAGCAGCTTGAAGCGTGTCGAAAGCTTTGCAAAAGTTTGCTGAAACTTGCAGAACAGTTGGCTGTTCACACTGCTCTTATACAAGCTGAAGCCCGTGTGAAACTGGCCTCTTGGAGTAGCATTCAATTAAACCACTGAATTAATCCAGCCATACATTGATCGAAATGTTGCAGATTTTAGGCCATGTATGGGCAGGGTGGTTGTACAGAAGCTGATCTACCATTTTAGCTTCTGTACATCTACCCTGTTGGATTTTTGCCGGCATCGCTGACCTGTGTACTCTGACAGCAGGGAAGTCTCAACGCCCCTAGAATATTTTGGGTTGCACACAAAAAAAAAAATCGGACCCCTCCAGTCGGGAGCCCCTGTACTAACCATGCAAGGTCAGTCCAGTGATCTCCCCTGCTGAGCTGTTGTGTTTTGAAAGGGGGACGCCCCGAATTGCCGGCTTCTGTCTGACAGACTGACATACACACAGGCAGAATGTTGGCCAGTATTTGTTTGTACCAGCAAATATCTCCAAACGTTCTGTCCGTGTGTACGGGGCTTAAATGTCTGGATGGGGGAATCAAGTCAGTGACTTAATGGATTGAAAACCTACGTGTTTTTTTCACCTTATGGAAAAAAACACCTGGCAGTGACCGGCCCCCAAACCCCCCCCCCCCCCCCCATTTTACTTACCTGAGCCCTGGAACTTGACCCACGGGAACGCCCTGTCTCTCTGCCCGGGGTTCTCGGCTCTTGATTGGATAAACTGATAGCAGCACAGCCATTGGCTCATGCTGCTGTCAATCAAATTCAATGACGCGGGTGCCAGGGGACAGGGGGCCAAGTCCTGCATTCGGCCTCTATGGACACCGAATGCTGGACTCGGGAGCGTGACCACAAGGTAATCCCCCGTTAGAGAGCTTCTCCTCTCCTGAACATTGTGTCACTTGTCACTTATCTTGGGAAGCTCAGAAAAGCACATGAGCTTCTTTTGGACAGAATCATCCATGTTTGACCACATGGACAGTGCCCAAAAAAATGCATGTTTTTCAGGCACTCCCATTTAAAAAAAAATCTACAGGACCAATATTGTTTATTTCTTCTCCTGTACTACAAGTTGTGCATTAAAACGAGCATCCAAATGCACAAAAAAGCCTCTAAGTTGCCTGGCTATGCTCACACTAAGGCCCTTTTCATCTTACCGCGATTTTCCCGCGATTTTGCCATGATTTCAAGGAATGTGTAAGTGGCATCAAAATCGGACCAAAGTAGTGCAGGGACTACTTTGAAGTTGGAACGACTTGAAGTTGTACTAATATGAATGGCTGTCATTGGAAATCATGGGGAACGACTTGTCATGCTACTTTGCAGTCCCAAATCGTGGGACAAGTCGTATAGGTGTGAAAGGGGCCTTAGGATGCATTCACACTGGGGCCAGTCAAACTGGAATTGCCCTGGTATGGTTTGCACTCGCACTGAAGCAAACCGCACTGGACCACAAGTGAACTGTGCACTAGACTATATTTTCCAAGTGGTCCTGGACACGGTGCGCTTAACCGATCCTGGAAGCGGTTCATAGCACTCATACTACACAAACGATCCGACCCAAAGAGCTGAACACTGGGACTGGCTTTAGTGCCAGTATAAGTGGTCCCTAAGTGTGAATGAGGTCTTCTTGTTCAGTAAATACCGATGCTTGCAGTCTAGTGATTTTCTTCCTCAGTGCTAGGTGAGAGGAGGGTCTGCTACAATACATTTGTTTTGGGACACTAAGTAGATATTATACATATACATATATATATATATATATATATATATATATATATATATATATATATATATATATATATATATATATATATATTCATATCCATTTATTATTTTTCTTACACATTCAAGGTTGTGGATTTCACATATTCATGCTGGACATTTATTCATTTATGTCACTTTTATGTTGAAAATTTTTTTTAGACACATTAATGATGCCAGTCAATTTCTGTGATCACTGGTATGGGTTTATTATTGATTGCTAGCGCTGTTTTTTATTGGTTTTAGCGGTCTGCTACAATAGTCACATGTTCACGACACGTTTTAGAAAGGGGAAAACTGCCAGGAAAAGCAGTCAGCCGATCACATGAACTGGAAACTATATTTTTGGGAGGTATGCCCTACTTTTGTCGAGGTGGGTATGGCTGCAGCGAAGTATAACTTGATTTATTTACTTAATTTAGGGGGGGGGGGGGGGAGAATTATTTAGAAAGCCAAGTGGAATGGTCATTTTTACTAACATATTTCAAAATAACAAATGACTCGCCTCCAAATGATATATTTTCTACCCATTTTTAATGAAAGAGGAGTTCTCTTTTTTATTTTTTTTATTTTTTTTTTAACATTTGATCAAAGTCCAGTTGGTTTTGTCTGGAGCAGCTCATTGTAAAATATCGCGGTTCAGTCCCCCGAGTGCGCTGCGTGTTATATTTTCGGATTGATCTTTAAACTCGTCACAGTCTGCCCTGCATAAAGCATGTTGTTTGGGTAGTTTGTATGTTATTTATAGAAGCTGTACATTTCTCATACAGCAATTCTATTCCTGAAATGCCTGTTCAGCATCAGAAAACTTTACTTCAGAGGAATACGGCTCAACAAACAGAAACGGTTTATTTAAAAATGCCCCCCTCTTCCAAGCATTGCTGTACTTTAAGCTCCCTGTCCCCCGGGCAACACAAACATCAAAGCATTCTCCTCCAACATGATCCCTAGAGGAGTCCATCCCTGGGCAACGCTGCAAGCCTCCCGTTGGTTGAAGGGGTTAAGTTCCTTGGTAAATATACAAAGTGTTCCTCGCGTATGAGCAGTTCTGTTGACCAAGACACTTAACAAAGACACAAAATACATACAAACTAAGAGCAGCGGCCTGTATTTTTATAGGTTTCTAAGATCTGTGTACTAAGTTTAAAGAAGAATTCCATTTATGGATATTTTATACATAGTTACATTGGTCCAGCTTGGTAGCATAGACAAGAGAGCCATCTCCGGGGTAGGGCCGATCATATAGGCCTTTGTGTATGGAGAAAACCTGTGACCAGAAGGGTTGAATTTTAGGTAACTCTCCTCCGCTGATCCGCACCGCCAACAGGCAGGGGGGATCGACAGGAACATTTTGTGTAAGGGGTCCCAATACCATCTGGAAATAATCTTAAAGTTTTTTTCTTGCGTGTAACAAGATATGGAGGATTTATGCGTGAAATGGAATGACTTTTGCCAGTCAATCATGGTCCTGTTATCTAAAATTTAGCTTTGCTCCTACGACTTTCGTTTTTGCAACATTGTCTTGAATAAATTTGCGAGGAAACATTTTTTTTTGTGTGTGTGCAAATTAACAAATCATGGTTGCAATCAATGAAAGTGATTGTAAAGGCTTGTTTATTTTTTCTACAAAAAGAACAAACATGTTATACCAGCCCGGATCCATTTTTTGCGGCCCTCTTCTGTGATCCTGGCCCCTCCCTCCTTTTCAGTGCCCCCACAGCAAGCAGCTTGCTATGGGAGCACCTGAGCCTAGTCGTAGCTCCCTGTTTCCATTCAGACACGGAGCCTCTGACCCGGCCCCGCCCATTCTCTCCCCTGATTGGCTAGCTGATTTTGATTGACAGTAGCGATAGCCAATGGTGCTGCTGCTGTGTCTTAACCAATCAGGAGGGAGAATCTCAAACGGCTGAGACACTCGTGGACATCGCTGAACAGAGAAGGGATATCATTTAAGTGTGAGGGGGACTGCTGCACACAGAAGGCTTTTTATCTTAACCGCTTCCCGACCGCCTCCTGCACATATACGTCGGCAGAATGGCACGGCTAGGCAAAAGCACGTATATATACGTCCCCTTTAATTGCCTAGCCGCGGGGTCGTGCGCCGCCGGTGGCACGCTTGCGTCCCGGTCGGGAGCTCCGTGGCCACGGGACCAGCGGACCCGATCGCCGCTGGTGTCCCGCGATCGGGTCACAGAGCTGAAGAACGGGGAGAGGTCTGTGTAAATAAACCTTTCCCCGTGCTTCCTACACTGCCTGTCACTGATCGGCTGTTCCCTGTCATCGGGAACGCCGATCAGTGACGTCAGACGTCAGCCACGCCCCCTACTGTAAAAAAAAAAACACAACACGTCACACTAACTCCTTCACTGCCACTGTCATTTACATAGGAATCGGTGCATTTAAATAGCACTGATTTCTGTATAAATGACAATGGTCCCAAAAATGTGTCAAAAATGTCCGATGTGTCCGCCATAATGTCACAGTCACAATAAAAATCGCTGATCGCTGCCATTACTAGTAAAAAAAAAAAATATTAATAAAAATGCTATAAAAAACTATCCCCTATATTGTAAACTCTATAACTTTTGCGCAAAAACCAATCAATAATCGCTAATTGTGATTTTTTTTACCAAAAATATGTAGAAGAATACATATCAGCGTAAACTGAGGAAAAAAATATGTTTTTTTATATATTTTTTGGGGATATTTATTATAGCAAAAAGTAAAAAATATTGAATTTTTTTCAAAATTGTCGCTCTATTTTTGTTTATAGCGCAAAAAATAAAATTCGCAGGGGCGATCAAATACCACCAAAAGAAAGCTCTATTTGTGGGAAAAAAAGGTTGCCAATTTAGTTTGGGAGCCACATCGCACGACCGCGCAATTGTCAGTTAAAGCGACGCAGTGCCGATTCGCAAAAAGGGGCCTGGTCCTTTGGCTGCAAATTGGTCCGGGGCTGAAGTGGTTAAAGCATAGAATGCATTAAGATAAAAAAAACTTGTACCTTTACAGCCCCTTTAAATTACAACCATTAAGGGGAAGATCCCTTAAAATGTGTGCGAGTGCAGATATAAAAACTATAAAGTAGAAACTTTTAGATGTTCTCTTTTGGACAGTGTTCAAGTGAACAAGTGTACCCATGGGAAGATTCCCCTTCTATTCCTGTTTTGGTGACAACTATGGTTTTGGTTTGGTTCCTCATCCCACTATAGGACACAGTAGTGATGGACGGGTTGATGAGAAGAACCACTGAGCTGCACAGGGGGGCCTAGGAGATCGGCACTTCTAGAAGTGTTGGCTTCTCAACACCCAATTCCTCTTTAACAGACCAAGCAGCGGGAAAGTGAAGTATTTATATTCTTCTTTTTGCAGGGTATTTATTTTTGGCCAAATTCAAGTTATGGCAACTTTTAGAGTTATAATAATCTATCTTGCACCAGTGTATGTATGTATGTATGTGCCATACCTGGGGGATCCCAGTGGAAGCTGGAGATCACTGTAGTAGACACCACTTCTACAGTGATCTCCACTAGCTTCTTGACCCCTGACCAAGCAGCTGCCCTGCTACGTTGCAAACATAGTTGGTCGCTACCATGGCACGGGCACCCCATTCAGGGGACACTTTGCATTCTCTCAATAAATGCAAAACATTCTCTTATTGGACAAGATGGAGAAGCTGAATCTCCTTGTTCAATCAGAGAGAGCAGAAGAAGTGTTCTCTGAATGGCACCCTTGCCAAGCAAGCGACCTCCTGTGTTCACACTGCAGCAGGGCAGAAGGACTGGCTTACAGGTCCCAGAAACCAGCAGTAATCACTGTAGTAGTGGTGCCTACTACGGAGAGTCCAGCTTTCAGGGGGTTCACAGAGGTATAAGCTATACATACTTACATTGGTCCAAGATGTAAAAAATTGCCACGCCTAGAATTTAGCTTTAAAGTCTTTTTTTTTTATTTTTTAAACAAACATGTTATACTCTCTTGCTCTGTGTAGTGGTTTTGCCCAGAGCAGCCCAGATCCTTCTCTTCTTAGGTCCTATGCCGGCGCTCCTGGCTCCTCCCTTCTTCCGGGTGCCCCCACAGCAAACGGCTTGTTCTGGGGGCACCCAAGCAGGTGCTTTACCGAGCTGCGGCTCTGTGTGTCCATTCACACATGTGGCTGCGGCTCAGCTCCGCCCCCTCCATCTCATTGGCTCACTGGCTGTGATTGACAGCAGCAGGAGCCAATGGTCCCCACTGCTGCCAGAAGCTAATCAGGAATGCAAGTCCCCGGAGAGGCAAGGCTCTCATGGACATCAAGAGGGGGCTCAGTTAACTATTAGGAGGACTACTGCACATAGAAGGTTTTTTACTAATATATCTCATTTTGTCCTACAGGTATATCAGATACTTTACAGCTCTGGATGTGTGTGGTGCAGCTGCTGCAAAGTGAGGATCCGGATGTCAGAGAAGTGATGGTGGACATCATCCGTGTTTATCACACTCAGAAAAACAAACTTTCAGGAACAGGTAGGCTTCTCCATGCACGTCATGTCATGGTCAGTCAGCTCTGTAACCCTTCCATAGTCCCCGGCTTTCCAATACCAGCTACACGTCTTAAGTTTACTAAAGAGTACCTTTCCTTGGATGTTTTCTTCATGTTCCTGCGTGTGTGTATACTAGATGACTGCTACTGGTCTGTGTCCCTGGAATTGGTGTATTGCTGGGATTCTCATTCTTTTTCAACTGATATTCCCAGCTACAGGGAAAAAATACTTATGCATGTTGCTCTAAAATGCAGGCATTAAAGTGATATGAAACCCAAAACCATATATATCGCAGCTTACTAATCATTCGTTTTCTTTTTCAAGGATTATTTCCCCTCTGTTTTTCACCTGGTGATCTGGCCAGTAACAAACCTCCTGTGCCCCCTGGGTGAAAGAGCAACAGAGACACCTTTGTAGGGGGGGCGGTGTTGGATGTACTAGCAGATTTACATACATTAACAAATTGAGGCAAAACTCCAGCTCACACCTTTATAAACAGATACAGCAAACATTCTTTTTTCTTTTAGGGACTAGGCCCCTTTCACAAGGGGCAGATCCCCTTCCGATCAGCAGGGGATCTGTAAGCCGGTCCAATGCTGGTTGGGGCAGAGCGGGCAGATGACTCCTCCATGTCCACAAAGAGGACACAGACAGAGCCCGCTACGCTCTATGTGACTCCCTCCTATCTTATCCACCTAAACTGAGTCCTCTCCCCTTTTTTTATTTTTTTAGCAGGCCTGATGAGACCCAGAGGTAGGCGGGTATAAACTGACACAAGTCTGTTTACACTTGCTGGTCCATAGGAATAAATGGACCTTCCTACAAGGTCCACCTGAAAAACTGACAAGTGGGTCTGATTAGAACTTCTGTGTAAAAGGGGCTCAAATGTTTTACATAAAAGTTGATCATTATAAGCTTCGTTGACAGTGGTAAATGGTTTGTCTCAACCCTCTAACTCGAGGGTCTCCAAACTTTCTAAACAAAGGGCCAAATTACAGTCCTGAAGACTTTAGGGGGGCCGGACTGTAGAAATTGCCCGGCGAAAGTGGGAGTAAACAATGCTTTGGTATTAGGGGAGGAATAGTGCCTCATTGTTGGTGTCAGTGGGAGGAATAGTGCCCCATCATTTGTGTCAGTGGGATGAATAGTGCCCCGTTATTTGTGTCAGTGGGATGAATAGTGACCCATCGTTGGTGCCAGTGGTAGGAATAGTGACCCATTGTTGGTGCCAGTGGTAGGAATGGTGTCCCATCACTGGTGTCAGTTAAAGGAATGGTGTCCCATCACTGGTGTCAGTGGGAGGAATAGTGACCCATCATTGGTGTCAGTGGGAGGAATAGTGCCCCATCCTTGGTGCCAGTGGAAGGAATAGAGCCCCATCATTGGTGTCAGTGGGAGGAATAGTGACCCATCATTGGTGTCAGTGGGAGGAATAGTGACCCATCATTGGTGTCAGTGGGAGGAATAGTGACCCGTCATTGGTGTCAGTGGGAGGAATAGTGACTCATCATTGGTATCAGTGGGAGGGATAGTGACCCATCGTTGGTGTCAGTGGGAGGAATAGTGACCCTTCATTTGTGTCAGTGGGAGGATAAGTGCCCCATCCTTGGTGCCAGTGGAAGGAATAGAGCCCCATCATTTGGTGTCAGTGGGAGGAATAGTGACCCATCATTGGTGTCAGTGGGAGGAATAGTCCCTCAGTGTTGATGTCACTAACTAAAATGATGCCCCATTGTTGGTGTCAATGGGAGGAAAAGTGGCCCAAGAGCCAGATAAAGGCAAGCAAAGGGCTGCAGTTTGGAGACCACTGGCCTGACTCACGGGTGCTCAACCTGTGGAGGGGCCGGATGTTTCGTAGACCGCTGCACAACGATGCAGTGATCTTGCATGGAAGTGGGAGCAGATACCTGTCAAAACCCCACTACTCCCTGAAAGGTGCGAACAAGTGGAGCTTCCACTTTTGGGTGGAACTCTGATTTAGTACGGCTTTAAGACCAATTTTATATCTAGAACCAGCACTAGATCCCATACCTTTTTGTATTGTGGATCCATGCATACAGAATACCTGGAGTGGATGTGGCTGCTGTATACTCAGGGTGTCATAGGACATGGAATGTATACAAGAATTAGCTGATTGCCACAGCAGTAGTAATTTGTATGATGAATGCAGTAACAACTCTTTGAAATACATGTTGTTTTCAATTGAAAAGATTCATAGTGTAATTAAAGGGATGCCTGGGAACTTGGAGAATGACTTAGAGAGTTCAACTGCCTAATTAATACTAGCAGATAAAAGTTCCATAGATGTAAAAGGCAGACATATATCTTTACAAGGGAGCACTTCTCATGAGTGGATTGAAGCAGCACATGATAAGAATATAGTTAAAAGCCCTTTTGTAATGTGCTGATAGTGTGTGCTTGACAAATGTCCTGCTTAATTTCCAGGGATGGGGGGAGTTTTATAAGGGGGGATCCATTAGACTGGAAGAGAAGACACTGGAGCACCAGTCACTGATTGGCGGGGGCAGCGCTGACATCGTAGGTGGTGCTGATCTTCAGAACATCTAAAAGCTTTTTCTTTACATGCGTATGGGAAGGTATGCGATGTATCACTTCTACAACACCAACACAACAGTGCTTCTTAATGAACAGGGCTTATGTAGTGTAAGTGTTCATTAAATTGGTGACATTTAGGCTAACAGAAATAAACGTGGATACAAGGGAGCTGTTTACCTGCAAACAATTTGTATTTCTGTCAATCCAGTCTTGAGATTTGCACAGCCCCATCATACAGCTCAGACAGGTGGAGCACACCACTTAAAATTAAAGAGTTAGTTCACCTATGTAAAAAAACAGGGGGGGGGGGGGCCTTTGTCCAGCACAGAAAGAAAAGTGCTTACTTTAGAAGACATACTTGCTGGTCAATCTCTGCTTCTACCAAACTTCACAAAAAAATAATATCCTGACGATCTATGCCAACCTGTGCCCCCAGCATTGCTCTGCCTTGTTCACAAACTGGCGCATGGGCATTCCGCTCTCCCTCCCTCTGTCACAGCAGCGTTGAGCTCACATATATGCGGTACCTTGGCTATGGACAGTTATAATATGTACCTTTGCTATGCAGACTTTTCTCAGTTACAGTAGACTGGAAACATTCCAGGGTATGTAAACTTTTTATTAGGGCCATTTGGGTGATTTTTGTTATCATTATGATTTAAAAATTACCCAAAAAACTATGTGATAATAAATGGTTTCATCTGATTGCTATCCTTAAATAAAAAAGTTTTTTGGCATGATCAGACATATTTTCAATATTAATGCCAAAATTTCACAATTCTTGCCAGGGTATGCAAACTTATGAGCATGACTGTGTATGTATGTGTACACACACACGCGCACACACACACCCTTGAAAAATGATTCCTACCCTTTGACATTTTCCACGTTTTGTCTTGTATTGTATTTTATTGGGATTTTATGTGATCGACCAACACAAAGTGGCACATAATTGTGAAGTGGGAAAAAAAATTATAAATGGTTTTCAACATTTTTTACAAATAAAAATGTGAAAAGTGTGGCGTGCATTTGTATTCAGCCTCTATACTCCAATACTAACTAAAATCTGGATTTATGTCTGGACTTTGACTGGGCCATTCTAACACATAAATGTGCTTTGATCTAAAGCATTCCATTGTAGCTCTGGGTGTATGTTTAGGGTTCTTGTCCTGCTGGAAGGTGAACCTCCACCCCAGTCTCAAGTCTTCTGCAGACTCTAACAGGTTTTCTTCTAAGATTTCCCTGTATTTGGCTCCATCCATCTTCCCATCAACTCTGACCAGCTTCCCTGTCCCTGCTGAAGAAAAGCCTCCCCACAACATGATGCTGCCACCATCATGTTTCACAGTGGGGATGGTGTGTTCAGGGTGATGTGCAGTGTTAGTTTTCCGCCACACATAGCGTTTTGCATTTAATGCAAAAAGTTTAAATTTGGTCTCATCTGAACAGAGCACCTTCTTCCACATGTTGCTGTGTCTCCCACATGGCTTCCCCGCAAACTGCAAATGGGACTTCTTATGGCTTTCTGTCAACAATGGCTTTCTTCTTGCCACTCTTCTATAAAGGCCAGATTTGTGGAGAGCACGACTAATAGTTGTCCTGTTCTCCCACCTGAGCTGTGGATCTCTGCAGCTCTGCAGCTCCTCCAGAGTTACAATGGGCCTCTTGGCTGCTTCTCTGATTAATGCTCTCCTTGCCCGGCCTGTCAGTTTAGGTGGACGGCCATGTCTTGGTAGGTTTGCAGTTGTGCCATACTCTTTCCATTTCCGGTTGATGCATTGAACAGTGCTCCGTGAGATGTTCAAAGCTTGGAATATTTTTTTTATTGCCTAACCCTGCTTTAAACTTCTCCACAACTTTATCCCTGACCTGTCTGGTGTGTTCCTTGGCCTTTAGGATGCTGTTTGTTCACTAAGGTTCTCTAAAAAAACTTCAGAGGACTTCACAGAACAGCTGTATTTATACTGAAATTAAATTACACACAGGTGGACTCTATTTACTAATTATTATTATTATAATACAGGATTTATATAGCGCCAACAGTTTACATAGCGCTTTACAACTTGAGGGTAGACAGTGCAAATACAATACACTTTAATACAGTAGGAATCAGAGGGCCCTGCTCCTTAGAGCTTACAATCTAAGAAGGAAGGTCAAGAGATACAAGAGGTAATAACTGTGGGCGATGTGCTGATTGAGAAGATAAATGTACAGTTGTTAGGTGGGGGCCAGATAGGCTTCTCTGAAGATATACGTTTTCAGTGATCGTCTGAAAGTGGACGACTTGGTGACTTCTGAAGGCAATTGGTTCCAGTTTTTAGTTATGGGGTATCAGAGTAAAGGGGGCTGAATACAAATGCACGCCACACTTTTTTCATATATTTATTTGTAAAAAAAATTGAAAACCATTTATCATTTTACTTCCACTTCACAATTATGTGCCACTTTGTGTTGGTCTATCACATAAAATCCCAATAAAATACATTTACGTGTTTGTCGTGTAACATGACAAAATGTGGAAAGTTTCAAGGGGTATGAATATTTTTTCAAGTCACTGTGTGTATGTGTATTTATGTATATGTATGTGTGTGTGTGTATGTGTGTGTGTGTGTGTATATATATATATATATATTATATATATATATATATATATATTTTTTTTTTAACTGATGCTTTTGATGTGTTTAGGGAACTGGGCAGACTTTAAGAAAGAAGCCTAATCCCTTTCCCAGATGTTTTAGCTTACTCCCTGTCACAACTGTCGCTGAATAACACTGTACTCCGTTCAACAAAGCATCTACACTTGCAAAATTCATTAAATAGTCGTAAACTAACCAGACGTGGCAGAGAGATCGGGAAAATGAGCTTGTTGAAGAGTTGAGAAGACTGGATGCAGACATGCAATTCAGCAGAGTTCCTTGTCCTACTACAAAAAGAATATTTATAGAAGCGTCTGTAGCTGGCACCTCACCTGGCAGAACCCGGTCCACTGCTCCCAATGAACAGAGGTGACTGCGGATAACCTGTTCCAACTGCGGTGGCAGTGTACAAAACACTGAGCGGTCCTGCATGGAAAAAGCTAAGCAGGGCATTTGGCTTTCAATCAGTCCCTTCTGTTAAATCCATTTATTATATTTTTAGGGCAAAGGCCCAAATTAATCTCGCTTATTAACTTAGCCAGATGTGCAATATCAGGATTGTGGAAATCCCCTAAAATTCCAGCGCTGCCATCAGCTGTTGGTAGCTTGGATTGGACGCCATATGTGTATGGTTTATAAATCTGACACGTCATGCTATGATATACATTAACCTTACATGTACAGATGGATACATTTATTGTAGGAATTTTTTATTTCTTCTAAAAGTTTGAACATACAGATCAGATCTCACAAACCAACTTGGTCAAGTGACACTAATCTCTTTGTTTAAAAAAAAATTCTACTAGTATGTATTCCTAAATCAAAAAAAGTATTTTCTATTGCTGTAAGACCCCTTTCACACTGGGGCATTTTTCAGGCATTTTTCAGCCGCTTTAGCATTAAAAAATCGGCTGTAAAGCGCTTGAAAGAAGCCTCATCTGCAATCCCAATGTGAAAGCCCAAGTGTTTTAATAGCCCTTTCACACTGCCAGCGCCCGAAAAACGCTGGTAAAACACTGCTTAAACTAGCGACGCTTTACCAGCATTTTTCGAGTGCTAGCAGGGCGCTTTTAACCCCAGCTAGTCGTCAAATAAAGGGTTAAACGTGCCCACAAAGCGCCGCTGCCAAAATCGCTGTGCAGGCGCTTCCCATTGATTTCAATAAGAAGGGGCCCTTTAGGAGCGGTGTATTCACCGCTGCAAAGAAGCTGCTTGCAGAACTTTTTTTGACGCCCTGCCAGCGCAGCGCCTCAGTGTGAAAGCACTTGGGCTTTCACATTGAGATTGCAGATGAGGCTTCTTTCAGGCAGTTTACAGGTGCTTTTTTTTTTTGAAAAACACCCAGTGTGAAAGGGGTCTTAGACTCCACAAAACCTTTTTTTTTTTTTTGCTGCTGTGATCTGACTTCCCATAGAGCAGGGGTCTCAAACTGGTGTCCCTCCAGCTGTTGTGAAACTACCCATGAGGCATTGCAAGGCTGACAGTTACAAGCAAGACTCCCACAGGCACGGGCATGATGAGACTTGTAGTTTTGCAAGAGCTGGAGGGCCGCAAGTTTGAGACCCCAGCCATAGAGGGTGGCTACATTCATTCTCCATGATCTCACTGTATGTAGGAATGTAGTCACCCTCACTTGCTTGTTCTGAAGTGGACTATGGACTATGGGAATTGTAGTGTGCTCAGAGCAGTGCACATGACCGCAACTAACGTGCATTAATCATAAAAAATGGAAAACGCGCTGGCATATACAAAGAAAGCCGCTGGCAGAGACAGTCAGTTACAATGTGCACTCAACAAAATAAACAAAATGTTCCTGAGCTAATGATAATACAAACTACATTAATAGAGTGAAAAGCTTATGTGAAAAAAATTATAAATAAATATATATATATATATATATATATATATATATATATATATATATATATATAAATTATAAGTCCGTTTAAAATCGGCATAGATGAAAACAGTCCCAATCAAGAGTGACATCCACTGCTGTGTAATAAGTGTCAGCTTCTATATTCACCCCGTGGGCCATCACCAATAGTTAGATAGACTCTTACCAGAATCTATGACAGAGTCAAATAGGCCTGCAAAGAAAATCCTAGTATTCAGTAAGGAGATCCAGATGGTTACATCTAATCCTCATGATACCTCCGGTTCCTCAGATATATAATGGATATCTATGGCCACGTCGATGATGGTACAAGATTCCTCATAGCATCAAAACAGATATGTCATCATAGTGTGAATCCATAAAACACATTTATTAAAAGTAAAGTCCAAGGCTTCTCACATGAAGATCATAAAAACAGCGCTGTGTATACAAAACATAATGGTAAACTAATCCAGATACTCGAGAGATTGCATGCAAGCGTGGCAACGTCACATGCGTTAGCTCGGCCCACCGCGTTTTCTCATAATTGACATACAAGCGGATGTTCGTAGGTAGAGCGTTCCATAGCCGTGGTCCTTGGACTGCAAATCTTCGTTCTCCCTTTGATTTGTACCGGGATTTGGGGATGAGGAGGAGGTTTTGGTTGGTTGATCGGAGGTTGCGATTGGGAGTGTAGTGTTTTATTTTTTTGCAGAAGTATTGAGGAGCGTTTCCTTGTGTGCATTTGTGGGTCAGGCAGACGGTCTTGAATGTAATCCGATCCTTTACGGTTAGCCAGTGTAGGTTCCTCAGGGAGGGGGAGATGGATTCCCATGTTTTTTTTCCCGTGACTAGTCTTGCTGCTGTGTTTTGAACGACTTATAGGCGTGCAATCTGGAAGTCCTATGTAGAGGAAGTTTGCGTAGTCGAGTCGAGAGTTGATGATTGTTCCTACCACTATTGCTTTTTCCTTTTCTGGAATGAAGGGGATGAGTCTATGTAGCAGGCGTAGAAGATGGTAGGATCCGCTGACTACTGACCCTATTTGTGCGTCCATTGACATCTCTGAGTCAAAGATGACTCTGAGACTTTTGGCTTTTGTGCTTAGGGGGATGGTCTGTCCAAGGATGGGGTCGTAGATTTAAAATTTCGGTTTGCATTTAGGAGAATAAGTTCTGTTTTGGATCCATTAAAGCGGAAGTAAACCCTTTGATTTAAATAGTTTAAAAAAAAAAAAATGGCATGCCGGAAATGCTACCTTTCACATTGACTATGCTTTCAACCAAACTGTCAAGCCATGCAATGGCTGGTGTCATAACTGATCACATGTGCAGCATCATGGCAGTTGAAGATTGAACAGAGGCCAAGATGGCAGCTTCCTTGGCCGAAAACGATAGGAGGGTTTACTTCCACTTTAAGTTTGAGGGAGCTTCTGGACATCCAGTCATCTATCGATGTGAGGCATTTTTCTAATTCCTGATATTGGTCTTTTTGTCCAGGGATCCGAATGTAGAGTTGAGTATCATCTGCGTATGAGTGGAAGCATAGGTCTGATTTGCTGATGCGCGAGATTCAGAGGTGAAGGCTTCGAGTTTCACTGTCTGTGACCGATTTCCTAAAAAGGAAGTGAACCATAGTAAGTCTGAATCTGTGACTCCTGCTACTTCTTTGAGGCGGATGAGTAGAGTGTTGTGATCCAGTGTGTCAAACGCTGCACTAAGGTCCATGAGCACCAGGAGACATGATTCTCCGTCATCTGCTGCTTCCAAGGCATCGTCCCATATTTTGAGGAGTGCTGTTTCTGTGCCATGGCCCGGGCGGAAGCCTGAATGCAGATGGTCCAGGAGATTGTGTGTGTCCAGATGGAGTTGTAGCTGTTGTACCACTGCTTTCTCCATAATCTTGGAGATGGTGTTCAGGCTAGTTGCATCACTCTGCCCCGCCCCGGCTCGCCGCGTCATTGGATGTGATTGGCAGCAGCGCGAGCCAATGGCTGCGCTGCTTTCAATCCATCCAGTGTAAACAATCAACGGCCAGAGTGAGCGGCGAAGAGGATGTCGGGGGCAAGTGCGGGACTTTCGAGGGGTCAGGTAAGTAAAACGGGGGAGCTGGGGGGGGGCGGCATTGTCAGATGTTTTTTCACCTTAATGCATTAAGGTGAAAAAACTTTTACCTTTACAACCCCTTTAAGTATGCGGAGGCCATAGAGTTTGACAGGCGGCCAGCAGTTGGACTGAACAGCTCTCCTGTGCCCTCCACCCAGCAGCTAAACTCAAGACCCCCATGCATTGGGGCTAAGGCTCGGTTCACACCTATGCATTTCTTGGTGCTTTCTGCAGAAATACACTACAGTCCATTTAATATGGTTTCCTAATGGGAAACGTTCACACCTATGCTTTTTTCAGCTGCTGCTTTTTTTTTTTTTTTTTAAAGGATCTGGGACTTTTTTAAATGCACTACGGTGCCTTTTTGGTTCCATATACTTCAATGGAGAAACTGCAGAAAAGCATGTAGTGCAATTTTGCCAGGATTTGCGTTTTACGTTTTTTTTTTATCTGCCCAATAACTAATTGGACACAAACAAAAAAAGCATAAAATCTGCAAATCTCGGTGTGCAAAAAGGCACCGCAAAATGCACTGTAGAACGCACCAATCGCAAACTGCAGAGATGTGAATCGAGCCTAAACGCCCATTGTACATGGGGTCTTAAGAAGACAAAACATGGGGAAATATGATGCATTGAAGAGATATAATGAATTTTTTTTTTTGTTTATTTTTTTTATTCCGCCCAGATATACACTGTAAGCACAATACCCAAGCCTATAGTAATTAATAAAACACATTCACTCAATTTCCTTTCCCTGCACTTCACACACACATACCCTGAGACACCTCCAGTATAAATATTATTTTAATCTTCTGATTAGTAATGTCAGATTATGCCTTATTGTTTTCCTTGTGAATAACAGGATTCATCTATGTAAGTGGTTACAAGGTGTCATCGGACCATTATTAGAACTTTCATAATCATTTGTGTTGATGTACAAGCAGCGAGCACATTAACTGCACTTAATAGACTGGGAGTTGGAGTGATACATCGTGGAACAAGTTTTACCTCGTTTACTCTCCGTCTGTCTGCATGACATATCTTGTCATTTATCGTGTATTGTGTGTCATGCAGCATGCATTTTCTGGTAGCATTGGATTTGAAGGAGAACTCCAGCTACACAGGTAAATACTTGAAAAGCTTAGTTGATGTGAACTGGGTTTCAATTGAGATCAGCCATTGTGATTCTCACACCTCTGAAATGTAATATAGCCAAAATGTGACACCATTATTTAACCACTTAAAGAGGATGGCCACCCGCACCAAAAATATTAAAAGTCAGCAGCTACAAATACTGCAGCTGCTGACTTTTAATAAATGGACACTTACCTGTTCCAGGTTCCAGCGGTGTCGGCAGAATGTGACGAGCGAGCGCTCGTCTCTCGGCTGCAGGGTCATAGATGGTTTGAAATTTGTCCGGTCCCTGCTGAACTGGCTAAATTCCAATCCATCTATCCATCTAGCTTTATTGACTCATGTCTAAATTGGCCTTAGTAGGTGTTTGGCTATGCACATGTGTTATCACATTCTGTATGCCAGTCCCAAGTTGAGCAGGTTGAGGAAAGAGCTTGCAATGGAAAACCATTCAGGAGAAAATTCTGTAGCAAAGTCTTTCAAACATATTGGACATGGTGCCCAGACAGCTGGTCCATAAAATCGCTGAGAGTTGAATACAACTGAACAGATCTACATACTGTACAGTACCTACATGCTGGTAACTGACATTGGTAATAAGGGGTAGGTGAAAGAAGAAGAGAGGAGAGTGATGACCTCATCAGTGTGGTGGTGCTCCTTCACTGTCCAATCAGCAGGCAAGAGGGCTGGTCAGTGACCATAATAAAGGAATCACAAAATTGACCAAGCACATTTTCCGCATGTGATACAGTTGACATGTATTTTAGCTGCATGGTTGTAGTGTCTCCTGGTTGGGGCTTACTTGTTCCCCAAGTCTGATTAATAGTTGCTAAGGGGGTGACGCAAACCATTTTCAGAATTTCGGGAAAACGAGGCTCATTGTGTGCTAGTCTAGGCCTCTGATTGTGTTGCAGAAGTACAAATGAAGAAACAAGGCCGATTTCACCTGGAATATTTCCGAATCCCTGCCTCGCTCTTTGTATATTTTCTAGCACAATTTATAGCTGCCAGAATTCGCCTTTTACATTGTTCTGTGCGGCGTGGCGGCGAGCGCCAAGTGAGCGCGGCCAAAGGAGTGGAAGATGGATTGCTTGTGTTTGATGAAGTGTTTTTCTCTTTCAAAGCCCTCACATGCGAGTTCAGGTTACTGAACCCAAATGAATCCATAACACTCTGTTTTGAAACTGCTATGGATTACTTTGGCAGGGGAAGTATCGGTTTTCTGCCCTGACTATTTATGTTGTCTCTTCCCAGTTTCACTTATTTTTACATTCTTATGTTTAATGGTTATGTGACCCATTCCAGGATGGACGGCTCTTCCAGTTCTCCCTCATCACGGGTCAGATTCCTTTTGCTTCGTCTGATGTATAGATCTGCAGATGCTTCCTTCGTCCACTGTCTTTAAAGTGTGTCTGTGGTTAGAATTAAAATAAAATGGACCTTTTAGTTAAGAAAAAGAAAATTTGCATTAAAAAGTCCTGACATGTTACAATATGCAGCAGCCAAAAAGTTCCCCCTGATATTGTTAAAAAGCTGTTTTTAAACATTGAGTAACTTTGCCTAAGATGAGATGATGTCATCAGTCTGCTGCAGGTAGGAGAAGGCATTCCCGCAGTCACCTCTATTCCTTATCAGACTGCAATATTATCACTGTGTAGAACGTGAGAGGCTGCAGCAAGAGGTGA
This sequence comes from Lithobates sylvaticus, assembly GCA_028564925.1. Taxonomy (NCBI): domain Eukaryota; kingdom Metazoa; phylum Chordata; class Amphibia; order Anura; family Ranidae; genus Lithobates; species Lithobates sylvaticus. Next base: position 47,750,656 of record CM053028.1, on the reverse strand, counting down.
TCGGTGTCACACATTTATGAACACAGCCAGGAACTGTACAGGCACCACATAACTGCCATCTATGCACCAGGATTTCAGTTCAGGAAGTAGATGATGAATAAAGATGCCCATGTTTTTCTGCAGATTAACTTTACAAGTTGGTTCTTCCATATTTTTATTGTAATTAATTAAATACAGATGTTTTTAAATGAGCCACTAGATGGGGCTCTGTGCTTCAGTAAAATGTCTCTCTCTCAAGAATCGATGAGATTAGATATCAAAAACTTGGAGAGAGCATTGTTTTTACGGAGTCAGACACATAAACTTGTATTCTGAGGAGCAGTAAAGTACAACAATCATGTAACACTGCAAATAAGACAGCAGAGCCTGCATATGTAATGTGCAAATATGGCTTACACCATATACAGTTGCAATAAAAATTATGTGAACCCTTTTGGAAGATATGGATTTCTGCACAAATTGGTCATAAAATGTGATCTGATCTTCATCTAAGTCACAACAATAGACAATCACAGTCTGCAACTGCAACACACAAAGAAATAAATGTTACCATGTTTTTATTGAACAAACCATGTAAACATTCACAGTGCAGGTGGAAAAAGTATGTGAGCCCCTAGACTAATGAGATTTCCAAAGAGCTAATTGGAGTGAGGTGTCAGCCAACTGGAGTCCAATCAATGAGATGAGATTGGAGGTGTTGGTTACAGCTGCCCTGCCCTATAAAAAACACATACCAGTTCTGGGTTTGCTTTTCACAAGAAGCATTGCCTCATGTGAATGATGCCTCGCACAAAAGAGCTCTCAGAAGACCTACGATTAAGAATTGTTGACTTGCATAAAGCTGGAAAGGGTTATAAAAGTATCTCCAAAAGCCTTGCTGTTCATCAGTCCACGGTAAGACAAATTGTCTATAAATGGAGAAAGTTCAGCACTGCTGCTACTCGCCTTAGGAATGGGTGTCCTGTAAGTAAAGATGACTGCAAGAGCACAGCTCAGACTGCTCAATGAGGTGAAGAGGAATCCTAGAGTGTCAGCTAATGACTTACAAAAGTCTCTGGCATATGCTAACATCCCTGTTAGCGAATCTACAATATGTAAAACTCTAAACAAGAATGGATTTCATGGGAGGATACCACAGAGGAAGCCACTGCTGCCCACAAAAAACATTGCTGCACGTTTACAGTTTGCACAAGAGCACCTGGATGTTCCACAGCAGTACTGGCAAAATATTCTGTGGACAGATGAAACCAAAGTTGAGTTGTTTGGAAAAAAAAGAGGCACAGCACACCAAACATCAAAACCTCATCCCAATTGTGAAGTATGGTGGTGGGGGCATCATGATTTGGGGCTGCTTTGCTGCATCAGGGCCTGGACGGATTGCTATCATCGAAGGAAAAATGAATTCCCAAGTTTATTAAGACATTTTGCAGGAGAACTTAAGGCCATCTGTCCACCAGCTGAAGCTCAACAGAAGATGGGTGTTGCAACAGGACAACGACCCAAAGCATAGAAGTAAATCAACAACAGAATGGCGTAAACAGAAGAAAATACGCCTTCTGGAGTGGCCCAGTCAGAGTCCTGACCTCAAGCCGATTGAGATGCTGTGGCATGACCTCAAGAAAGCGATTCACACCAGACATCCCAAGAATATTGCTGAACTGAAACAGTTCTGTAAAGAGGAATGGTCAAGAATTACTCCTGACCGTTGTGCACGTCTGCAACTACAGGAAACGTTTGAAGTTATGGCTGTCAAAGGAGGTTCAACCAGTTATTAAATCCAAGGGTTCATATACTTTTTCCACCTGCACTGTGAATGTTTACATGGTGTGTTCAATAAAAACATGGCAACATTTAATTCTTTGTGTGTTATTAGTTTAAGCAGACTGTGATTGTCTATTGTTGTGACTTAGATGAAGATCAGATCACATTTTATGACCAATTTGTGCAGAAATCCATATCATTCCAAAAGGGTTCACATGCTTTTTATTGCAACTGTACATCTATCTTTACAAATCATTAATGGGAAAAATTTTGTTTGGGTACAGCGTCGCACCACCGCGCAATTGTCAGTTAAAGCGTTGCATAAACATGGCCTGATCCGGAAGTGGGAAAATCTTCCGGTCTGTAAGTGGTTAAAATTATCTCTTTTAAACATTTATCTGAAAAGAAAAAAAGAAAAGAACACACATCCCCTTTAAGAGATTTTCATTGGTAATACCTTTATCAGGTTCCCATAGCAATGACATACTGATGCCAGTTAATAGAAAAGGTCGAACATCACTGCATTAGATTAGTTTCCCAGGCACCCGATCACCTTGAACACACACCGCTTACTAAAATGTCGTGTGCTCTGAGACCACATGCTTCATTTCACGCATCAGAATTGCCTGGCAACCTTGTGGCACTGCCGCGATATTGCTGAGAACTGCTGGAGTTGAAGTAGAGATGCAAATGCAGGTTCACCCAGTGCAGAAGATATTCATATATTAACCGCTTCAGCACCGGGCCATTTTTTACCCTTCCTTACCAGAGCACTTTTTGCGATTCGGCACTGCGTCGCTTTAACTAACAATTGCGCGGTCGTGCGACGTAGCACCCAAACAAAATTGACGTCCTTTTTTTCCCACAAATAGAGCTTTCTTTTGGTGGTATTTGATCACCTCTGCGGTTTTTATTTTTTGCGCTATAAACAAAAGAAGAGCGACAATTTTGAAAAAAAAACACAATAATTTTTACTTTTTGCTATAATAAATATCCCATTTTTAAAAAAAAAAACTATTTTTTTTCCTCAGTTTAGGCCGATACGTATTCTTCTACATATTTTTGGTAAAAAAAATCGCAATAAGTGTATATTGATCGGTTTGCGCAAAAGTTATAGCGTCTACAAAATAGGGGATAGATTTATTGAATTTTATTTTTTTTTTTTACTAGTAATGGCGGTGATCTGCGATTTCTTTTTTTCGTGACTGCGACATTGCGGCGGACACTTTTGACACATTTTTGGAACCATTCACATTTACACAGCGATCGTTGCTATAAAATTGCATTGATTACTGTGTAAATGTGACTGGCAGGAAAGGGGTTAACACTAGGGGCGCTGTAGGGGTTAATGTGTGTCCCTATAGGAGTGATTCTAACTGTGGGGGGAGGGGACTCAAGGGGAGAAGACCGATCATGTGTTCCTCTGTACTGGGATCACATGATCGGTCTCCTCTCCGCTGACAGGACGTGGAGCTGTGTGTTTACACACACAGCTCCACGGCCCCGCCCGGTCCCGTTGTTTTAACGGGCAATCGCGGGTGCCCGGCGGACATCGCGGCCGCCGGGGCACTCGCACCGGGTCCCGAGTGATGCCGTGGCCGCGCGCCGGCGGCGGCGCACGCGCGCCCCCTGGCGGCCGGGAATCCGAGGACGTCATATGACGCCCATCCAGGATGGGAGATCCACCTTGTGGGCGTCCTATGACGGCAGGCGGTGTTGAAGCGGTTAAAGGGCAACTCCACTTCCGTGGGGAAAAAAAAAAGCAAATTAAAAAACAATACTATAGCGTGTACAATTGATACACAAGCCATATTGCAATTGAATGTTATTAAAAATTACTTTTACTTTTCAGTCTGCAGCATTGTCATGTTCTGTAAAATTGAATGCGTTGAATATGGCAAGCTGGAGGCGTACTATACACAGCTGGTATATAGAACTTTCCAAAAATTTTATTTCCTGCTTGTGTTATTGGCTCACTGATTTTCCCAGAAGTCTACACTAAGATACAAGTCAGATTTTAGGCATCCTCTGCAACACAAATGTCATTTTTGGTGAGATACTCCCAAAGGGTTAATCACTTAAAGGGATACAGACCCCGCCACTGTCCTCATTAGAATGGTAAAAAAGTCACTCCTATTTAGATTCACTCTGAACACAACAAACAGCTTTTTCTGCAGAAACAGGTAGGAATCTGCAACAATGTTTGTTAACCACTTCAGACCCGGAAGGATTTATCCCGTTCCTGACCAGAGCACTTTTTGCGATACGGCACTGTGTCGCTTTAAATGACAATTGCGCGGCCGTGCAACATTGAACCCAAACAAAATTGACGTCCTTTTTTTCCCACAAATAGCTTTCTTTTGGTGGTATTTGATCACCTCCGTGGTTTTTATTTTTTGCGCTACTAACAAAAAAAGAGCGACAATTTTGAAAAAAAAGCAATATTTGTTTACTTTTTGCTATAATAAATATACCCCAAAAATGTATAAAAAAATATTTTTGTCAGTTTAGGCCGATATGTATTCTTCTACATATTTTTGGTAATTGCGTATATTGTATTGGTTTGCGCAAAAGTTATAGCGTCTACAAAATAGGGGATAGATTTATGGAATTTTTATTATAATTTTTTTTATTAGTAATGGCAGCGATCTGCGATTTTTATCATGACTGCGACATTATGACGGACACATCGGACACCTTTGACACTATTTTGGGACCATTGTCATATTTACGATCAGTGCTATAAAAATGCACTGATTACTGTGCAAATGATGCTGGCAGGGAAGGGGTTAAACACTAGGGGGCGATCAAGGGGTTAAGTGTGTCCTAGGGAGAGATTCTAACTGTAGGAGGGATGGGCTCACTACAACATGACAGCGATCACTGCTCCCGATGACAGGGAGCAGTAGATCTCTGTCATGTTGCTAGGCAGAACAGGAAAATGTCTTGTTGACGTAGGCATCTCCCCTTTCTGCCGCTACGTGACATGGTCACAGACATCAAGTCCGCGGGACCCACTAGGGTTTCTGACTTATCTCTACCATTAGGAGCTTTGGTGAAGACCAACTGGTGCCAAAGGAGGAAGTCACCAGTCTGGAAGAAGTGCAGAAGAAGATGCCACCAATGTAGAGCAGTGACAGTGAGCAGTCAGCAGACCTCTTAATACTGGAGGACAGAAAACTAGGAGGTATGTCTGCCATAACATACAAGTATACTGTGCACAATATGCTAAGAGCACTCGAGCCCGGCTAAAGTTTTTAGTTCCGCTTTAAAGATTGAAAAAGGAGACTGGGACACCCTGTGGACCCAACCATTCCAACACCTGGTGTCCGCAAGGGACAGGCTAATCCGGTTCAAGTTTCTGCACAGGAGTTATTACACCCCGGCTAGACTGCGCAAAATTTTCCCAACAACCTCTGCGGAGTGTTGGAGATGTTCCTATTCCCCCGCAAATGCTGACCACATTTTTTGGCGCTGTCCCTCTGTGCAGGGGTTTTGGACTGACATTACCTCTTGTATCGCTGAACTAATTCAGGTACCAGTACCAATGACAGAGTTTGTCTGCTGGGTCTAGTGGACGAGGTAGTGCCAACACGGGCTATGCGAACGATGCTGAATGTCCTGCTCTTCTATGGAAGAAAAGCTATTTTGCTGAATTGGAAAAAGCCAAGGGCGCCGAGCATTTCCTTCTGGAAGGGCCTGGTTAACTCGATGCTGCCCTACTTCAAAGACACTTACGAGGCTAGAGGTTGTATGAAGAAATTCGATAAAGTATGGCACTCATGGTTTAATTCTAGCTCCGCAGTGTGGTAATAAAATGAAATACTGACTATTGGTGCTGGAGTGATATGATCATACTTTGCAAGGAACGCCAAACACATTGAGAGTCAATTTGTGGGATTTCTCCTCTAAGATGTTATAAGTATAATATTTGAATAGTCATCTCCTATAGAGTACTAAAGGAAAACAGAACGATCAGGGCATCTTGTCGAGCTGTGACTCAGGGGTGGGGGGAAGGGGGTTGTGGGGGGGAGGGGGAATGGGTTAGTTAGGGCTCTTTCACACGGACGGTCCGTATGACCGTTTTTAATTTTTCCGTTTTCGGATGAAAAACGGACATACATGTATCCCTATGGGATAGCGGGTGTCAACGGATGAGCATCCGCTGACACCCAATCTCGTCCATGTCCGCTATGGTCCGTTTCTGCAGACTGAGGAAAACCCTATTTTTCCATCCGTCTGCAGAGTGGATCGGATGACGACGGACTCTACGGTCCTTCATCACCCGATCCACCATAGGGGAGAGCGGCGCTCTGACAGGTCCGTCCCTGCGCTGTGTGCAGAGACGGACCTGTCATCTTCCTGTTCAGCGGAGATCGCTCCGGCGATCCCCGCTGAGCAAGCGGATATCCACGGGGCGGATCAGCACTGATCCGCCCCGTGTGAAAGAGCCCTTTAGGATGTTTCTGTTAGACCAGTGTTTCTCAACTCCAGTCCTCAAGGCGCCCCCACCAGGTCATGTTTTCAAGATTTCCCTCAGATGAAACGGCTGTGGTAATTACTAAGGCAGTGAACCTGATCAAATCACCTGTGCAAAATAATGGAGAGCCTGAAAACATGACCTGTTGGGGTGCCTTGAGGACTAGAGTTGAGAAACACTGAGTAATGCCAGCCATACACGGTTCGAATTTCGAAAGAATTTTCTTTCGAAAATCGTATATAAGAATATTCGTACGAATTTCGCACCATTAGTGGGCTGCAGCAACAGCCGATTTTCGTGCGGAAATCAAATTTGAGGAATCGGACATGTTGGAAATTTTTTGAAAAACAAACGATTTTCTAATCAATGATGGGCGAATCGTGCGAGAAATGTAATAAGAAAAGAAAATTTACGGAGAAAAAAGAAGATTCCCGGCAAAGAAAATTATTTTCTGTAGCAACATAAGGTGAAATTGAAGGCTTGGTCAGCCGAATTTCGAAAATCAATGGTGGCACCATCGGATCACAAAAAAAAACGAACTTTCTGATTTTGAAAAGAAAATTCGTTCGAAATTCGACCATGTATGGCCTGCATTAGACAACCGGCCTGGCATGGATGTGTCCAGTTGATGCATCCAAATGTTTGTATGCTATGTCTTGAAAACTAATAAACAGAATTAAAAAAAAAAAAAAAAAAAAGATTGAAAAAGGAAAGAATTTATGTTCTACTAGTATATTATTTTTAATCACCAGAACTTTCATCATAGATTAAAAGGAGGGGAAGCAATGCACAATGTCTGTATTACTAAAAAGACAGCACAGTAATTACAATATAAATAATGGGCAAGTATGGCCGCCCTCATGTAACATCTACAACTTTATAACTAGGCTTTATAATCATCGTAATGCTAACATAATATATGTTTCAGAAAGATTTTGGGCTTGGCCTTCACCATCTCCTTGTGATCTGTTAGCATGTGTTATGTTGTTGACCTGCCCTGTACAATCGTGGCACCTTGCCAGCTGGTCCTTTTTGGAAAAAACAGCAATATTTTTTGCGCTGGGACCTCGCCAAATGACAAGCATTTTGCAAGTAACATTGCTGTGATGAAATATCAGATGAATCGTTTTGTTTTTGCTCTGAAAAAAAACTTCGGAGTGTTTAAGTTTTCCGGGCTGACCCCTGGCCTCCTAACCACTGTGTGGTTTATTGAAGGAGGGTTGGTCTTTGTTGTTGCTCCACCATGCATTGAGGTGTAAACCTCTGGAGATTTGTTTTATTACCGCTATTGGGAGGTGAGGACACAGGAAGGTATTGTGTTCACGTTCTGTAAATCTAGATTCTTCCCCCCTTTGAAATCTAATTGAATTACTGATCCATGGCTGTGCAAAGTCTAGACTGATTCATACTAATACAGGTCTTTGCAAGGCTTACTTATATTACTCTTGTTATAAAGAGTATTTGCAGCATCCAGTGAAGGGGGTATGCCTGTACCCCAACCCCCCCGGGTCATGTGACCTAGTGCTGCACATAGTTAATGGCAATAATGTATACCATGTGCCGTTATTGAAGTACAGTCTGGGCTCCATCAGACCAAAAATTTATAATTGGGAGCAGAACTGTATTCGCTGGGGATGTACATATGAGTTTAGTGCAACCTGATCCTACAGACTTGTGTTCTTGTGCAATGTGACACACTGTAACAGCAGTTTCCTTGAGCCTGTTTACACTTGTAGCAATATTGGTTGGTGTGTAGTTACCCAGTGAAGTGTCAAGCCTCACATGATTCACAGAGATGAAACAAAGCCTCCTTCATAAGTTGTACTAGTTTATCTGCAGCCCGCTTCCCTCTACATCCATCCAAATTGTACAGTTTACACAACTTCCATAGGCAGGGGACAGGGATCTGACATTACATACTGCACAGCATAGAGCAGGGAGCTGAGTGTAATCTGAGACCCGAGTGGAGAAAATTGGCACATTCCCTTCTACAGCGTCTCGTAGGGAAAACATGCACAGCTGAGGCTGTCATTCACCTGCTGTGTGCAGGAGAGGGGACGTGGCCATCCCCTGGGATCCCTTGTTGGCGGCATAGACTAAAGTAAGTGACTCATGTAGATAGCAGAGGAAGATGACAACTAGTCACGCTAGGTGTTTTGAATTGAGACAAGCGCACACTAGAGAAGGATATGCTCGGTTCATTTGTCATTTCAGGTGGTTCCACTGAATCTGTCAAATGTACATTGCTCATGCCACTGCCTATTTAATTATTATAATTCTTGATTTATATAATGCCAAAAGTTTGCGCAGCGCTTTACAATATAAAGCGAGACAATGCAGCAACAATACAATTCGATACAAGAGGTTTAGGAGGGCCCTGCTCCTGGGAGCTTACAATCTAATAGGGAGGGGCTGGTGGAACAAAAGGTAATGACTATGAGGGATGAACTGATGGGAGAAATAGAAGATTTGGTTATTAGCTGAAGGCAGGATAGGCTTCCCTAAAGAGATGAGTTTTCAGGGATAGCCTAAAAGTGGACAGAGTAGGAGATAGTCGGACTGATTGGAGTAGGGAGTTTGAGGATGGCAGAGGCTCTGGAGAAGTCCTGGAAATGAGCATTGGGAGAAGGAGACAAGGGAGCTAGAGAGTAGGAGGTCTTGAGAAGAGCGGAGAGGACGGTTTGGGTGATATTTGGAGACAAGATTGGTAATGTAGCTCGGGGCAGAGTTGTAAATGGCTTTGTATGTCATTGTTAATGTTTTGAATTTGATTCGTTGGGCAATTGGGCAGCCAGTGGAGGGATTGGCAGAGAAGAGTGGCAGACACTGAGCGGTTGGTAAGGTGGATGAGTCTGGCAGCAGCATTCATGAAGACTGAAGAAGGGGTAGCTTGCGGTGAGGTAGGCCAACGAGGCTGGAGTTACAATAGTCAAGGCGAGAGAAAACAAGGGAGTGAATAAGTTGCTTAGTGGTTTAATGGTTAAAAAGGGGCGTATTTTGGAGATGTTACAGAGGTGAAGTCTACGAGATTCTGACAGTGGTTGGATTTGTGGCTGAAAGGACAGGTCCGAGTCAAGGATTAGACCTAGTACTTTTTCTTCATGTCCTCTTGTGTCTCCATGGAAGCGAGGTTGTAACCCATTCCTATTCTAAAATTAGAAAAAAGTTTTGCCAGGAGTTTAACCTTAACATTCAACTCGGTAAATAAGAAGTAAACGGACTAAAATAGTTATCCTTCTTGGCGAAGAACATGCCACTCCAGGCTCCTTTTAGTGCTGGACACATCTATAGGCACGGTACTTGGTTATATGATCTTTGTTGAAGGGGAACGTAAGTTTAGGTTGGCTGGAATTGCATGAGAAAGCCCAGTGATTATTTTTTTTAAAGTGCTAGTAAGCATGAAACGCATAGGAACAGTATCCTGTGCCATTTACTAAACTAAGAAAAGGGTTTTCCACAGTCTGTTTTGTGGTGGGTCCTTATCTGCTGACAATATGAACTGGATCAGCACCCAGCCATAGTAGATGGGCATGAGAGCTGGAATTCACTTTGAATGGTATGTATGAAATGTATCTCAGTGTGGCCAAGACTGATGGGTGCCTGGAGCAATCATTTCTCAGGAGAGCTAAGAATTTCAGCCCCGCTATCATTCCTGGCAAGACTTTCAGCATAGTCTTATGCTAATATTTGGCTATAGATTCATTTAAAGATTACACCTTGTTTCAAAGAGAAGCACTACTGACCTGAGAGCAGGGCAAACTATGATGTCTATTAAATACGCATGTGAGTTTTTTAGGCTATAAGGTGAACTAGGAACAAACAGAATTTTCGTTCCCACACTTGGGCACTACATTTTAACCACTTCAATACTGGGCAGTTAAACACCTTCCTGCCCAGACCAATTTTGAGCTTTCAGCGCTGTCGCACTTTGAATGACAATTGCGCGGTCATACAACACTGTACCCAAATGACATTTTTATAAAAAATTTTCCCCACAAATAGAGCTTTCTTTTGGTGGTATTTGATCACGGGTTTTTATTTTTTGCTAAACAAATAAAAAAAGACCGAAAATTTTGAATGTTTCAGTTTCAAAACTTTGTAAGTTTTCTCCTTCACTGATGGGGCTGCACTGATGGGCACTGATAAGGCAGCACTGATGGGCCACCGATGAGGTGGCATCAATGAAGTGGCACTGATGAGGTGGCATTGATGGGCACTGATATGTGGCACTGATAGGTGGCACTGTTGGGTGACATGGATGGGCACTGTTAGGTGGCACAAATTGGCACTGATAGCTGGCATGGATAGGTGGCACAGATGGGCATGGATAGGCACTGATAGGCGGCACGGATGGGCACTGATAGGTGGCACTGATAGGCGGCATTGTATTGTTTTGTACTGATGGATGCCAATCAGTGCCAAACAATAATGCATGCCAATCAGTGATGCCCATTGTGGGCACTGATTGGCATCCATTGTGGGCATTGACTGGCATCCCTGGTGGTCTAGGATGGCATACCTGGTGCTGGGCATCCCTGGTGGTCTGGTGGCATCCCTGGTGGGCATCCTCGGGGGGGGGGGGGGGGGGGGGGGGGGGCTGCGTTGATAATCGATCAGCACAAACCCCCCCTGTCAGAGGAGCAGCCGATCAGCTCTCTCTGACAGACGCGAGTGAGGAAAAGCCGATCAACGGCTCTTCCTATTTACACTGTGATCAGCCGTGATTGGACACAGCTGATCACGTGGTAAAGAATCTCCGTCGGAGACTCTTTACCTAGATTGTAGTTGCAGGGTGTCAGACTGACGCCCGGTCAGGATTTTTAAACCACTTTGCAGCCATCATTCGCCTATAAGGCGGGCGGCAAGTGGTTAAATGCATTTTTGCTTAGACGCGTTTCGTAATAGAATTGCGTCGTCCAGGGGTACAATGTAATTCTATTACGAAATGCTGTTTTGTTTCTGTGATTTATAGTTTCATAACATAACACTATGCACCGTTATACTTGTCTTCAATTCACTCTGATTCTGGATAGTTCCATGATCGGTGTGTTTCCTTTTGTTTGAAGGTTTATACACATTTTAGGTTTACAGGTTTAGCTCAATTCTATTCTTCTTTTTACTGTGTAATCAAAGAAAGTTAAAAAAGCAGCACACGTTTCCACAAGTTGGCTGAAATTACTCAAAATGCAACCCCCCCATACCAAAAATGGACAATTCTAAAATGGATTCATTACAGATCAGAAATCACCCTAAAATATGAAACGGTGTCTTCACTCATCAGTCTTATCCCTATCACGGTCATCAGAGCTATCGTCCAATGTAGCTCTTTCCTCCTTTTTTTTTTTTTTTTTTTTAAGAAACATTTGCACAATTTTTGCACCAACATAAATATTTTCATATTTTTTTTTTTTGAGCTATAGTGAATATATTGTACAATTGACAATTTTTTTGGGGTCGGCAAGGGGTTAAATTTGCTTGGTGCCAATCTGCAAAGTTGAAGTGTATTTTCTACAACTTTGCCATATTTCATTCACTCTTGAGTAAACTTATGCACCAATAGGTTGTTAAGATTGGTGGGGTCTAGTGAGGCCTTTTTTGGTATGGGAGTGACTAGCGCATGTTTTAGAGGGTTGGGGAAGATGCCAGTAGAGAGTGAGAGGTTGAAGATATGAGTTAAAGAGTGTAGGATAGAGTCAGAGAGTGACCGTAGTATTTGAGAAAGAACAGGGTCCAGGGGGCTGGAGGTTAGGTGGGCATTAGAAAAAAGTTTAGTGACTTCCTCTATAGTAGCTGGATTAAAAGAGGGAAGTATTGATTGTGCAGGAGGACAAGGAGTGTAAAGTGAGGGAGATATCTGTAGAGTGGAGATCTCGAGACGAATTGTCTAAATCTTATTTTTGAAGTGATTAGCAATCTCCTGGGTAGTGAGTAAGTTAGTGGGTGGAGGTAATGGAGGACGAAGTAGAGTAGTAAAGGTAGAAAAGAGTTTACGGGGACTGCGTGAGAGGGTGTTAATGAGAGTGATAAAGTAGGTCTGTTTGGCAGTGTGGAGGCAGGAATGGTATTTTTGGAGGGCAGATTTATATTGGCTGAAATCTTGCTGTGACTTAGTCTTACGCCACAGACACTCAAGAGCGCGGCTCTGTTTTTTGAGGCTTCTGGTGTTGTCTGTCTGCCAGGGTTGTAGCGGTCGGGGCCTGATTCTGTGTGTAGTGAGGAGGGCCAAGGTATCCAGGGTGGATGACAATGAACTGTTGTAGACAGAAGTGGCCAAATTGGGGCAGGACAAGGATGAGATTTTGTCGTAGAGACAATCTGTAGCAGGGCGGCACAGTGGTGTAGTGGTTAGCACTCTCACCTAGCAGTAAGAAGGGTCGTTAGTTCAAATCCCAACCACGACACCACCTGCCTGGAGTTTGCATGTTCTCCCTGTGTCTGTGTGGGTTTCCTCCGGGTACTCCGGTTTCTTCCCACAATCCAAAGACATGAAGGTAGGTTAATTGGCTTCTGTCCAAAAATTGGCCCTAGTATATGAATGGGAACCTTGGATTGTGGGCTCCTTGAGGGTAGGGACCGATGTGAGTGTACAATGTACAGGGATGGGGACGGTTGTAGAAACTCACTCAGGTTGAACTGGATGGACTGGTGTCTTTATTCAACCTTACTAACTATGAAACTATGAAAAAAGAAGAGAAGGGTTAAGATGGCGAAGGTTTCTATGGGTAATAGTTTGGTAGTTGTAAGGCAAGGAGGAGGCAGACAAGGAGAGAGTAAAACTAATAAGGTGATGATCAGAGAGAGGAAAAGGAATATTGGACAGCTTGTGCGGAGTGCACAGGTAGGAGAATATGAGGTCAAGGCAGTTGCCAACAGAGTGAGTAGAAGCACTTGTCCATTTTTTCAGGTCTAAAGAGGAGGTTAGGCTCAGCAGCTTAGACCTAGCTGGAGTGTTAAAGTAACTGGGATGTTGAAGTCACCAAGAATGATTGTTGAAATTTCAGAAGAGAGAAAGTAGGGTAGCCAGGCAGAGAAGTCGTCAAGGAAGTTTGATACGGGTCCAGGGGGCCGATAGATCACAGCAATTCTCAATGAAACTGGAGAGATTGGACGAATACAGTGAGCTTCAAATGAGGAGAGGGACAGAGAGGTGCGTACCTTTAGGTAATTGGCCACTGGCACAGCTTGGGCCTGAACTGGAATGAAAGAAGCATAATGGACTTGTTCACACTTACCTTTGGTCTCTGAAGAGTCCTCTGTATTCAAAACACTCTTCAAAGAGCAATTGACAGGTGGTGAGAAGGCGTTGTATCATCTCCTCGCCGCCTGGTTTAACAACTTTTATCACTGCAGTTGCGTGCCACGACCACCTGCTTTGCACGTGGCTGCGGGGCACTTGCAGAACAGGCCCATAGCATCTGCTGAAAGCGACAGGGACTATAATTCCAGCTGCAACCATAAGGTATCATAGACGTTGCAGGTGTACACCACCGGCTGCTGCCTGTGCAGCTGAAGGGGGTAGCGGATAAGGAACAGTATAAGCACAGCTCAACTGTAGGGTTTCATCACCCCCACCCCCAACCGCAAGTGTGAAAAAACCCTAAAGTACAATAATTGTGCAAAATATTTGAAAATTTTTATTTTGGTGCTTTGGGTGCACAGGTTTGTTTTGTTGCATGACATTTTCATATCACAATGATATCATAGTATTTGAAGGCCTTTATAAAATACATTTTATCTGAAGTTCAGGCTTTGTATATTGGGGTTTAGGTTAATTCTATGTAATGGTTTAAACTGCTCTACGTTTTATAAAGGAAATATTGCTTTTTTTTCTAATTTGGCCAGACCTCTTCATCAACCCCAGACATCGGTGTCCCCTGATAACACATTTTCAGATTTTCGGCAGCAGACAGGGTGATGTTAAACAGAGAACAACTACATTCATCAGCGTGACTGCACTATTACTACAACCACAACACATATTACCAGCTTTTATAATAAGGTCTCACAATATGTAATGACCGGGTCACTTAACAACAGAATACGCCCTGTGGGGACCACACAGACGCAGGGAGCAGAAAAGCCATAATTACATCACACAGTATAATAAGAAATGCATATAAACATCAGAGCCAGCTTGTATCAACAGTAATCTCAGTGTGAGATCAAAAACAATAAAAGATGCAGTTTAATACACAAATGCTCAAAATGTGCCTTTTGTCCTTCTCTCCTATTTAAATGACAAACTTATATATACAGTGCTCAGCATAAATGAGTACACCCCATTTGAAAAGTAAGATTTTAATCAATATCCCAATGAACACAAGAACAATTTCCAAAATCTTGACAAAACTGAGTTTTATAGAACGTTTGTTTAGCTCATTACATGAAAATAAGGTTAATTATATAACTTATGTTACAAAATCTTCAGCTTTACTCAAAATAGTTGATGCAAAAATGAATACACCCCACAACAAAAACTACTCCATTTAGTATTTTGTATGACCTCCATGATATGTAAGGACAGCACCAAATCTTCTAGGCATGGAATGAACAAGTTGGCGACATATTGCAACATCTATATTTTTCCATTTTTCAAGAACGACCTCTTTTAGAGCCTGGACGCTGGATGGAGAGTGATGCTCAACTTGTCTCTTCAGAACTCCCCGTAGGTGTTTGATTGGGTTGAGATCCGGAGACATACTTGGCCACTGAATTACTTTCACCATGTTCTTCAGAAATGCAACAGTAGCCTAAGATGTGTGTTTTGGATCATTGTCATGTTGGAAAAGTGCACAACGACCAAGGGCAGGGAGTGATGGTAGCATCTTCTCTTTCAATATAGAGCAGTACATCTGTGAATTCATGATGCCATCAATGAAATGCAGCTCCCCGACACCAGCAGCCAGGGCAGGACTTAGGATGGTGGGGCCCCCTGGGCTTGAGTCACTTTCGGGCCCTACCTTCTATACATTACCGTATTTATCGGAGTATCGCACCCCAAGTTTAGGAGTGAATTTTAAGGAAAAAAACTTTTAGGAGGGAAGTTTAAGGAAATAACTTACATTTAAATGCCCATCAATGCAGCCTTATCAGTGTTCATCTCCAGCCTTGCCCATCCATCTGCAGCCTTGTCCAGTGTCATTGCAGCCTTGTCAGTGTAGCCTTGTCATTTGCAGCCTTGGCCCAGTTTTATATGCAGCCTTGTCATTGCAGTCTTGAAGTTTAAAAATGGTGCCGCCGAGATACAGAGTCCCGTGTCTCAGGTCCTCTCTGTGGCTCTCGGCAGCTCTCGGGTCCTGAGCGGAGCCGAGAGCAGCCGAGTGTACTCAGCTCGGCTCACAGTCACGCCCAGTCCCTGTGTTATGTCCATCATAGGGCGGGACTGGGCGTGACTGTGAGCTGAGCCGAGTACACTCGGCTATGTATCTTGGCAGGGCCCGCGGGGCCCATGGGCTTGAGCCCAGTCAAGCCCAATGGTAAGTCCGGCCCTGCCAGCAGCACTCATGCAGCCCTACAGAAGGACACTGCCACCACCATGTTTCACCGTAGGCACCATGCATTTTTCTCTGTCCTCCTCACATTTTTGACGCCATACAGTTTTGAAGCCATCAGTTCCAAAAACATTGATCTTGGTCTCATCACTCACAAATATGAAGTACTTTCAAAGAATAATCCTCAATTGAATGAACTGAGAATTTTCATACAAATTATCTTATGAACATTCAAAAATCTGTTGGTGTATATCCAGCTTTATCAGTCAATCAGAATCCATCTTGTTCCGGTTTAGCTTCAGATATCAGAGTTTTGAATGAAAGCGATACGTTCCTTGCAGTGTATGCTGAAAAAGTTTGTACACCCATCACTGTTTGCCTCCGTCTGTTGCTCTGCGATGAGATACATTACCAAAAAGGACCATGAGAATGAGAGATCTTTCTTTCCGACCCCTCCGGGGATGAATTTTATACATTCAGTGGATAATATGACCTTGCAACCGGTGAAGTATTTTGTAGGTTTCTCAGGTCAGTTGGCACTGCTAAGCTCCTGGCCAGGAGACTTGTTTGACATTAGATCCCACCCTACCCTGCTAAAATAATGGAAGAATTGCACCTCTTGCCTAGTTTTATGTTTTTCTTACCTAAGGTGTATTAAGGCCTTTCATTTCTCTTGTATATTCAGATATGCCAGACAGCATTTTTAAAGGAATTATTGTTATTCTTTCTCCCTTCTGAGTCTTGTTCTTGGTTAGCATACATGGCTTTAATAATAATTGCTTTCAAACTGTATAAACATAGCCATTAATTGCAATATAAATACAGAACGTTGGATGATTGCAATGCTTCAGATGTGTGTCTGCACGCTTGCGTACACCATGAGCAAATGTCCTCCTCACATTTGTGACGCCCATACAGTTTTGAAGCCATCAGTTCCAAAAACATTTATCTTGGTCTCATCACTCCAGAGTACAGAGTCACGGTAGTCTTCTTCTTTTTCGGCATGGGCCCTGGCAAATTCTAGGCGGCTTTTTTGTGCATTGGACTTTAGGAGAGGTTTCTTTCGTGGACGACAACCATGCATGCCATTCCTCTGCAGTGTACGCCGTATTGTCGTGGGAAATGATCACCCCAGTTTGGCTTTTTTACTTCTTAAGCTAACTGCAGTGAACTTGTACATTATGACTATTTTCTTCAACACTTTTCATCAGAAGACGCTCCTGTTGAGGTGTTAACTTCCGTTGACATGTCTGTGAGATGATTGCAGTTCAGTCTTCAATTTTTGTATCACTTTTGCTACAGTATTCTGACTGATAAGTAAGGAGGAGCTCAGATGTGTCCGCGTACCCGCCAGGAAGCTGACACTCCGCGGCGCTAAAGCAGTGAGACATTTCCCGATCCGCGGCTGCACAGATCGGGAAATGTCTCACTACCTGTGATTAGCGCTGGGGAGTGTCAGCTTCCTGGCGGAGCGCGGGGACGTGGACTTGCGAACACACCTGAGCTCATGGCAGGAGTTTTCTTTAAAGTAACGCCCTTTTATAATCAGCTATCTGCTGGACACCTGTTTTATGAATAATTAGACTCACCTGTAGTTGAATTTTTGTTAATTAGGATTTTGTTGTCTAAAAATTAGCTTTGCTCTTAAGACTTTCGTTGGGGTGTATTCATTTTTGCAACATGGTTTTCAAAGAATTGTTAGAAATAATATATTTTTGTGTGCGCAAATGAACAAATCTCGGTTGCAATCAATTTCCCACATTTGTGGGAGTAACTTGTATATTGTCCCATAGAAAATGTTGATTCTAATAGGAAAGTAAAGGTTTTCTGACAAATCTGTTGGGGTGTACTCATTTATGCTAAACACTGTATATATAAGGCCGAATCAATAACAGGGTGACCTAGGCAGGTTCCTAGGGCTTGATGGGTGTCTGAGGGCCCATAAATATGGAAAAGCAGACCAAAGTTATCAGCCAGTTTTTGTGTGTTCAGCACAAGCAACTCAGGCAGCTATATTGCCACTTAAATCTGTGGTAAACTCAGATTGGTCACTTGTACCACCTATAGTGGCGTGCTTCCGGGTTCGCAGGCTCTGGCCACTTTAATGGTCGAGCCGCAATTACATCACTCCCGTACATGCGAGTCACGATTGCTGCACAGTGCTCTGGATTGATGTGCTCAGGAGATATTCATTGTACCTACAGGTAAGCTTTATTATAAGCTTACAATTGTAATTGCGGCTCGACCATTAAAGTGGCCACAGCCTGCGAACCCGGAAGCACGCCACTGGAAGGATCCATTTTACAGATAAGTCTGTCATAATATGCTAGTATGCAGTGCATACTACCACATTATGTCATTAACTTGCAGGGGGGGAGTCATTATTTTTTTTTCTGATGAAGACTTCATTACCGGTTAAATAAGTATCTAAACCCAAGAAAATAAATGTGTATATTGCGGCTCACCAGTACAGTACATGTGTGGTGGCTGCATGAGTTTTCTTTTATCAAGTTGCTTTTACTTTGTTTTCACCTTGTAATCCTGCAGATAACATACTTCCTGTCCTTGGGTGGCCAAGTCACTCTACTGTATCTGTGAAAGGAGACATGATTGTCACCCTAGGCCCTTATATGGACTGCAAACATGTCCATATCTCTCCATCTACATTACATGGGTGGTAGGTTAATTGAAAGTTTACAGAAGGTAGCTAGGAACTTCAGTGCAGCTCACAGGAAGTAACAAGGGACACCACATTTCTCGAAAGATAAACAGATATTTTCTGTATTTGCTGAAAATGTTCTTAGCTTGAAAAATAGGGAAAACAAATGCAGTCACCACATCTAAGGACAATGAGCTGCAATATATTGCATTTTTGTTCTTGGCTCTTCTTCCTTTAACCATTACTGATTCTCTCAAACCTCATCACTCAGCATTCTCATTCGCAAGCCAATGGGAGCTGTTGCCAGCAAACTTCAGGATGAATATTGAGAGAGGATGAGGAAACTGCAGTTGTTTTGTTTGCACTGAACTCAAAAGTGCTCAGCTATGAGCACTTCTGAGTCAGAACTGTCACTGACCACATAAACTGCAGATCAGGGATTCACGAAATGTATTTCGAGCCAGGAGTGAAATACCACCCACTTTTGATTGCCCAATCGCTCTGTGTCTGCTACTACTCTCTGTCCCTCCACTGGCTTCCGCTCACCCAAAAAATTAAATTCAAAATACTAACAGCTACTTACAAAGCCATCCACAGTTACTAGCATAGTCTCAAAATACCAACCTAATTGTTCTCTTCGTTCCTCTAAAGACCTCCTGCTCTCTAGCTCCCTCGTCACCTCCTCCCATGCTCACCTCCAGGACTTTTTCAGAGCCTCTCCAATCCTATTGAACTTCTTACCCCAATCTGTCCGATTATCTCCTGTTCTAGTAGCTTTTAGACGATCCCTGAAACCCCTTCTCTTCAGAGAAGCATATCCTGCCCCCACCTAACAACTGTACTTTAATTTTCTCCATCAGCTCATCCCCCACAGCCTATGACCTTTTGTTTCACTTGACCCCCCTTCTAGATTGTAAGCTCTAAGTAGCAGAGCCCTCTGATTCCTCCTGTATTGAATTGTATTGTAACTGTACTGCCCTTGTGTTGTAATGCCCTGCGCTAACTGTTGGCGCTATATAAATCCTGAATAATAATAATAATCGAGACATTGGTCAAATGTGAAATATATTGTAAAACTTGAATCCATTAGGCATTTATTCCACCTCATGAGCAAAAAAACTTGAAGTACTTTCAAAGAATAATCCTCAATTGAATGAACTGAGAATTTTCATACAAATGTTCATATGAACATTCAAAAAATCTGTTGGTGTATATCCAGCTTTATCAGTCAATCAGAATCCATCTTGTTCTGGTTTAGCTTCAGATATCAGAGTTTTGAATGAAAGCGATACGTTCCTTGCAGTGTATGCTGAAAAAGTTTGTACACCCTTCAGTGTTTGCCTCCGTCTGTTGCTCTGCGATGAGATACATCACCAAAAAGGACCATGAGAATGAGAGATCTTCCTTTTCCGACCCCTCCGGGGTTGAATTTTATAGATTCAGTGGATAATATGACCTTGCAACCCGTGAAGTATTTTGTAGGTTTCTCGGGTCAGTTGGCACTGCTAAGCTCCTGGCCAGGAGACTTGTTTGGCATTAGCTCCCACCCTACCCTGCTAAAATAATGGAAGAATTGCACCTCTTGCCTAGTTTTATGTTTTTCTTACCTAAGGTGTATTAAGGCCTTTCATTTCTCTTGTATATTCAGATATGCCAGACAGCATTTTTAAAAGAATTATCATTGTTATTCTTTCTCCCTTCTTAGTCTTGCTCTTGGTTAGCATACATGGCTTTAATAATAATTGCTTTCAAACTGTATAAACATAGCCATTAATTGTAATATAAATACAGAACGTTGGATGATTGCAATGTTTCAGATGTGTCTCTGCACGCTTGTGTACACCATGAGGATTGCATTGTGCTAGGGAACTGATGAACTGATGTTTGCACATAAATGCCCCATATATGACCCTGCCTGTGCTGAGTAACTGGAGGGCTAACAGCAGAAGAACTGCATGATGGTTAAAGAGCAATGCCGCCCTTAGTGACAGTATAGGCTGCTATGAGGAGCTGTAAACATTTCCAATTATTATTGTATATTACTAATTTTTTTGTTACATTTGGATGATCTGATAACGTGGAAATGATCAGTTCTCTGACTCCTGACTGATTAATGTCTGTGCAGTCCTCCTCCATGCCAGGTTTACTGATATAAGAAAACAGGGAAACCAGAGGACGTTTGGCATCAACGTTATCCCTGTTACACATAATGCATCGACTCTTAAAAGGAGTTTTAAATTTAAAAAAGCTAATCATTGCAGTACATATAAATGAATCACTTCGCCAGGTGTATAATTCACCAGCAAATTAAATTCAAAATACTATCCACAACATACAAAGCCATTCACAACTCTGCCCCTAGCTACATCACCAACCTTGTCTCCAAATATCACCCAAATCGTCCTCTCTGCTCTTCTCAAGACCTCCTACTCTCAAGCTCTCTCGTCTCCTCCTCCCATACTTGTCTCCAGGATTTATCCAGAGCCTCTCCCATCCTCTGAAACGCGCTACTTCCACCGGTCCGGCTATCCCCTACTCTTGCTACCTTCAGGCGATCCCTGAAAATGTATCTCTTCAGGAAAGCCTATCATGTCTCCAACTAATATTTTACCACTTCCATCGGCTCATTCCCCACAGTTACAACCTTTTGTACCACCTGCCCCACCCTATTAGATTGTAAGCTCTTCTGAGCAGGGTCCTCTTAATCCTCTTATATTTTATTGTATTATAACTGTATTGTCTCCTTTTTATATAGTCAAGCGCTCCGTAAACTGTTGGCGCTGTATAAATCCTCTATAATAATTACAGGTATATCTGCGGATCCAGGCACAAACACACCTCCTGTCTTAGGGTGTCACCACTCTGGATGGAGGAACAACAGAGAAACCTTTGGCCAATAAAGTTGTCAATCTGATCCGTGTCTGACCATCCCCGCTTGATAGAGGTCAATTGTTTGGTTGATTTCTTTGTTTTTAACAATTCAAAAGAACATGTTGGTTGGAAAATTTTTATAGATCAGTAGTGGGCTAAACAAAAAACAAAGCTGATTCCTCCATCCACACAACCAAGAAGATCACAGTGTGCAGTGAAAGCAGAACAAAGCCTAGTAAACATGGGCCGAATGTCGGCTGGTTCAATAAAAATCGTCTGACATTCGGCCCGTGTGTATGGCAGCCAGTCCGACAGAAGACAGCGTGGCTCCTGATCAGCGCTCTTAGCCAATGGCTGAGAGCACTGACCGGAGTGTTGTGGTGAGGGGGCCGTACCCCTGTCAGAACACAATAGCTCAGCTGGGGAGAAACCGCTAATATTGGATTGTTAGTACAGCGGCTCCGACTGTGGTGTGTACTAGGCTCAAGAAATATCAGTACAAGAGAGGAACCAGTATGACTGTGCAAGACTGAAGTGAAGTCTGGAGTTCAGCTTTAAAGCCCCAATTCAGGCAACAAAAAAAACAAGCACGAACTTGGTGCATCACTCCAGACAAACACTTGACTCTCACTGTCGGGTGCAGGTGGAGAAGGAAGAGCTCATCCCAGCTCTATACAAGCACAACTGAAAAAAAAAAAGTCAAACAAATGTAGACCAGCACAGCCTAGGTGCAAAGACAGTAATCTCGGCTTCAACCCGGCTCCATCCAGGCGAAGCCCCCAACCCCCCCACGGGTGGGGCAAAATTCATTGGCAGTGTGCCCTGGAAAGAGCCGGGCTGAAGCCGAATTTAATGACTTTGCACCTGGGCTGTAGTGGTTTGACCAGAAAAAAGCCCTTGCATTGGGACCTCCCCACCCTACAAGGGATAAATGCTGGTTAAGTCTAGTGGCAGAAGCTGTAATACGTGTGTTACTCCTCACTTCGGTAGGCTTTCTCCGCACTCCCCAAAGCCTTTACTCTTCAGCCCTCTGGCAGGCAGTTGCACACCAACATCCAGTGCAGCGCAGGACCAAAAGCTCTGGGATTTCCAGTTTTCCCTAATCCGTCAAACCAAAGTTGTTAATTGAATATCCCAATGGCTTCTTTTATCGGTTTCATTCTATGGAGGTAACACGACTGTGCTTAAGTTTCTAGTTCTCTCCACCTACTGTAACCATTACAGTTTTCCACTCTCTGGCATAGACTTTGTTTGTTTTTTAATATAGAGAGAGGAGCCGGAGGAGACTCCAAGGTGGGGTAGGGTATCGGAGCTGGAAATCTTAGAGGGGGCACCTCAAAGACCAAAATCAATTATACGTACTATGCTTGAATATGTTCATGTTCTGTGTGTGGTCGGAATAAAACTCTAAAGAGGTTACATTGTATTCTAGACTATAAGTATTTATTTTGCAAATATAACCCTTATCATATTTTGAATATTTTCCTAAATACACTCCCTAGTGGAGTTTATATAAGTCTTATATTTCCTGCTGCCCTAGGCGGGATCTCAAATACCTCTTTTATGTCCCTGCACGGTGACTGCTGAAAGTGCTTGTATGTGATTACTGCATATAGGGTCCTTTATATTTAATATGTCCCCTAATAAAATCTCAATGTAGCTTCAGAGAAACAACACTGCTCTGTATTAAAAAAAACACTTGGGGTTTCATTTCTGAAAAACTGCAAAGTGCCAAATCTGGTGCAGCTGTGCATGGTAGCCAATCGGCTTCTAACTTCAGCTTGTTCAATTAAGTTTTGACACAAAAACCTGGAAGCTGATTAGTTTCAACAGATTTTTCACTCTCCGGTTTTAGTAAATCAACCCCACACTGTGCATTCAGCATCTCTATATGTCTTCTCACCCTCTTTACAGATCACTGATGGCAGGTCTAAGCAATACATACTATATCAAACTGGGTTCCTCTACAGTCCATGCTACTTTTTTTAATAGGCCACGCTTGGCCCCTTAAAGGGGTTGTAAAGGTTCGTGTTTTTTCACCTTAATGCATCCTATGCCCCCCCCTTTTACTTACTCGAACCCCTTAAACTTGTCCCACTGGGACACGCTCTCTCTCTGCCCGGGGGTTCTCGGCTGTTGATTGGATAGATTGATAGCAGCGCAGCCATTGGCTCCTGCTGCTGTCAATCAAATCCAATGATGCGGGGGCGGGGCCAAGTCCTGCATTCAGCCTCTATGGATGCTGAATGCTGGACTCAGGAACGTGCCCGCAAGGTAACCCCCTCCCGGAAGAGCGCTTCTCCTAGGGGGTTATCTGATGTGGGGAGGAGCCGAGAGAGCCGCGAGGGACCCCAGAAGAGCAGGTTCGGGGCCACTCTGTACAAAACGAGCTGCACAGTGGAGGTAAGTATGACATGTTTGTTATTTAAAAAAAAAAAAAAAAAAACCTTTAGTGTCGCTTTAACCACTTCAATACAGGGCTTTTAAACACCCTTCCATACCAGAGCACTTTTTGCGATTCGGCACTGCGTCGCTTTAACTGACAATTGCGCGTTCGTGCGACGTTACACCCAAACAAAATTGACGTCATTTTTTTCCCACAAATAGAGCTTTCTTTTGGTGGTATTTGATCGCCCCTGCGGTTTTTATTTTTTGCGCTATAAACAAAAGAAGAGCGACAATTTTGAAAAAAAAACACTATTTTTTACTTTTTTCTATAATAAATATCCCATTTTTTTTAAAAAAAAAACTATTTTTTTCCTCAGTTTAGGCCGATACGTATTCTTCTACATATTTTTGGTAAAAAAAATCGCAATAAGCGTATATTGATCGGTTTGCGCAAAAGTTATAGCGTCTACAAAATAGGGGATAGATTTATTGAATTTTTTTTTTTTTTTTTTTTACTAGTAATGGCGGGGATCTGCGATTTTTTTTTTTTTTCGTGACTGCGACATTGCGGCGGACACTTCGGACACTTTTGACACATTTTTGGAACCATTCACATTTACACAGCGATCGTTGCTATAAAATTGCAATGATTACTGTGTAAATGTGACTGGCAGGGAAGGGGTTAACACTAGAGGGCGCTGGAGGGGTTAATGTGTGTCCCTATAGGAGTGATTCTAACTGTAGGGGGAGGGGACTTAAGGGGAGGAGACCGATCATGTGTTCCTCCGTACTGGGATCACATGATCGGTCTCCTTCCCGCTGACAGAACGTGGAGCTGTGTGTTTACACACACAGCTCCACGGTCCCCCCCGGTCCCGTTGTTTTTACGGGCAATCGCGGGTGCCCGGCGGACATCGCGGCCGCCGGGCACTCGCACTGGGTCCCGAGCGATGCCGCGGGCGCGCGCGCGCGCCCCCCAGGCGGCCGGGACTGCGAGGACGTCATATGACGCCCACCCAGGATGGTAGATACACCTTGTGGGCGTCATATGACTATGGGCGGGTATTGAAGCGGTTAAAGTGATTGTAAACCTCAGGCATGGAATATGAACAAAGCATTTCTTTTTATAGTGTGTACTTGTCACAATTAAGAGCACAGCGTGTCATTTCTGTCTGCTGTCTCATTCCTCTGCTATCAGCATGAATCATTTCTGACAAGTTTTCCCAACACCAAGACAAAAAAAAGGTGACAGGGGAAGGAGCTCCAGCACACAGCCTGTGATTGGAAGTCAGCAGCATTTCACCTTATTTACTAAACTCTGGGGGAAATTCCCCTGCAAAGTGAACAGCCTAATTGACTTTAGTAAAGCAACCACTCTGTGTCCATGAGCACATACAGGATCTTTTGCAATGTAAGGAGATTATCACACTTGTGATCCTGTTGCTGGTGACCACTTATCAGCTACGTTATTGCTAGAGGTGGCAGAGAAGTCATTCACACGTTGTCATGGCAATGTGTTCTTTTTTGCCAGAGCAGCGAGGAATCCCTTCCTTGCTGGCAGAGGAAATTCTGAAACATTTCTGCCAGCTAGTGAGCAACCACTTGCTGATCCAGCCAACCTAGGGTGCAACGCCATAAAAACAGGAGAGACAATTCTCTACTCTTTTCACAGCAATGGAATCATTGGTGAATTACCACCGGTGGTAGGAATGCAGGTGTCACATGGGCTTTAGATTTCCTCAATATGTGTAGAGGCCATTATAGGTCTTTTTGGACAATGGATACCAAAATCTATGCTTGTTGTTGAGTTTAAGAGTCATTTTAGGCAGTAAATGAAATCTCGTAAACTGCTAGTGCTGTTTAGCAAATACAGAAAAAACACTCATTTTAAGTGCCTATAACAGTGATGGCGAACCTTGGCACCCCAGATATTTTCAAACTACATTTCCCATGATGCTCAACTACAATGCAGAGTGCATGAGCATCATGGGAAATCTAGTTCCAAAACATCTGGGATGCCAAGGTTTGCCATCACTGACCAATAATGTAAGCCCTGCACAGGCTGGGAGCACCCATATATTATGCATGTCTTTAGCCCCCAAGCACATACCTGTTACATTTTTCAACATTAAGCCATATTTGCCACAGTATCGCCCAATCAAACCGTGCATTGAGGCCTGCTTGTAAGTTGGAGACATCCTTGTAGGGACTTTTTTTCAATACATAGCTTGGTGTCATCTGCAAACACTGAAATGGTGCTTGTAATCCCAAACTCTATATCATTATTAAATGGGTTACAGAGTAAGTGTCCCAACACTAAACCTTGGGGTATACCACTAATAACCTTAGACCACAAATCATTAATCACTACTCTCTGAATGCGGTCTTTAGCCACTTTTCTATCCATTTACAGATTGAATTTTCTAAGCCTGTAGACTTCAACTTATATATAAGCTGTCTGTATCAAACACTATTGATAAGTCCAAGTATTCTATAACCACAGACAATTCTTTATATAAGTTTTTGCTTACTTCCTTATAATAACAAAGAATTGTTTGTCTGTCTTTTGTGAATTCGTGTTGACTTTTGCTTATAATATTGCTTTCTAACACAAAATTTTTATGCATGAGGTCCTTTATGAAGCTTTCAAGCATCTTCACAACTTTAGATGTTAAGCTTACAGGTCTGTAGTTACTTGGTAAGACTTGGATCGATTTTTAAATATAGGCATCACATTGGCCTGGCACCAATTCAGTGGTACCATGCCAGTCATTAAGAGTGTCTCCAAAAAAATAGAATCAAAGGCTTTGATAAAACAGGGCTCAACTGAGTACACATAGGTGTAAGCTGTCTACTCCAGGTTCTTTCTTGAACTTTAGTTTGTCTGTTTCTGGATGTATCAATAATTAGACATTGTGGTTCATTTGAGTCCAGGTGCTTTATTCATCCTCATTTTGTCTGTTTTTGAATGTATAAATGTTGAGACATTGTGGTTCATTTGAGCGTTTGGTAATACTATATCCATTTTGGACTTGGGATCCAATATTTTCCTTTGTATAGACAGAGCTGATGAAAATATTTATTAGATTTTCCAATGCTGTGTTATCTTGTTACCTAAAGAAGTTAAGCCTACAGGCCTGTAGGTACCTGGTAAAGACATGGATAACTTTTTAAGTATAGGCACCGCAATGGCCTTCCACCAATCCAGTGGTACTATTCCAGTCAATAAAAAAATGAGTCTCCAAAAAATTTTAAACAGTGGCTTCAAAATAACAGAGCTCAGCGCTTTGAGGGCACGTGGATGTAAGCAATCTAGTCTAGGTGCTTTATTGATCTTTATTCTGTCTGTTTCGAGATATATCAATGTTGAGACATTGTGGTTTATTTGAGTCCAGGTGCTTTATTCATCTTCATTTGGTCAGTTTCTGGACATATCAGTGTTGAGACATTGTGGTTTATTTGAGTCCATGGTAATACTATACCCATTTTGGACTTGAGATCCAACATTTTCCTTTGTATAGACAGAGCTGATAAAAGTACCGTATTTATCGGCGTATAACACTCGCCTTCATTTTAAGAGGGAAGTTTCAGGAAAAAAACTTACATTTTAAATAAAGAACTTTGAAGCAATATAAGAGTCACAGCCTGATCAGTGCCCATCTGCAGCCTCACCATTGCCCATTAATGCAGCCTGCACAGTGCACATCAGCAGCCACTCCATTGCCTATTAATGCAGCCTCGCCATTGCAAATTAATGCAACCTGCACAGAGCCCATCAGCAGATTCTCCATTGCCTATCTGCAGCCTCACCATTGCCAATTAATGCAGCCTGCATAGTGCCCATTAGCAGCCTCTCCGTTGCCCATAAGCCTCACCATTGCAAATGAATGCAGCCTGCACAGTGCCCGGTGATCAGTCACAAACAGTCCCGCCTCCTAGCCCGCCTCCTGTGATAGACAGAACAGTGGTCCAATCCTGGGCCAGAAGGCGAGACTGTGTGTGACTGAGTGTCGGGTACACAGGAGATCGCCACTCTTTGTAATCTGGCTGCGCCCACCCCCTCCTTCCACTCAGAGACAGTAGGAATCGGCGTATAACAAGCACACGCGATTCCCCCCCGATTTTCATAAATATGGTATTTAATAGATTTGCCTTCTCTTTGTCCCCAGTCACCAACTCTGACTTATTGTATGGGGGCCTATATTGTCTGACCTGAAGTTAGCTATAGAAGTTGCGTCTACAGGTCTGTAGTTACTTGGTAAAGATTTGGATCCCTTTTAAAATATAGGCACCACATTGGCCTTCCACCAATACAGTGGTACTATGCTAGTCATTAAATGGGTCTCCAAAAAATTTGAAACAGGGGCTCGGAAATAACAGAGCTCAGCTCTTTGAGGACACATGGTTGAATGTAAGCCATCTAGTCCAGGCACTTTATTGATCTTTATTCTGTCTGTTTCGAGATATATCAATGTTGCGACATTGTGGTTTATTTGAGTCCAGGTGCTTTATTCATCTTCATTTGGTCTGTTTCTGAACATATCAGTGTTGAGACATTGTGTTTCATTTGAGTCCATGGTAATACTATACCCATTTTGGACTTGAGATCCAAAAGTTTCCTTTGTATAGACAGTGCTGATGAAAGTATTTAATCGATTTGCCTTCTCTTTGTCCCTGGACACCAGCTCTGAGTTATCTTGTACTGGGCTCTATATTCTCAGACCTGAAGTTAACTATAGATGTTAAGCCTACAGGGCTGTAGATACCTGGTATTTTTAAATATAGGCACCACATTGACCTTCCATCAATTCAGTGGAACTACGCCAGTCGTTAAACAAGTCTCCAAAAATGTAGAAACAGTGGCTTGGAAATTACAGACCTTGGCACTTTGAGAACACGTGGGTGTAAGCCATCTAGTCTAGGCACTTTATTCATCTTTATTTTGTCCGTTTCTGGATATATCAGTGTTAAGACACTTGTGGTTCATTTGAATCTCTGGTAATATAATACCCATTTTGGACTTGAGATCCAGCATTTCTATAGACAGAGCTAATGGAAGTATTTAATAGATTTGCCTTATCTTTGTCCCCAGTCACCAACTCCGTTATCTTATACGGGGAGCTATATACTCAGACCTGATCTTAGTAATTTATTTAAAGAATTTTGGGGAATCTGATTTACTCTCATTTGCAACCTGTCGTTCATTTTGAGTTTTCACAATCCCAATTTTCTTTTTACAGCCTTTGTTACGTTCTTTTAAACGTTTAAATGACAAATGTGTTCCCTCATTTTTATATTATTTTTTTAAATGCCATTTCCTTATTTTTTATTCAGAAGATGAGAATAAAAGCAACCCTTGGAATTTAGCCAGTGAAACACCCTGTTACCCTCCCTGGCGGTGTTCCAGAGTCTGGCTCGGGTTCAGTTTTTTCTGCCAGGAGCGGTAACCCCGAGCCAGACTCTGGCTAGCGTTGCAGGATACAGGGGGGAAGTTACTTACCTTGTCCCCTGGATCCTGCGATGTCTCCCCGCTGTGTGAGCGAGCCGTCCGCTCGCTCGATTCACACAGTGCCGAGTGCCGCCGATGTCCGTCCCCTGCGACGTTCCGACGCACGGGAGCGGAGATCGGCGCCAAATTCAAAAAAGTTTAAAAACACAACACACATACAGTACTGTAATCTTACAGATTACAGTACTGTATACAAAAAATACACATCCCCTTTGTCCCTAGTGGTCTGCCCAGTGCCCTGCATGTCATTTTATATACCGTATATACTCGAGTATAGGCCGACCCGAATATAAGCCGAGGCACCTAATTTTACCACAAACAACTGGGAAAACGTATTGACTCGAGTATAAGCCTAGGGTTAGAAATGCGCAGCTACTGTAAGTGGAAAAGAGGGTCAACGATGCCCATTTGCAGCCTCACTGTGCCCATGCAGTGGGACACAGTTGACCGATTTGGGGCCCTGTATCTCAGGGTCACTTAGTGCTAGGAACCCCATCTTTAGATATGTTGTAGTGCTAATTCCACTGGGTTGGAATACAACATTTGGGGTTCCTAGCACCAAGTGTCCCCGAGATATGGGGCCCCAAATTCGGGTCAGAAAATCTCAAGCACTTTTCTGCAGCAGAGAATGACATTTTCTGAACCGACTTTGGGGCCCTGTATCTCGGGGCCATTTAGTGCTAGGAACCCCATCTTTGGATATGTTGTAGTGCTAGTTCACTGGGTTTGAATGCCAAATTTAGGGTTCCTAGCTCCAAGTGTCCCCGAGATATGGGGCCCAAATTCGGGTCAGAAAATGTCAAGCACTTTTCTGCAGCAGAGAATGACATTTTCCGAACCGACTTTGGGGCCCCGTATCTCGGGGCCACTTAGTGCTAGGAACCCCATATTTGGATATGTTATAGTGCTAGGTCCACTGGGTTGGCACACCTAATTTGGGACTCCTAGACCAAAGTGGCCCCGAGATACGGGGCCCCAAAGTCGGGTCGGAAATTTTTTTTTTTGCTGCAGAAAAGTGCTTGACTCGAGTATAAGCCGAGAGGGGCACTTTCAGCACAAAAAAATGTGCTGAAAAACTCTGCTTATACTCGAGTATATACGGTAATAAAAATATTTTTTTTCTGCCTGGAAACTGGAGATTGTCCATAGCAACCAAAAAGTGTCCCTTTATGTCAAAAGTGGTTTTAGACCAGCTAGAAAACACTGATAATAAATTAGAATCACAATATATCATCAAACAATAAATTTAATGACAGCGACTATTCTGCAACTGAGCAAATTTCAGTGTTTTTGATTTGATTACATTATTGAATTTTTATATATATTTTTATTATATTATAATTTATGATTTTGTGTTTCAAACTTTATCATACCCGGGATGTATACTAGACTCTGGTTCGGACAGATTTAAGTGAGTTATTCATAAGAATTGCAGGCCTACAATATAAAAACGCCAAATTTCCATGCAAAATAATTGTACCGCTTTCAGCACAAGATTCCAGCCAGAATCATACCGCCAGGGAGGTTAAAAAAAGATTAAAAATAAAATACTGCAACAAAAATAAGACCCACTCAAAAAAGATAGACTGATTAAATCCATGTTTTTAATATTTTATTTGTACATTAAAGAATGAGATTGAATAATCACATTTATTTTCTAAAACCTTCCTGTCCTAACCTGCCAGCTCATCTTTGGAGATCTCAGGAGGGAAGGACGGTTTCTGGCTAAGCTGTGACATTTGATAGTTGTGTTCTTCCTGGAAACAGAAAAGAATAGCGTGATACTATATTCAGGAACACCGGTGCAAACAAGGTTACTAATAATGAATCCAGAGTTTTTGTACTCGATGCAAGTATTGTACGTCAAACACATAGCAGATATATCTTCCTGATTTAGCACAAAGCACAGCTTAAGGAAACACCATCAATAAGCTATTAGGGAAGTGTCAGAGGTGCACTGGTAACATCAAAACATGTACACAATTGAGCGTATACCGAAGGGACATGGAAGGAGCTGCATTGATATGGAGATAACGCTCAGCCAATATCATTTGCCCGACATGTTCTGCAAACACAACAGCCAAAGAAAACAGGATGCTTAGAAGTGCAGCCATTGGAATGACAACAAAGAAGACAAAACTAAAGTCAGGGGTTGTGCGAATTAGAATGCAGTCTCTGCATTGTCTAGACTGAACCTAAGGCAAAGAAAACCATTTCCTTTTGTACTCTCCCCCCCCCCCAACCCCATTAGAAAAAAAAAATTCCATGTCACTCATTTCTTCAGTCTTCCCTACATAGATAGTTAAAAGGGTATTAAACCCCAAAAATGTAAATTCTTAGATGTGGTGGCTGCTTTGGTTTTCATGGAGATAACAGCAAGCAGGCTGAACAAAAAAAATAAGGAACAGATTCCTTCATCCATGCAATCGAGAAGGGTACAGGAATCCTCCCTGCTGAGACATTGTATTGTGACAGCGGGCACTCACCACTGTCAGAATACACTGATCTGTGGCTGCAGACGCTGATTGAGAATTTTTTTTCCAAGAAGCCCATTCAACAGAAGTTGATCATTAGAATAATTTCTGTTGAGCGGGAACGGCTATACGTGGATCAAAATTTAGCCGATCCCTGGTGAACTGGCTGAATTTGAAATTTCATTCAGAACATGTAGTATGTTCTTTAAATTTACTAATGTCAAATTGATGTTCCTTGTTGACCGCAGTTGACAAAGAAAATTTGAAGGAGCAGGATGGAAAGTTCTTCTCAAACCAATGAGTTTCTAGCGGAGTATGTGGTTTTTCATTTGGGAAAGTCCATTCATTCCAAAAATCAAATTTTAAAAGTAAACAAACTTTTGAAGTACTTGAGAACAACATTCATCAAGTTATTGAATGTACTGATCAGAATTTTCATGAACTCTGAACTCACCTTTAAGCCGCACGTCCAATCACTGTCCAAATCTTGCCGCCTCAACCTCCGGAACGTCTCCAAAATACGCCCCTTTCTAACCAATTGTACAACAGAGCTCTTAATTCACTGCCTGGTTATCTCTCACCTCGATTACGGCAACTCCCTCCTCATTGGCCTACCTCTGCAAACTCTATCCCCCCTTCAGTCCATCATGAATGCTGCTGCCAGACTCATCCACCTATACCAACTGCTCTGTCTCTGCTACTCCTCTCTGTCAATCTCTCCACTGGCTTCCGCTCACCCAACAAATTAAATTCAAAATACTAACAACTGCCTACAAAGCAATTAACAACTCTGCCCCCAGCTACATCACTGATCTAGTGTCAAAATACCAACGTAATCGTTCTCTTCGTTCTTCTCAAGACCTCCTGCTCTCTAGCTCACTCATCACCTCCTCACATGCTCGTCTCCAGGACTTTTCCAGAGCCTCTTCAAGCCTATGGAACTCCTTAACCCAATCTGTCCGTCTATCTCCTACTCTATTAGCTTTTAGACGATCCCTGAAAACCCTCCTTTTCAGAGAAGCCTACCCTACCCACACCTAACAACTGTATTTTTTGTCCATCTGATCATCCATCACAGCTACTACCCTTTGTTCCACTTGAAACTCCCTTCTAGATTGTAAGTTCCAACGAGCAGGGCCCTCTGATCCTTGCTGTATTGAATTGTAATTGTACTGTCTTCCCCCATGTTGTAAAGCGCTGTGCGAACTGTTGGCGCTATATAAATCCTGTATAATAATAATATGAATGTACTCTCCTGTACCAGCCATTATGTTGGGAAACTCAGTGACTCCAATTACCACCATCATTTTTTATTTTTTTTGTAATATGGCAGACCCTTCAGATGTAAAAATTGCTTTGCAGGAGCACCATAATTGATACATTTACAACACTTGAAACTGCAGCACTAGCAATATTAGTAAACTAACAGAATAACGTCTTCTATGACACGACTCCACTGTATTTACTTTATCTCATTCAGTTTACGGTATATATTATACATGCTGTTTTGGCTTTAATCTGATAAAGTCTTGTACAGCATACAGTATAATACTTGTCTGCTTCCTGGAATGATATGTATCAAACGCACCATTTAAATTAAAAGCACAGCCTGTTCAGTTATATGAAGCCACTTTCATTGAAAGGCGGACAAATTAATTTCTTAGATTATTTGGCTTTGCCTTAAGAGCTCGCAGTGATTTGCGCAACAGTTAAGTATTATAGTCAATGCCACAAAACTCATATTTCTGATTTGGCTGGATATCTTTAATTAGAATCACCTGCCGGCTCCCTGAATATTGAAGACTCCAGATGCCAAATATCACTGTTGCGGTAGTTTGTGTTTCTTGGTAACAATTACCTAGTAAAAGTTAAATTTTTCTTTTTTTTGAGGCTGTTAAATGTTATCTGTATGTTCTCTGTTGGAGAGAATTTATTAGAGAGGATCCATTGGCTATAGAATGAATATAAGCAGAGTTGGCAGTTTTGGTGAGGCTAGCTCACCACCAAAGTCTCCTAGCCTTCTCATGGAGATTACAGCCTTAGGCCTAATACACATGGGCCAAATGTCAGCCAGCTTTGGCCGGTTCAACAGAAACCAGCGGCCAGTGTGTATGGCAGCTGGTCCGATTGTCTGTTGAAGGCTCATGACTGAAAAGGGTCTGTTGACTGGCTCCCGATCAGCGCCCCCAGCCAATGGCTGAGAGCGCTGACCAGAGTGTTCTGGCAGAGGGCCTCCCCCCTGCCAGAACACAATAGCTCAGCAGGGGAGATCGCTGTACTAATATTGCATAGTTAGTACAGTGCCTCCGACCTGAGCTGTCAGTTTTTTTTTTTTTGTTCAACCCATTGGGTTGAACAAAAAAAAAAGAGTGATGTGTAGAAGACAACTTGACCTTTAGTGTAGATTCCTTTTAACCAAATGCTGTTTTCAATTTTTCACACATGTTAAAATTAGCATTTTTCTGAAGCTAGATGTCACAAAATTGTTGCTTCCGGGTTTATTTATCACAAAAAGGATCGGGGAACATGTTCCTCTATCTCCACTGTAGGAAGGTGTCCCCGTTGCTTACCACAGTATGGGGCCCTCTAGAGGAATGGGAGAGCCCATGAACCACTGTGGGGGGAGGGCGCCTTCACAACACTGTAAAAGTGATCAGGTGGCTGTAAAGCCACCCAGATGACCTTTACAAAACTGGCAATCGCCAGGTGCAATGAACAGTGCCAAGATCATGGCTGCAGGTTCAGCCATGATCTTGTAATATCAGTTGCTGGCATGATGTTTATATATGCATGTCAGTCAGCAAGTAGTTAAGTAGCATATCCCCCTGGAAAACTGTGATTCATCAGACCAAGCCATCTTCCATTGCTCCGTGGTCCATTTATGATACTCATATGCCCATTGTAGGTGCTTATGTCTATGAACGCTGATTAGCATTTGCACCCCGACCGGTTTGCGGCCACACAGCTCTCTACATAACAGAGTGTTCTGACACCTTTCTATAGGAACCAGCATTCTTTTTGTTAGCAATTTGAGCTACAGTAGCTTTTCTATTGGATTGGACTACATGGGCCAGCCTTCTCTCCCTATGTGCATTAATGAGCCTTGGCCACCCATGACCCTGTTGCGTGTCCGCCGATCTTCCTCCCTTGGACCGCTTTTGGTAGGTCCTGAACACTGCAGACCAGAAACACCCCCACAAGAGCTGCAGTTATGGAGTTGCTCTGACCCAGTCTTCTAGCCATTACAATTTGGCCCACGTCAAAGTCGCCCATTTTTTCAGCTTTCAACACATCAGCTTCAAGGTTGCCTAATATATCCACCCACAATGGAGAAGCCAGTTGCCCATCTGAATGTGCTCCAATAGGTTGGTTCTATCCCTGCCCTAATCTTTCCTACCTTTTCTTTTATTCAGTCACTTTTACATGTTTCACCAAATTCTGATGGCAATCAAGTGAGATTACATCGTTTTGTGCATTGATGGTCTCTGTGTCAGGGAAATTTCCAGAATGGATACAGAAGTGGGCACCCTGGGGTGCGCCAGGGTGCACTGGTGCCTGCGGGCGCGCGCCTGAGCGCTCTATTGTGCGGCAGCACGCCTGTGCGTGCTCCTGTGAATGTCAGTGCACGCACAGTGCTTGGTGCCAATTAGCCTACTTGGGATCCTCATGCACTGTGCTCGGTGCTGTCCGATCTGCAGCTCCCTGTACCTTATCACCCGTTGCCTTGTCTGATCTTCTGATTCCCCCTGATTACCACCCGGCTTGCCCTTGGATTATCCTGTCTTCTGCCTGCATCCGACCCCGGCTTGTCTTTGACCTTGAACCTGCATGCTCCTCTGTACTACGTTGCCCTCCTGCTGCCGACCCTGCCTGTGACCTGGACTCTGAACCTGCCTGCTCCTCTGTACCACGCTGCCCGCCTGTTGCCAACCCTGCTTGTGACCAGAACTGTGAACTTGCCTGCTCCTCTGTACCGCACCGCCCACCTGTTGCCGACTGTGCCTGTGTTTGGACTTGCCTGCTCAGCTCCTGCTCTGCATCCGCTGCCAGTATCCAACTGTCCAGTGATTACCACTCCACCTGCACCGTTACCTTTGGGCCTCTCCACCTGCATTTACCCGCCAGGCCCTCAAACCACTCTGTGCTCCCATGCCTCCTGTCTATACTACCAAGGGCCGCGAACCAGACACGTAAGGGAGGCCTTCTCCTGCTATATCGGGCTCATCAGTCAGGTATGTGAAGTCTGGAGGAAAAAAAATACTCTTTAGTTCTGCTATAGTGAAGGTATCCCTAAAAAAAAGGATTTACAGATGCACAAAGGAAACCAATAAATAATGCTATTCAGCAAACTTTGCAACTGCGATAAAATCAGAACGCTTTCACAGTGTTACTCCAGACAATTTTTATGTAGTTTTGGATTGAGTGAAGAGTTAAAATTTTGGTCAGGCTTTTGTTTTGCACTTTCAAACGTATATTTTAGAGAGAAACATGTGATCCGCCGCAATGTAGAAATTAAATAACAGTCTTGCAGGATGCTGTTTTTCGGCTCCATATCAGGCCCTATTATTTTTCTGGCCTGGTTTTCCAGACTGCTGTTCAGCTCCCAACCAAGATGGCTCCTCTGAGCCCAGGACTCAGCAAGACACTGCCCAAGAACAATGGTTCCCACCATCTTAATGTTAAATATGTCTGCCGTGGGTTTTTAACGATAATATTTTTCTGGTTTTCTTTTTCTATTTTCAAATCAGCTTGTATATTTTATGCAACCACAAAGCAGTTCAGCTAGAGATGTTTGAAGTTGTGGAGAGGAGCTACGTTGAAGGCAAATGACGTGGTATATAATTTGATATTGTTTTATTTTCCGTTATTTGTTTGTGGCCTGTAGGATTCCATTCACATAGAAAAAAATCTTAATTTGTTTATAGATTGTTTAGAGTAAACCCATTTAAAATATTTGCTAAGCCACATTTCTCTGTAAAATGACGATAATCAGGTTTGTAAGAGAGAGCAAAAAAAAGGGTTTATAGAGTCTCATATTTATAGCTTACTAACAATAACATGCAGTGCTTTATATAATGTATAGAATCGTTCACATAACTTCCTGTTCCAGAGGAGCTTAAGGGCCATACACACAGGCAGAATATCTAGTGGCATCCGCTGGTTAAATAGAAACCGTCCGACGTTCTGTCTCGTCTGTATGGCAGCCGGTCCAACAGAAGCCGGCCGCTCTTCTGACTTCTGTCAAAGAGGCATGTTCGAAAAAGGCTGAGAGCGCTGACCAGTGTGTTCTGGCAGGGGGGCAGTGGCCCTCTCAGAACACAATAGCTCAGCAGGGGAGATCGATGTACTAAAATTGGATTGTTAGTACAGCAGCTCCTCCTGAGCTTTTAATTTTTTTTCGTTCAGACCGCTGGGTTGAACAAAAAAAAAAAAATGTTAATGTGTACTGGACTTTACAGTCTAAGCCCCTACTCTAGACATACACACACATATATACATATGTATATTCTAGGGTCTTTTTTGATTTGCTGGAAGAAAACAAGAAACCTTAGACCATGGGTGCTCAACCTGTGGCCCTCCTGCTGTTGCAGAACTACAAGTCTCACCATGCCTCTGCCTTTGGGAGTCACGCTTGTAACTGTCAGTGGCTCGCATTGCCTCATGGGACTTGTAGTTTCACTACAGCTGGAGGGCCACAGGTTGAGCACCCATGCCCTAGGCCTAGCAAATGGAAACCTAAGAAGAACATACAGTACAAACTACATGAAGATAGCCCTTGTATTTAACCCAGTACTGCAAGGTAACAGTACTACCCACTGCAGGACTGTGCCACCCAAATGAGGACAAATCTTACTTAAAGTGGTGTTGCCACCAAGAAAAAAAATTTGGCTTAAAAATCATAAAAAAAATAAAATAATTGGAAAAAAAAAATTTTTTTACTCACCTCTAAATGCCTGTTGCTAGGGGGTCCCTCGTAGTCTGCCACCTTCATTGCCCGGGGAATGACATCACTTCCCCTAGGCGCCGCACAGTCATCTGGGACCTGCCATGTGTCCCAGATGAGTGAGCGTCGAATCACGGCGCCGCTCGCGCATGCGCAGTGGGTGCCCGGCTGTGAAGCCACAGCCGGGTTCCCACATTAAGAATGCCGGCGCCGCGAGCGGAGCGGGGAACGAGGGGGGGTCTCCTTCCCCCGCATTGCTGGACCCTGGGACAGGTAAGTGTCCGATTATGAAAAGTCAGCAGCTGCAGTATTTGTAGCTGCTGACTTTTAATTTTTTTTTTTTGTGGGCCCTCCACTTTAACTTTTTTTTTTAGGAGTCCAAAGTTAAGCTCATTGTTTATTTTAAGCAAACCTGTGACAGACTATGCACATTTAAGTATTTTCATATATTGCACAATCAATAACAGTACTTCAAAACAAGCTCTGATTGACCTTTGTAGCAATAGGCATTGTGGTGAAATGCATCTTCAAAGTATACAACCATCATGGTAAAATCACAGCTCCTCTACCCTTATTGTCTATGACAGCTGAAACCTCCTTCTGATTTAAACAAATAGCCATTAGGAACTTTGATTGACAAGAGCACCAGAAAATGCACTTTTTTTAGGCATTACTTCTCAGCATTCCCTTCTCAGTGAGTTAAACTTATTTTTCCCTGGAATAAGTAAATAACTAGAAGAGTATCTCTAAGAAAAAAAAGGGAAAAATTGGAGCATTTCATATGTATTTGATTTGCATGTACATTGAGTAGTATGTAGGAATCAAAGCAAAAGTTGATATTAACCACTTTCAGACCGGACCAATTTGCAGCCAAAGGACCAGGCCCCTTTTTGCGATTCGGCACTGCGTCGCTTTAACTGACAATTGCGCGGTCGTGCGACGTGGCTCCCAAACAAAATTGACGTCCTTTTTTTCCCACAAATAGAGCTTTCTTTTGGTGGTATTTGATCGCCCCTGCGGTTTTTATTTTTTGCGCTATAAACAAAAATAGAGCGACAATTTTGAAAAAAATGCATTATTTTTTATTTTTTGCTATAATAAATATCCCCAAAAAATATATAAAAAAACATTTTTTTTCCTCAGTTTAGGCCGATACGTATTCTTCTACATATTTTTGGTAAAAAAAATCGCAATAAGCGATTATTGATCGGTTTGCGCAGAAGTTATAGCGTTTACAAGATAGGGGATAGTTTTATAGCATTTTTATTAATAATTTTTTTTTTATTATTAATGGCGGAGATCTGCGATTTTTTTTGTGACTGCGACATTATGGCGGACACATCGGACATTTTTGACACATTTTTGGGACCATTGTAATTTTTACAGCAATTAATGCATTTAAATGCATTGATTTCTGTATAAATGACACTAGCAGTTTAGGGGTTAACCACAAGGTGGCAGTGTAGGGGTTAAGTAGGCTAGGGGTGTGTTTTTTACTGTGGGGGGGCGTGGCTGTCAGCTAGTGAATGCTGATCTCTGCTCCAATCACAGGGAGCAGAGATCGGCGTCACTAGTTGCTAGGCAGAACAGGGAGATGCTGTTTATCTCGGCATCTCCCCGTTCAGCCGCTCCGTGAGACGATCGCGGGAGTCCCCGCGGCGATCGAGTCCGCGGGGGACCGCGGCCGGACTCACGGGGGTCCCGACCGGCGCGGGAGCGCGCCGCTCCCGGCGCGCTCCCGATGGCACGGACAGGCGAAAGGAGGGACGTATATATACGCCCTCCTGCCTGTACGTGCCATTCTGTCGACGTATATCGTCGTGCGCCGGTCGGCATGTGGTTAAAGTGGATGTAAACCCAAAATGTTTTTTTTTTTTATGTCATAATGTAGAGAATAAGATTTCCTTTCATTTGAGCCCAGTCTTGCCACACAGATTTACTCGAGGCCTGAGCAATCCTCTTTTATTGTTCAGTTAGAGAAATCTTGACAAAGTCTTGAAAACTTCATCAAAAACGCCCCCTTGCTGTGAGTGACAGGTGATTTACATATCTCATGCACTAGCCTGAGACAGGCACAGACCACAGATCCACAGACCAGAGTGAAAGAAAATGTATTCTCGAGTGAACAGCAAGAAGAATATAGGGGAGATGTATGTAGTCAGAGCTGGGCAGAGTAGAACATGCAGTGATCTGATGATTGTTATAGTGCAGTGTGTGTGTCTGAGGATACATTGATCACAGGATTTGTTATGTGGGGGGAGGGGTGGATTTCTCACTTTTTATAATTACACAGGATGTGCCTCTTTTAGGCTAGTGCATGAGATATGTAAATCACCTGTCACTCACAGCAAGGGGGCGTTTTTGACAAAGATTTCAGCTCTTTGTCAAGATATTTCTAACTGACTAACTGAAAAAATAAAAGAGGATTGCTCAGGGCTGGAGTAAATCTGTGTGGCAAGACTGGGCTCAAATTAAAGGAAATCTTATCATCTACATTATGACATCATGGGTTATGACATCATGGGTTTACATCCACTTTAAAGCGGTTCTGCACACACTATTTTTTTTTTTTTTTTCTTGTCATGTTAAAATAATTTTTAGTCTTACAATTAACTCACATTTTTGGTGTATGTCCGTTATCCGTATTTCTGAAAATTCTGCACTTTTAAAATTTAAACCAGCAGCAATGTAATTTTGCTTGTGGGCATTTGAAACCCACAAGCATTTACTTCCTTGTTCCCTTTCATTATGGGAACCAGCATGCCTCACGTTCGCCGAAATCTCGCGAGATTTCGGCCGGAGGCCCGTAAATCTCGCAAGATTTTGGCCGGAGGTCCACACTGACTCCTGGGATGAATGACACCAGATCCCAGGAGACAGTGCGGCATGACGAGGATGCCCGCACAGACCCCGCCCACCCCCGAAGAGACAGAGGAAAGACCGGCAGCAATTACAAGGTAAGTAAATTAAAAAAAAAAAACAGCCATTTAGTACTTTTTGCCTGATTTTGAAGACAAAGAGATTTACTAAATAAAGTGTGTGCACTTTAAGGATTTAGAGAAGATCTGTAAAGAAGAGTGGACCAAAATCCCTCGTAAGATGTGTGTAAACCTGATCACCAACTACAAGAAACGTCTTACCTCTGTGCTTGCCAACAAGGGTTTCTCCACCAACTACTAAGTCATGTTTTGCTTGGGGATCAAATGTTTATTTTACTCACTGAACTGCAACTTAATTTATAGCATTTGTTTTATGTGTTTTTTTTTTTTTTTTCTGGAATTTTGGTTGATGTTCTGTCTCTATCATTTAAAATACACCTATGATAAAAATGATAGACTCTTCATTTCTTTGTAGTGGGTGAACTTACAAAATCTGCAGGGGATCAAATTATTTTCTCCACTGTAAAAACACATTTAACATTTTTAATAAATACATGACTTGGTTGAAAAGTCTTTTTTTTTTTTTCGATTTGAAATGCTGTTCATTTTTGAGATGTAACATTGTAACATCTCTTTATTACCCCGGTGTAATCTCTCATCCAGGAACAGCCCACAGATATTCCACTTTGGTACCAAAAATAATACATTATTAGCCAGGAATGACCCATTCTTCCTAGAATATCCATTTTGGTGTCCATGTCTATGATAATAATCGACAGCCTACACTGCGCTCTTTATGAAACCAAATTATTCCCACAGTCAGAAAAATTGGATCGCTGGAACATCCTTTTCCCCGAAGACGCTCGTGGCATCAATTAAATCAAACCAAATCACAATGTTAACCAAGTGATCTTTTTAGAAACCAGAGAG
Source organism: Lithobates sylvaticus (assembly GCA_028564925.1). Taxonomy (NCBI): domain Eukaryota; kingdom Metazoa; phylum Chordata; class Amphibia; order Anura; family Ranidae; genus Lithobates; species Lithobates sylvaticus. The sequence continues at coordinate 47,709,270 of CM053028.1, read as the reverse complement.
GAGTTACACGCAAAGAACAGAAGTTCATTCAGTTTATGCATTTTCTGAATTCAGCATTTTTTGAATGCATCCTACAAGTCCACAAGTATAAACAAATGGAGAACACATTGAGGATGACTTATCAAGGGAGAGTTCAATTAGCAAAGCTAAAAGAGCTTAAAGAGGAACTTCATCCCCCTCTGCTTTTTTTAACCTGTTATGCAGAATTGTCCTTAAAGTGATTTTAAAGGCAGAATTTGTTTATTAAAAAATAACAAACATGTCATACTTACCTACTCTGTGTAATGGTTTTGCACAGAGCTGCCCCAATCCTCCTCTTCTTGGGTCCTCTGCCGGCGCTCCTGGCCCCTTCCTCATGCCAAGTGCCCTCAGAGCAGACAGCTTGCTGTGGGGGTACCCAAACAGGCTCTCTCCCGAACCACTGCTCTGCGAGTCCATTACGACACAGAGCTGTGGCTCGGTCCCGCCCCTCTCTTTCCTCATTGGCTCACTGTCTGTGATTGACAGCCAATGGCTCCTGCTGCTGTCTCAGCCAATGAGGAGGGAGAGTCCCCGAAAAGCCGAGACTCTCGTGCACATCGCTGGATCAAGATGGGGCTAAAGTATTAGAGGTTCTGGGGGGCTGCTGCACACAGGTTTTTTTTACCTTCATGCAATGTGTGAAGGTAGGAGACCTTGAGCCTATACAACCATTTTAATTTACATACTAACCTTACCAGAAAATCCATTGATGTCCTACTGTGATCCACTGCCAGAGGTTGGGTCCTGCATCACCATCTTCCTCTCTGATGACATTGGGAGTAGGCTTTCTTTCCCAGGTTCTTGCAGCCTCCCCCCCCCCCACCGGATGACATGCCACTAGGTCCACCCAGGGCCAGTACAAGGGGTGGGCAGGAGGGGAGGCCGCCCTGGGAACTCTGGTATCATATTAGGTGGGAGGGAACCATAAGGCAATTGGGAGGAGGGGATTTGTGTTGGAAGGGGGAATTGGGGGCGGCAGGGTATATAAATTGTTCTAGGAGGGGACATTTAGAGAGGTGTGCTAGGAGTGGTGATTTAGGGGGATCTGTGCTGGGAAAGGTGGTGGGAGGGCGAGGATTTGTGCTAGGAGAGGAGATTGGAGGTTTTGTGTTGAGAGATGATATGGTGGGGGGGGGGGGTGGAATTGTGCTAGGAGGGGACTTTTTTTGGGGGGGAGGAGGATTTGTGCTAGTAGTGATGATTGGAGGTTATTTGTGCTAGGAGAAGAAATTGGGGGGGGGGGGTCTGTGCTAGGTAGGGGGACAAATGGGGGACTGAGGGGGAATGTGTGCTAGAAGAGGATTTGAAGTGGGGTGAGAGGATGTGTACTTGGGGGGGGGGGGGTAGGAATAGTGGGTTTGTACTAGGAGGGGTGATCTTTTTTTTGGGGGGGGGCATTTGTGTTTAGGGGATGGGGGGCAAAGATTTGTACGGCGAGGGGTGATTTCAGCAGGGAGGTTCAGCAGGGGGGGGAGGATTTGTACTGGAAGAGAAGTTATTTATGCTTAGGGGGTGATCATGCAGATTAGTGCTCAGTTTTGAGCACTAGGGGGATTTTTGTTGACGCATAATGCTCATGCATCTGGGGGGGGGGGGGCAGTTTGGCATATTTGCCCTGGGCTCTAGATGACCTTGTCCCCACACTGGGTCCACCCACTGGCCGCTGTGTATCCCTGCAGCCCCATGGGGAGTGTTATGGGGATATCCCAAAAGGCTGCAGGTCCACATTATTATTATTATTTAAGGTACTTATATAGTGCAGTCAATTTATGCAGTGCTTTACATATACATTGTACATTTACATCGGTCCCTACCCTCAAGGAGCTTACGATCTAAGGTCCCTAACTCACATTCATATACTAGGGCCAATTTAGACTTAAGCCAATTAACCTACCAGCATGTCTTTGCAGTGTGAGAGGAAACCGGAGTACCCGGAGGAGACCCATCTCGATTGGATGAGGGCGGATTATTATTTACTTTGCAAATGAATGAACAATTTTAGTGAATACAGCATAGATTATATATTAATAAAAAAATAAAAATTAACCACTGCAATACCGGGCACTTAAACACCTTCCTGCCCAGACCAATTTTGAGCTTTCATTGCTGTCGCACTTTGAATGACAATTGCGCGGTCATGCTACACTGTACTCAAATTAAATTTTTATCATTTTTTTCCCCACAAATAGAGCTTTCTTTTGGTCGTATTTGATCACCTCTACGGTTTTTATTATTTGCTAAACAAATAAAAAAAGACCGACAATTTTGAAAACAAATGTTTTTTTTTGTTTCAGTTTCAAAACTTTGTAAATAAGCAAGTTTTCTCCTTCACTAATGGGCACTGATGGGGCTGCACTGACGGGCACTGATAAGGTGGCACTGATGGGCACCAATAAGGTGGCACCAATGAAGTGGCACTGATAAGGTGGCATTGATGGGCACTATGTGGCACTCATAGGCGGCACTGATAGGTGGTACTGATGGGCGACACGGATGGGCACTGATAGGTGGCACAAATTGGCACTGATAGCTGGCACGGATTGACATGGATGGGCATGGAAAGGCGGCACAGATGAGCATGGATGGGCACTGATAGGTGGCACGCACTGATAGGTGGCACGGACTGATAGGTGGCACGGATGGGCACTGATATGTGGCATTGTATTGTACTGATGAATGCCAATCAGTGTCAAACCATGCATGCCAATCAGTGATGCCCATTGTGGGCACTGATTGGCATCTATTGTGGGCACAGACTGGCATCCCTGGTGGTCTAGGGTGGCATACCTGGTGCTGGGCATCCCTGGTGGTCTGGTGGCGTCCCTGGTGGTCCAGTGTGGGCATCCTCAGGGGGGCTGCGCTGATAATCGATCAGCACAGACCCCCCCCCCCTGCCAGAGGAGCAGCCGATCGGCTCTCCTCTAGACGCGTCTAACAGACGCGAGTGAGGAAAAGCCGACCAACTGCTCTTCCTATTTACACTTTGATCAGCCGTAATTGGACACGGCTGATCACGGGGTAAAGAGTCTCCATCGTTGTCCTTTCAGGGTAGTGTCTACATCCACATACTGTTAGCCTTGATGTCTTGGTATTTTCTGTTAGGCCCCTTTCACACTGGGGCGGTTTTCAGGCGGTACAGCGCTAAAAATAGCGCCTGTATACCGCCTGAAAAAACCGGCCCCATTCACTCCAGTGTGAAATCCGGTGGGCTTTCACACTGGAGCGGTGCGCTAGCAGGACCGCAACAAAAGTCCTGCTAGCAGCATCTTTGGAGCGGTGAAGGAGCGGTGTATTTACCGCTCCTATACCGCTCCTTCCCATTGAAATCAATGGGAACCGCGGGGATACCGCCCGCAAACCGCCGCTGCAGCGGCGCTTTGCGGAGGTTTTTAACCCTTTTGCGGCCGCTAGCGGGGGTTAAAACCACCCGCTAGCGGCCGCATACCGCGGGTAAAACGATGGTAAAGCAGCGCTAAATATAGCGCTGCTTTACCGTCGCCGCCCCGCACCGCCCCAGTGTGAAGCCAGCCTTACTGCTAAAGGGAACTCACTGCAGCTGACTGTTCTTCCTGAATCCTGACACATGACCATGGGTGGCCATGAGATTGCGTACCGAGGCGATATCGAGCACAAACATCACTCCTTCAGTATTTTGAAGCATATATCCTAACATATAGTATAAGGACTAAGCATATCTGCTGCTAGCTATAAAAATCTGGGTCAGAGTTTTTAGTATCTCACTTTGTGTTGTAAATTGTAATCTAGAATGCCAAGGTGAGAAAACCTAGTCTGATTGATAAAAAAAAACTGGGGCAACCCTGAGCTGATACCATAGTGGTGAGACATCTTGTGTCATCAGACAACAATGATCTCACATATCACACAGTCAGCATAATGCAGTGGTACAGACTGACGTGCAGGTTACAGTGTGGTTGCGAGGTGTTATCACTATGTCGGCACAGCATGGTAAGAAGATTCAGCACAAATAAGGCCCAGCGGTGGTTCTATTGGCAGATGCGTCTAATGTGGCTATTCAAAGGATAGGCACGAGTCATCTGCTTTAGTAGAACAACCAATTACTTTATTCCACCAAATGAAAGCATTGTGTGGCTTTAGATTGCCACTTACTCAGTTCAAAGTGATAAAATTGGTGTCTAGCATTAGCTGGTAGTGTGCTCCACTTGGGAAATATTCCTTATCAGCCACTAGGTAGAGTGTAGAGCAGGGATATGCCATTAGCTGACCTCCAGCTGTTGCAAAAATACAAGTTCCATCATGCTTCTGCCTCTGGGAGTCATGCTTGTGGCTTTCAGAGACTTGCTATGCTTCATGGGACTTGTAGTTCTGCAACAGCTGGAGGTCCGCTAATTGCATATCCCTGGTGTAGAGTTTGTGGAAATTATGTCATCTAGGTGGATCACATCACAGCATGGTAGTGCACACAGTGTTGTCACAGTTTATATGACAAGTTTAGTCCGTGATCTGATGGTCTTGATACAGAAGTAGCGGTTATCCTACTTGATGTAGAGGGCCTAAAGTGGGGGCCCTGACATCGCCAAAGGGATGAATGTAATAATCAGAAAATGTAGTGCTGCAGAAAGCTGTTGGAGACTACAGACATAACAGGAGATGGTCAGAGACTACAAGTGTGCTACAGGAGATGGTCAGAGACTACAAACATGCTACAAGAGATGGTCAGAGACTACAAACAGGCTACAAGAGATGGTCAGAGACTACAAACAGGCTACAAGAGATGGTCAGAGACTACAAATAGGCTACAAGAGATGGTCAGACACTACAAACATGCTACAGGAGATGGTCAGACACTACAAACATGCTACAGGAGATAGTCAGACACTACAAACATGCTACAAGAGATGGTCAGAGACTACAAACATGCTACAGGAGATGGTCAGAGACTACAAACATGCTACAAGAGATGGTCAGAGACTACAAACAGGCTACAAGAGATGGTCAGAGACTACAAACAGGCTACAAGAGATGGTCAGACACTACAGACATGCTACAAGAGATGGCCAAAGACTACAGACATGCCACAAGAGATGTTTAGAGACTGCACACATGCTACATGAGATGTTTAGAGACCGCAGACATTCTATAAGACATGATTATAGACTACAGACATGCTACAAGAGATGGCCAAAGACTACAGGCATACCACAAAAGATGACCAGAGACGTCAGATATGCTACAAGAGTTGGCTAAAGACTGCAGAAATGCTACAGGCGATGATCAAAGACTGTAGGCATGATACAAGAGATGGCCAAAGGCTACCGACATGCTACAAAAATGGGTCGGAAAATACAGATCTGTTACAGGAGATGATCAGAGATTATGCATGACCAAACAATGATATTGAAGTTGTTGGAGACTAGGGTCATGCTTTAGAATATGGTCATAAGATAGCCAGGCTGGATTCTCTCCCGTTCCTTTCATGAGTTCAATGAAAAAAATAGATTATCCCATCCACACTATGGAGTGGATGGGGGAATTTCCACCACTAGCTACTGTGGCTGCAATGGTGCTGCTGAACAGTGACTGCATCAGATAGGATACTCCTCTGGAACCCTCTACCTCAATCTGTCCGCCTATCTCCTACTCTGGCTTTCTTTAGGCGATCCCTGAAAACTCTTCTCTTCAGGGAAGCCTATCACGTCTCCAACTAACAACTGAACTTTAATTCTTCTGTTAGCTCATCCCCCACAGTTATTATCTTTTGTACCACTTGCCCCATCCTATTAGATTGTAAGCTCATATGAGCAGTACCCTCTTAACTGTCTTGTATTTTATTGTATTGTAACTGTACCGTCTCCCTTTAGATTGTAAAGCTCTGTGCAAACTGTTGGCTCCATATTACTGAATAACAATAACTGAAACAACAAATTTCAGACACATTTGGAAATTTAGGTGTGTGATAATGAGTGCTTCTGAAACGCTAGCCAGTTGACCCCTACACGGCCCACCGTGTTCATATTTTTTACACTATAAAACAAAACACAAATGCAAGATATTACTTATTTTTATGTATCGGCCATAACCCCTAGGGGTAGCCTTGACTTTCTGGGCTTACCAATTACCTCCTCGTGGCTTGTCGGTTTTTGTTTAGGGGTTCCCATGGTTAGTACCCAGTGACTTCAGAGCTGACACATAAAAGTCATTTTCAAGGTTTTTATTTTGCTGGGGTAACATCCAACAATAACACAGTCTCAGGTGGGAATAGAGGGCACGGGTGATAAAACTCAGGCACTTTGAACTGCTGACATCCACCTAATGCCTCTAATTAACCCAGAGAGTAGCCACTCGCAGCTGGGTGCTTCACTGCCGGAACCCAAAGGCTCTACCACAGACTAGATTGTAACTAAAGATAAGAAGGAACCTTTCTCACAGTACCTGGATCTCTCAGCCTTCTTGGCGATACTGTGTGAAGTGTGGATTCTCTAGTGTCCATACAACTCAGCTTCCAGGCTCTTACTGAACAGCCAGCTTGTTGTCCCTCCTCCGAAGAGTCCTCCCCTGGTCACTTGTACGAGTTGCCGTGTCCCTCCAATACTGAGCGCTCACCGGGACGCCTTTGAATCCTCCTTCAGTTACTGGGCCTCGGACTAGCCAGTTATGAGGTTTGGGAACGGACGGATTCCCACCCCAGACCATGAGGGCCTCTGGGGCTGGTCAGGGTGACCATGCTTGTGGAACGGCAGACACTCCTGGGCCCAGGACCCCTCACGGGGCTGCCCCGGACCGGAACCAGGAATCAAAGCAGCGGCCGAACCCTGAACACGTGACTTCAGCACCTTAAATACCCCTTCCCAGACTACACAGCGGGGCCAGACGCGCCCACTGATTGGCTCCGGGAAAGATTGGCACCTAACATGTCCAACCAGGCCTGGTTCTCAACCTGTCAGAGGTGCCTCACTGCACCTATGACCAGGCGGAACCTTAGTACAGCCCAGCCAGACTGATGCCAAAGTAAATCCTGTACAATTAACCCTCAGAACTCCATTACAGTTCCGAGAAAAAATAAATTTACACTGATAGCGCACACTTAATAAAGTGTGACCGCTACATTTACTTGAAAGCATTTTCCTTTCCTCTCATCGTCATCTGCTCTTCTGCCCAATCTGGTAAGAAAAGAGGGTACATGGGCTCCATCTGTCCACATGAAGTTCTCATGAAGGCCTTGTATCAGAAAGCGCTCTAGGCCTCATTTAATTTTTCTTCTAATTTCCCCAGTCATGGGAAACTTTTGATTTTGTCTCGTTTGAATCATTTTTGTAGCAAAGTGAAAAAAAACTGAAATCTGTGGTGAGGGCGGGGGCTGCCTTTTTTTTTTCTCCTCTTCCAGAGTTCCCCAATTTTATTTGTGTGGTAAGTGTCACTTCCTCTGCCAAATACTGAACAGAGTTCACTTCAAACTTGTAAACAGAACGCTGTGCATCTGCCTGTGGTGATCTATCAAAGACCACTATTGTGGTCTACAACAGCCATAAATGACAGGCCTGAAAAAGCAAGCAAAAAAAGTAAACAACCAAAAACACAGTACAGTTTTTTTTTTTTTGTGCACAACAGCACCCTGGAGAAAACAGAAACGTGCATTGCTAAGGATGTGGTTTTATAGGTAAAAAAAAAAAAAGATAATTTAAACATTGTGAGAGCATTGTTTACCACAGGGAAATTCCACCAACTTTGCGGCCTTTGTAAATCTTCTCCTGTTCAGTGTGACAACAAGCAATCGTATAACAGTATATGTGACCTCTAACCCTTTCTGCTTTTCTGGTGGCAGCATGGTTGCCAACATTTTACAACTGCCAGGGAAGCTTGCATTATGCCTAGGCTGGCTTCTAAGGGTCCTCTTCTAAGGGACCTTATTGTAATATCATTTAAGTAGATGTAAACCAAAAAGTCAGTGACATTTACTTTAATAAAGCACTATGGGGGTGATTAACTAAAACTGGAGTATGCAAAATCTGGTATAGCTCTGCATAGAAACCAATAGGCTTCCATTTTTTCGACAAAGCTTCATTGAACAAGTTGAAGTTAGAAGCTGATTGGCTACCATGCACAGTTGCACCAGATTTTGCACTCTCTAGTTTTAGTAACGTATATACTCGAGTATAAACCGACCCGAATATAAGCTGAGGCACCTAATTTTACCACAAAAAACTGGGAAAACTTATTGACTCGAGTATAAGCCTAGGGTGAGAAATGTGCAGCTACTGTAAGTGGAAAATAGGGTCAACAATGCCCATTTGCAGCCTCAAGGTGCCCATTTGCATGCCTCACTGTGCTCATTTGCAGCCATAGGTCCCCCGAACTTCAAACTTCAACCAAATTTGGGGTCTCTGGACCCAAAGGGTCCCGAAATGACATTGCTGCAGATGGACACAGTTGACCAAATTTGGGGCCCTGTATCTCGGGGCCACTTGGTGCTAGGAATTCCATATTTGGATATGTTGTAGTGTTGGTTCCACTTGGTTTGCACTCCAAATTTGGGGTTCCTAGCACTAAGTGGCCCCAAGATACGGGGCAGCAAAATCGGGCCGGAAATTTATTCCTAGCACTAAGTGGCCCCGAGATACAAGGCCCCAAATTCGGGTCAGAAAATGTCAAGCGCTTTTCTTCAGCAGAGAATGACCTTTTCCGAACCGACTTTGGGGCTCCGTATCTCATGGCGACTTGGGGCTAGGCACTCCAAATTGTTGGATATTTTGTAGTTTTGGTTTCACTGGGTTTGCACACCAAACTTGGGGTTCCTAGCACTAAGTGGCCCCGAGATACGGGGCAGCAAAGTCGGGCCGGAAATTTATTTTTTTTGCTGCAGAAAAGTGCTTGACTCGAGTATAAGCCGAGGGGGGCATTTTCAGCACAAAAAAATGTGCTGAAAAACTCGGTTTATACTCGAGTATATACGGTAAATCAATCCTATGTATCGTAAACAATTGCTAATTTTTTATTTATTTTTTAAACAATATACTTGCCCCATTTTTTTTTTTAGTTTTCTGTTACATCTAAAGCTGGCCTTACTGCCTGTAGATTTTCGTTTGTACACTGATGAGAATTAAATATCGAAATCTTTCATCTGAACATTTAATGGTGCTTTCATGAACTAATTTCCATTTGAGTACCATCATGGTATAAATTACAGCGGACGCAAACTGGTGGCGGCGAGCATGCATGCCCCCTAACCGGCAGAGTCGGATCACGTATATACGTGATCCAGCGCACAGGTTCCTTGTAGCCGTAAAGCTGCTATAGGGCGGACCTTAAGTGGTTTAATAGTGTTATGCACATGCACTTGTCAAAGTTAACCTGCATTGACAATTAAAAATTCAAAAATGTCAATGTCTGAATTTTTAATTGTCAATCCGGATTAACTTTGACAAGTGCATGTGCATAACACTATTAAACCACTTAAGGTCCGCCCTTTAGCAGTTTTACTGCTACAAGGCGAAACCTGTGCACTGGATCACGTATATATATATATATGTGATCCGACTCTGCTGGTTAGGGGGCGCGCATGCGCGCCACCAGCAGTTTGCGTCCGCTGTAATTACACACAGCGGAAGCTGATCGACGGGTGCACAGTACCTGATGCCTGCCAGTAGCTGCCGATCGTTAGGCAGATCGCCGTTCTGACTCTCTACCTATGTACACAAGGCAGATTGCCATTCTGACAGGAGGGAAGAGATGAAAATTGTGTCCCTGCAAAGCAGGGAATAAATTCCATGTCTTCCCCTAGTAAAAACACCTCACACAGTGTAATAAAACAGTGGCTAGGCACACAGTTAACCCTTTGATCGCCCCTGATGTTAAACCCTTCCTAGTGTCAATAGTACAGTGAAAAAGCAAACAGAGAAAAAAAGCGCCACTTAAGTAAAACTGTATAATTTTAATGAACAAGGTGCATTAAAAGACTCACATGGAGGTTTTTTTGTAGAAGCATAGTGTAGTCCAGTGAAACATCAGTCTCCGTTCATGCTGGCAGCATCAGTCTCTTCCTGTAGGGCCATGTAACACAGACCTCGGCGTCCTGCCCAGCAGGTGTCTTCCGACTCTTGGGCAGGAACCAGAGCGAGGTCTGGAGCACAGTCAGCAGGCCTTGGAGGAGGGCTGGAATGCAGCGTATGGCGGGAATGATGTCACTGACGTAATGCAACGCGTTTCAGTGGTGAGATAGAAGCACTGCGCGCTCCTTTGTCAAGCTAATCTGTATAGGCTGTGAACAGCCTTTTTATATGCCTCGTGGTATCGCCACCTAATGGGAATAATTGTAAGTGCACTCCATACAACAATAGAGGCTTACAATTATAGGGGCAAAGATGAAACGTGTGCAATAGGCTAACAGGGAATCACAGGATTGCAATATTAGAAAAATGTAAAACAATATGTCAATATATATATATATATATATATATATATATATATATATACGCACATACATTCCCAAAACAATACTATATGGAATAAATGTAAATTTATACCTGAAAAAAATATAATAAAATATAAATAATACATTAAGCACTTTAAATGTATAAGCAGCCATAAATAAACGACAATACCCATATATTGGAAGACAACTAATAAGAATACAGAAATGGATATTCACATAGGGAAAAATGTATATTTAGAATATTAGTGCCCAAGAAATATAAAATGGAAAAACCAATTAATAAAATTAATTTTGTAATACTAGGGCATGTAAATATGGGATGAATATTTTAGTAAATTTTTTTCAACTTTTAATTGGATATGTTTTATAGCAGAAACTAAAAAATATAGTTTTTTTTTTTCAAAATTGCCAAATTTTTTTTTTGTTTATAGCGCAAAAAAAAAAAAAAAATGCAGAGGTGATCAAATACCACCAAAAGAAAGCTCTATTTGTGGGAAAAAAAAGAACATACATTTTATTTGGGTACAGCGTTGCATGACCGCAGAATTGTCAGTTAGGCCCCTTTCACACTGGGGCGGTTTTCAGGGGGTACATCGCTAAAAATTGCGCCTGTACACCGCCTGAATAAACCGGCCCCATTCACTCCAGTGTGAAAGCCGGCGGGCTTTCACACTGGAGCGGTGCGCTAGCAGGACGGTAAAAAAAGTCCTGCTAGCAGCATCTTTTCAGCGGTATATTCACCGCTCCTATACCGCTCCTACCCATTGATTTCAATGGGATACTGCCACAAAGCGCCACTACGGTGGCGCTTTGCGCGGGATTTTAACCCTTTTTCGGCCGCTCGCAGGGGGTAAAACCGCCCCGTGAGCGGCCGAATACCGCGGCTAAAACGACGGTAAAGCAGCGCTAAATATAGCGCTGCTTTACCGTCACCGCGGCTCCCGCCCCAGTGTGAAAGGGGCCTTAAAGTAACGCAGTGCCGTATCGCAACAAATGGCCTGGTCATGAAGGGAGGTGAAGTGGTTAATCGGACTTGTGCGGGATTATTGTGCCTGCATTGCCCAACCACCATCAAATTTGACATCAGACATGCATGCAATGCCCAGATACATCACTTCTGAGCAGACAGGGGAAGTTTGCTTTATGTATTTACATTGGCATTGGTAGCTTTGCTACACAAAGCTAAATTATCATTTATTACTGATGCCCCCACATGGGGGCTACATTATATTTTTACTTGGATTGTTACGATTGTTTATTGCTGTGCAAAGACTGTATTTAGAACTTTTTTTTATTTTTTAGCTGGGTAAACATTACGATGCAGTTAATCACCAACCGCAGGTGCTTATGCAACACAATGTGTTCCCTAATGTGACATGCTACAAAGCCTACCTCATCAAAAACAGCTAACTGAGAAATTGTCTTTTTAACTACAAGGAACTTTATTTGAGGTAATGAAATTGGAGATGTTGCAATAATTCTTATTTATCACAATAGTGTCAGCACACTAACTGAACTCAGGAAGTGACTGAAGATAAAGCACGTTCTGTATCTGGTAGCAGCAGAAGGTGAGATATTGAAATATCTCTATAGAGTTGTCTAAGATTTCTTAGTATGAGAGAACTCATAATGACCTTCCTAAAATACTCTTTTTGGGTAAAAACCTACCAGTAGTTCCTTTTTAATAAGAATGTGTAATAAAGTGATTGTAAACCCTTGATTTATTTGTTTTTTTAAATAACAAACATGTCATACTTGCCTGCTCTGTGCAATGGTTTTGCACAGAGCAGCCCCGATCCTCCTTTTCTTGGCTCCTCCCCACTGACGAGTGCCCACCCTAGCAAGACGCTTTCTATAGGGCCCGCTCCCGTGTCTTTTGACACACAGAGCATGGCCTGGCCCCGCCCCCATTCCCTTCTCACTGGCTGTGATTGACTGCAATGGGAGCCAAAGGCTCCAGCTGATGTCTCAGCCAATGAGGAGTGAGAGAACTGCTGCACTCGTGCACATCGCTGGATTGAGATCGAGCTCTGGTAAGTACAAGGGGAATGGGGGGAGCTGCACCCTAAAGGCTTTTTATCTTTAAGTGACATTAAAGGTTCATTTAAAAAAAAAAAATGTCTTTAGCCTCGTACATACGATTGGAACTTTAAACAAACTTTTCCGTGGATTTCTGTCCAAAGGGCGTTGGCCGTGAACTTGTATTGCATACACACGGCAGGACTTTTTCCTCCAACTTTCACCAAATCACATGATTTTTCTGCTCTTTACCGCCACCCTTTGGTCAACTTCTGTATTGCTGTCTGATCTTTTGCATTAGTTCTGAGCATGCGTGTTTGTACTTTGGACTTAAGTCCGATGGTTTTCTGTACAAGCGATCGGACTTTGCTCCATCTGACTTTTGTTTCACGAAAAGTTTGTTTGCAGAGCGAACTTTTTTCTGATGAAAAACAAAAAAGTTTGACCGATGGAGCGTACACATGGTCGGATGTTGCCTTAAAACAGCTAATTGCATGTTTGTTGTCAAAAAGTCTAATCGCGTGTATGGGCACACCATATCCTCCGCTTTTTGGGTCCCCCGCTGGCGCTCCTGGCTCCTCCTCTTTAGCCAGTGCCTCCAATAGCTAGCCATGTGCTCTGAGGGCATTCGTGCATGCTCTCTCCTGAGCCCCACTCTATGCGTCCATAAGACACACAGAGACGTGGCTTGGCCACGCCCCCTGCTCTCTCCTCATTGGCTAACTGGCTGTGAATGACAGTAGCTGGAGCCAATGGCTCCCGCTGCTGTCTCAGCCAATGAGGAATGAGAGACCCAGGAGAAGCTCAGCTCTCGTGCACATCGGAGGATCGAGAGGGAGCTCAGGTGAGTATTGGCGGGGGCTGCTGCACACAGAAGAGGTTTTACCTTCATGAAGGTAGACAACCTTGAGCCTTTAAAACCACTTTAAGGTTGGTAGTTCTTTATGACTTTCATCATGCCTGGAGTGGCTCATAAGTTGTTTTTCTGCTCCAGGAAGCTACAGAAAAACCCTAGCTTCACCTCTAGACTTGCTCAAGAAACCCTAGCACCACCTCTAGAGATGCCCAAGAACCCCAGCTCTATCTCCAGAGCTGCCCAAGAAATCCCAGCACCACCCCTAAAGCTGCCCAAGAAACCCCAGCACCACCTTCATAGATGCCCAAGAACTCCAGCTCAACCTCCAGAACTGTCCAAGAAACCTCAGCCCCACCTCCAAAGCTGTCCAAGAAACCTCAGCCCCACTTGGAAGACTGTTCCATCTCTACTCCTTTTGCTTCACTCCCTCTCTCACTTCCTGGGTTTTTGCAGTATGCGGCAGCTGAACTCTTGGCTTTCAGTGTTTAGCAGATAAGACAGTTTCCTGGCAACCAGTGATGCTGCCATGGGTGGAGTCTGATGAGGAAGCTGAGACTGTTTACTGGCTTAGAGTCCATCCACTGACTGCTGTCAACCACAAGGGGAGTGGACCCTGAAGGTAACTGTCTGTGAATCCCCATCAGGCTCCATTACCCCCCACCCCCTCCTCCCCCGCCATGACAGGTGCAGCGGTGGGGAAAAAAACACAGGGCGAGTGTCCTTATGGGTTCTCCGGTCTCTGTGCCCTTCCACATTCGGTGTGTGTGCCCCAGATTCATGTACCTATTTACAAGTGACAAATGATTCCCAAAGCACTACTGGTAACTTCAGAGGACCTCATAGCGCCACCAAAGCTTTGCGGCTCCTTTTGTCTGATTAAAGCGTGGTTTTGAGCCATCTGATAAGGGAAGAGTCTTTGCTCTGATGATTCATTGAGGTCTGTAAACAAGAGATTAAAGGCGAGATAGACGACTGTATAAAATTGATTGACACTATGCCATGAGTAATAAAAAAAAAAAAAAAAGAAAGAAAAATATTTGTTTTAATTATATTTTAAGTGCTGACAATATGTACAAAAGCACTATATATAAACACAATATGCATGCCCATTTAACAAACTGTCGACTGAATCCACTTAGTTGTTCCGTTTTTTGCTGAAGCACCATCATCTGGTTGAACGTTTATTCAAGCCTTTGGAATAAACTTTTTTACTTTGTTCAAGCACAGTTCACTTCCAACAGTGATAAAGAAATCAGTTTGCATATTGACCCCAGCTCTACCTCTGCTCGGAGGAGTCAAATCACTCTCAAAAATAAATATTTGATTCATTACGGGTATGTAAAGGAAGTATAAACCAGGAGGAGGTGAGCACTTTTCACTTTCAGCTGTACATTCCCCTCTAGTAACAAACGACACCTACAGAGATATTTTTAACCACTTCAATACCCGGCCATAGCAAAATTACGTCCTCTAGTTTGTGGGGGGATATCTGAATGATGCCTATGGCTACAGGCACCATTCAGATATCACCATCACCATTCAGTTCCGCCGCTTGATCGTTCTTGTAGGCAACGGAAAGGGACGTCCCCCCCTCCTCCCGCCACCATCCAGTGCTTCTCCGGGCTCTCCCGTGCCATAGGGGGCCCGGAGAAAGAATCGCCTGCCGCCGGATGACGAGCATAGAGATTTCCGGTGACCAGATGGTCACCAGTCATCTCTATGACCGTCGGAGGCCCTGGCACGACGTTATGACGTCACGCCTGGTACCCGGAGGTAAACAAAGATCGCGGCTGTCCGCATGAGATCGTGAATTTTTTTTTTTTACCAATCTCATGCTTTCCAGCCTGGAGGAGAGATGTGGGGTCTTATTGACCCCACATCTCTCCATAAAGAGGATCTGTCACATAGATTCCTATTACACGGGATGTTTACATTCCTTGTAATAGGAATAAAAGTGATCAAAAAAATAAATAAAAAAAAAGTGTAAAAAAAAATTAAGTAAAAAATGTATTTAAAACGCCCCTGTCCCCGGTAGCTCGTGCCCAGAAGCGAACGCACACATAAGTCCCGCCCACATATGTAAACGCCACTCAAACCACACATGTGAGGTATCGCCGCGTGCGTTAGAGCACGTGCAACAATTCTAGCAATAGACCTCCTCTGTAACTCTAAACTGGTAACCTGTAAAAAAAAATTAAAGTGTCGCCTATGGAGATTTTTAAGTACCGAAGTTTGGCGCCATTCCATGATTGTGCGCAATTTTAAAGCGTGACATGTTGGGTAACTATTTACTCGGCGTAACATCATCTTTCACAATATATAAAAAAATTGGGCTAACTTTACTGTTCTGACTGTGATGTAAGGGGGGCTCTGCGGACTGTGATGTAAGGGGGGCTCTGCGGACTGTGATGTAAGGGGGCTCTGCGGACTGTGATGTAAGGGGGGCCCTGCGGACTGTGATGTAAGGGGGGCCGTGCGGACTGTGATGTAAGGGGGGCTCTGCTAGCTGTGATGTAAGGGGGCTCTGCGGACCGTGATGTAAGGGGGGCTTTGCGGACTGTGATGTAAGGGGGGCCGTGCGGACTGTGATGTAAGGGGGGGGCTTTGCTGACTGTGATGTAAGGGGGGCCGTGCGGACTGTGATGCAAGGGGGGCCGTGCGGACTGTGATGCAAGGGGGGCCGTGCGGACTGTGATGCAAGGGGGGCTCTGCGGACTGTGATGCAAGGGGGGCTCTGCGGACTGTGATGCAAGGGGGGCCGTGCGGACTGTGATGCAAGGGGGGCCGTGCGGACTGTGATGTAAGGGGGGCCGTGCGGACTGTGATGTAAGGGGGGCCGTGCGGACTGTGATGTAAGGGGGGCTCTGTGGAGTCTGATGTAGGGGGGCTTTGCAGGCTCTGTAGCAGAAAGTAAAAAAAAAAATATATTTTTTTCTTCAAAATGGCTGTTTTTTTATTTATAGTGCAAAAAATAAAAATAAACTGTAGTGATCAAATACCACCAAAAGAAGCTTTATTTGTGGGAAAATAATGACATCATTTTAAAATAACGCAGTGCCTTATTGCAAAAAATGGCCTACTTGTGAAGGGGGGTAAATTTTCCGGAGGTCTAGTCCTTAATAAACAATTTTAGGGGCACTCTAAATTGAGGGGGGGGGGGTCTACATCAGGCAATCAGATACCATGATTCATCCAGGAGATTGATGTTTATTGTTGGCATCAAACTGATCCCCCCCCCCCCCCTATTCATAAAGCAGCTTGTCTGAGTTGGTTTAGGCCGTCTTTCGTTTCACGTAATGCTCCCTGGTTTAAATAAAGCTTTTTATTTTGTTTTTGTTCATACAGTCAGATATGCTCAATTTAGCAGAGCTTGCAGACGATGTGAAAGTCCCATCACCGCACACTTCAGGGGGGAGTCATGTGGAAACAGGACATAACAATGTAAATGAGTGTTCGGTAAAGGAGCACTATCAAAGAATGCAGAAACCTAAGAATTCGAAGACCGGCTCCGGTTTCTTAATTGATTGCTGAGCCTTTGCCAGGGCAAGCAAAATTATAACTCCTTTTTTTTATCTGAACAATGAGCAGTTTATTATGCTGCAAATAATCATACAACAGGGTACTGCTGGGAGAACTTCGGAACAAAGCCAGCGCTTGAAATAAATAAAAGGTCTGGTATGTAAATATTTTACAAACTTTATAAAAAAAAATTTAAAATTTCCTTCCCTCTAGCAAAGCAGCATTGCCCTGCCAGCTCGGTCCCAGCGAAGCGTTCAGCCACACTGAGTAACTGATTGTACTAAGGCCAAAGCCAGAGGTCAGCCTTCACAATGCCAGAGGTCTCCTCCATAACGTTTGGGCTGCTTTGGTTTGTTGTGGTGCCAGCCCTAGATAAGGCTGCGGCAAAGGCCGGTTCAGGCAGCCCATGTAGCCAGTTTGAGTCTAACGAGGAACATTAATTGGGCTGCGTGGTGTCTTGCCAGGTATTCTCTGAGGCGGGTTCAGAAGTTTTATCGTTATTGCTTCACTGTGATGGGCAGCAGTGTTTTGCGAGACTAAAAACATGTCCATTGTGGGCGCTACAATAGGGTGTCCTCGTAATCCAAACTTCTGTCTACATCAGGTACCCAACAGAGGCCTCCATTGTTTGCCAACAAGTGACACTGCCGCCTCGTTCTACAGAATCAGGGTCAGATTTATACAGTACAGCAATCTAACTTTGGAGATGTTCTGACAGGAGGAAATAGAACAGTGAGGAGACTATGAAAGAGAAAAAACTCATAATTGTCCAAAAAGCTTGCTGGGGATGGGTGTTTGACCAAGTTGAGAATTTTTTTTTCATATGCATCAATCCTTAACAATGTCTTACCATTTACTTAAAGTGATTGTAAAGTCAATTTTTTTTGTCTATTAAAATAACAAGCATGTTATACTTACCTGCTCTGTTGCATTGGTTTTGCACGGAGTGATCCTCCTATTCTCAGATCCCTCACTGGAGCTCCTTGCCCCTCCCTCCTGTCGAGTGTCCCCACAGCAAGAAGCTTGCTATAGGGGCACCCGAGCCGAGCAGCAGCTCTGTGTATCCATTCAGACACGGGGCTGCGGCTCGGTCCTGCCGCCTCTCTCTTCTGGTTGGCTAACTGAGTTTAATTGACAGCAGCGGGACCCAATGGCGCTGCTGCTGTGTCTCAGCCAATCAGGAGGGAGAGTGCTGGACAGCCGAGGGACTCGTGGACATCGCTGGATAGAGATGGAGCTCAGGTGAGTATTAGGGGGGAGGGGGGGCGCTGCCCACAGAAGGCTTTTTGTCTTAATGCATAGAATGCATTAAAATAAAAACCTTCTGCCTTTACAACCACTTTAACCACTTTTTGTTTACATGTGAAAACCCGTTTTTTTGTGCTAGAAAATTTAGTTAGACTGGTGGGTTTTGCAATTTTGTTTATGTCACACGGTATGTACGCAGCAGTTTTTCAAACACAGTTTTTGGGAGAAAAATACACTTTAAAAAAAAAAAATTATATAAAAAAAAAAAACACAATACATAACCCTTTTTTTTTTTTTGTAAAATATAAAAGATGATGTCACACTGAGTAAATAAGTAAAAAACATGTCATGCTTTAAAATTGCGCACGTCTGCACAACGGTGACAAAGGACGTAAATTTGACTGTCAATAGGCAACACTTTAAAAGCCTTTACAGGTTACCACTTTAGATGTACAGAGAAGGTCTGATGCTACAATTACTGCACGTGATTCGCCGTGTGGGACGATCGCTTTTTTGCGTGTGTGCGGGACTGACGCACATGTTCGCCTTTGCGCACTAGCATGGGGGGACAGGGGCACTTTAAAAAAAAAATGTAATTGTTTGTTGTTTTGTTTTTTTACACTGTTGCTTTTATTAATTTATTTATTTTTATCACTTTTATTGCTGTTACAAGAGAATGTAAATATCCTTGTGACAGGTACTCTCTATGGAGAGATCTGGGGGTCTAGAAGACCCCAAATCCCTCCTTTGCACTTGAAAGCATTCAAAATGCCAAGATTGCCTTTTTTTGAATGCTTTCGATTTTACCATAATAGAGACCCAATCAAAGCCGAATTATGCTTTCTTCGGGTCTCCAACTAGCCAGCAAATGTGCCGGTGATGTGTCGAATACTGTCCCCCGTCGGATAGTGTACGCCCTGTGCTGCACTTGCGCAGTACGGAGGACAAGAAGACGCCGAAGCTCTCCAAAGATGAACGGCGCCTGCGCTGTGAGTCCAGGTTCAAGCCCCACCAACCAAGTGGACATAGAGTTAGAATAAAAAATAGCCGAGCGAAGCGAGGCTGTGCCCGAAGAGTGGCGAGCGAAGCGAGCCCGCGAGGGGCCCTGTTACTATGTGCTGCCGTATGTCCACTTGGATGGTGGGGATTGCAGGCGCCGTTCTTCTTCGGAGACTATCCGATGGCCAGACAGTTTTTAGCAGAACCCTGGCTAGTAGCTCGGGATCTCGCACGAAAGGCGGTGGGAGGGAGGGGACGTCCCTTCCCGCTGCTTCTAATAACAACCGAGTGGCTTTTTTTAAAGCCCAAGGAAAACTGTACCGTTTTGCAGCGGCAGGCATCATTCTGGTACAACCACTTGAAGTCAAATGACGTACCAGATACGTGATTTGGCGGCAAGTGGTTAATTGTTATACAGCCAGCATTTACATTGATCAGCAATAACATTATGACTTCCCCACCATAACATGACCACCCACCTGATATTGAGTAGGTCCTCTTTGGCTGCCAAAACAGCCCTGATCTGTTGAGGCATGAATCCCAATAGACCTCTGAGATTTAGTATCTAGTACCAGTAGCAGATCCTTTAGGGTCCTGTAAGTTGCAAGGTCTCCATGGATCGGACTTGTTTTTACAGCACATTCCACACAGCTCGATTATATTGAGCTCTGGAGAATTTGGAGGCCAATTCAACACCTCAAAGACGCCTTCTTCCAGGGTCCAGTTCTGATGCTCATCTGCCCACTGTAGGTGATTTTTGCTGTGGAAACGAGTCAGCATGGGCACCTTGACCAGTTTGCAGTTGACACCTTTCCATCAGAACAAGCATCTTTTCGTGCTCATGCGCAAAGGTGAACACATACGTTGGCCCCCGCAACGCACGCAAACAGCAATCGTCCCATACAAGTCAGGTATCACTGCGAACGCCCAATCATGGGCAGTAATTTTAGCATGGTCACGTGTGTGAAACGCGTTGACATAGGCAGCGCTATCTCCGCCCCACACTTTACCATGCGCGCCAGCTAATGTGCGAGGTAATCTCGTAATGCCATCTCCATAGGAACAGAATGGACAAGTCTGCCTTTGCATCTACCTAGGGCCACCGTAGCAATACACTAACGGACATTATCCGCGTCCAGCCACATGCTGATACAGCATTTACCCACAAGCCAACTTCAGAGGGGAACAGACTCTATGCACCATTGGCTGAAGCAGCCGCTATACCGGAGTAGGGTGAGAGCCCTCCGGCCAAACCATATTTCCTCCCCTCCTTTTCCCTTCCCTCTCTAACTACCTGTTGATACTTAGTGGATCTTTTCGAACTGTGAACTGCTTGATATGCCTTATTTGGCCAAAGGGACACTGTAGCCCACATATGTGCAAAATAATCAACATATTGAACCAATATTCATTCATCCATTGATATCCCCTTTTATGTAATATACCTATTGGTGAACAGCTCTTACAAATCTCTATAAATCGGCAGATCGACATTGCAACTCAGGCTACGGACCCCTCCTTACAGCGTTAAGTGTTAAAATCACCTGTTGATGCAATCCTTCTACACAACATTTGCACAAGCCCAGCACATGGACATGCAGCATGTATAGTTTCACTGCGATTGAATACACAGGCTTAAGCTTTCAATTCTAATTGGCAGGACCATCTTTTCTTTTTCTATAGCCTGTTGATGTATGTGTATGTATGTGTGGGGCCCTGAGATTGGCGCCATATTGTGACAACGTTGTCAAATTTTTGTATGTGTGGTTTTTACTGCTGGGTACACCTGGGGGGGGGGGGGGGGGTGGGGGGAGTGTCCACAATTGTCACTGTGACATCCTAAGTGGACTCACTTTTACATTTTGTAAATCTAATAAAGTTACCTTTTGATACTACCGTATATACTCGAGTATAAGCCGGGTTTTCAGCACATTCTTTTTTTGTGCTAAAAATGCCCCCCTCGTCTAATACTCGAGTCAAGCACTTTAATGCAGCAGAAAATTAAATTTTCCGAACCGACTTTGGGGGTCCATATCTTGGGGCCACTTGGTGCTAGCAATCCTAAATTTGGTGTGCAAACCCAGTGGAACCTGCACCACAACATATCGGAAAATGTCATTCTCTGCTGCCGAAAAGTGCTTGACATTTTCCGAACCAACTTTGGGGCCCCTTATCTCGGGCCACTTGGTGCTAGGAACCTGGATATATTGTGGTGCAGGTTTCACTGGGTTTGCACTCCAAATTTTGGGTTCCTAGCACCACTACTGTAAGTGCAAAAGAGGGTCAATGGTGCCCATTTGCAGCCTCACTGTGCCCATTTGCAGCCATAGGTCCCATGAACTTCAAACTCTGTAGTTAAGTGTTCCTAGATGCCCCCTAGCTGCAGCCAAAATTCTCTGGACCCAAATGGTCCTGAAATTACATTGCTGCAGATGGACACAGTTGACCGACTTTGGGGCCCCGTATCTCGTGCCACTTGGTGCTAGGAACCTGGATATATTGTGGTACAGGTTTCACTGGGTTTGCACTCCAAATTCCTGGTTCATAGCACCAAGTGGCCCCGAGATACGGGGCCCCAAAGTCGGTCAATTGTGTCCATCTGCAGCAATGTAATTTCAGGACCATTTGGGTCCAGAGACCCCACATTTTTGCAGCTAGGGAGCATCTAGGAACCCTTAACTACAGAGTTTGAAGTTCGGGGGACCTATGGCTGCAAATGGGCACAGTGAGTCATGCAAATGGGCACAGTGCGGCTGCAAATGGGCACTGTTGCCCCTCTTTTGGACTAGCTGTGCATTTCTCACCCTAGGCTTATACTCGAGTCATTAAGTTTTCCCAGTTTTTTGTGGTAAAATTAGGTGCCTCGGTATATATTCGGGTTGGCTTATACTTGAGTATATATGGTATATAACGTGGTTGACCCTCCCTATTGCTTTTCTGGGACATCTCTTTGTTCCACCACCCAAAACTTTTTTCATATTGACTGTTCTGAGTTTGGGAGGTATCCCGTCTGATTGATGAATCGGTAATTATTTATATGTTGATAAAATCAACCTGCGGAGAGTGGATTCTATGCTTTTTATTTATTCAGTCTACATCACCATACTGCCTACTGCTGCAGTTCTTAGGAATGATACTTCTATGGGCCTTCTAGTGATTGTGAGATAGAAAATTTGACTTTGCCATTGAACTCTACTTTTAGTTTAAAAACTCCAGTTTTAACCTAGATGATTTTTATAGTCCCAATTATCGCTGCGGAGGTACAGATCTTCACTTTCTATCCAAACCCAAGAGATTACCTTGTTTCATCGGCTTCCAGCGGAAATGTAGCAGATCACTTTGAGTCTGTATCTTTTATTGAGATCTACAGAAAATTCTAATTAAACTCAGCTTATAAATAATGGATTCTTTCCCTTTATCAGACACTAGGGATGAACTGTGAAAGGTTCACAGACGGACGAAAAGTATCCTAAAATAAAACTGAAGATCCAGCAGGAAATTGCAGATCTCTGAGAAAGACACTGGGGTCATGAAGGAGGGAGCGGGAGAGGGGCCATGCGAATGTCAGCCGCTACAGTGTCAAAGAACACAGGCGTTTAGACCAGTAGGATACACAGCTTGTTTAATTTTCCATGACATCCCCAGTGGAAATAAACACGATTTAGCATGAAGGGAATGTAATTTAGCAAATGTATCCTATCCTGGTCTTTTGGGATACTTCTGCTGATTCTGCAGTTTGTGGATAAGTCACCCCATCTGATAAAACTGCAAAAGGCTTTTGGCTGGAGTCCACATCCCGACTGTCCCATGTAGGTCACTAAGTGACTAGGCAGACTGGAGCAAACTGGGTTCCATGCATGCAATGGCGTCCCTAGGGGGGGGGCCAGAGGGGGCCCTGACCCCCCAAAATTATGCTGTGCCCCACCATGTGCCCCCCCAAAAAAAAAAAAAATTATTTTACAAAAAGGCAATGTCTTTTTATTTGCATTCGTAGTGGATGCACCACATCTTACTCAGGCCACCACTGGAGTAACACAGTCTCTATTGAGAGGGGGAGTATTCTTCTAGCCTGGACGCGTGGATAAGTGTGTGCACTGCAGTACACTGTAATCACTGATCTGCATTATCTCCATCCCTTCTCTCCCCCATCTGTCCCTCCCCCTCTCCTGTTCTTTCAAGACCTTCACAACTTACTTTCACTTTCAGTTAGGCAGGTAATAGACTGTGCAAATTTCTTTCCTGCATCCACGGAGTGCAGGAAGAAAATTGCATGATTCCCCCAACACAGACAGTGGTGACAGCAATTGTATTCTCCCAACAAACAGTCATTATCACTAGTGGCTATAGCAACCACTAGTGATAATCATAAGAGTATCTGGCAGGCTGGTTGTTCCCTTTTTGATCGATCAACTTGGTACATTCAGCCTGCTCATTAATGGTTCAAACCTCAGCCAGTTCCTGCTGAACCAGCTGAGATTTAAACTGCCTATGGCTGGTCTTAGCACTTAGGCAGCCCATACATTGATCACTTTTTTCATTTAACTAGTAGGTTGCATGAAAAAAAAAAAGAAATGATCCAATTCTCCCATCTACACATTATAGGTGGATGGGGGAATCCTCCCAGTGTGGACCAGTGGTGGAAATACCAGGGTTGCTGTCCTGGCTATTCACAGCGCTGGTCTCTGTCTCCATGGCAGCAGCGGCACATTGGAACCCAGTGCTGGTTACTTTATGGGGCTAATGTACAGGAGAGCCAGCACAATTTGTTGTTAGAGATGGGCAGGGCATGTTCAAAATCCCACATGCCCGAGCCCACCAGGAAGCCCACACTGCACAGCGCTAATCACAGGCAGTGAGACATTTCCGGTCCGCAGCTGCACAGATCAGGAATGTCTCACTGCCTGTGATTAGCGATGTGCAGTGTCGGCTTCCTGGTGGGATCGGGCAAGTGGGATTTCAAACACACCCGAGCCCATCTCTAATGGTTGTAGAGTAGGCAGTTGACCTCCCTGCAGGTTGCTTAGCAGCAGTGCAGCCTTCTCTGACATGCTGATCGTGATGCAATCCAGGTGATGCTCCTAGTCAAATCCTAGTGTTAAATATCATAGTGGTTTTATTGATCAAAGCCCACACCTTACAGGCATAGAGCCCACACCTTACAGGCATAGAGCCCACACCTTACAGGCATAGAGCCCACACCTTACAGGCATAGAGCCCACACCTTACAGGCATGGAGCCCACACCTTACAGGCATGGAGCCCACACCTTACAGGCATAGAGCCCACACCTTACAGGCATAGAGCCCACACCTTACAGGCATAGAGCCCACACCTTACAGGCATAGAGCCCACACCTTACAGGCATAGAGCCCACACCTTACAGGCATAGAGCCCACACCTTACAGGCAAAGAGGCATGGAGCCCACACCTTACAGGCATAGAGCCCACACCTTACAGGCAAAGAGGCATGGAGCCCACACCTTACAGGCATAGAGCCCACACCTTACAGGCATAGAGCCCACACCTTACAGGCATAAAGCCCACACCTTACAGGCATAGAGACCACGCCATACAGGCATAGAGACCACGCCATACAGGCATAGAGACCACGCCATACAGGCATAGAGCCCACATGGCTGCTGAACATACGGTGGATGTGGTTGTACTCTTGATGCTAATAAATACTGTGTTTATTAGATCTGACAGGGAGCATCACATGGATCACATCCCGATCAGCATGTCAACAGAGAAGGTTATACAGCATTACTTCTGCTAGGTGACGAGCTGGGGGCTCGGCTCTCTACAACCAATAGTGCCAGCCTTCCCCTGCATGCACCCATAATGTCACCAGCCCTAGGTCCTAATAGACTGCTGCCACTGCCAAGGAGACAGATGCCAGACCAGCACTGTCAATAGCAGGGGCAGGACAGCAAGAGGAGGCTGGGGAAACACCACAGTGGCAGAACACCAAGGCCCGGTGACAAGACAACCTTTGCAACCCTGATAGTTATCCCACTGCTTTGGACCCTTATATTTTCTTGGTATGCTGGTGACATATATCTCTTGTTTTCTGCCACCCTGGGGATCGTAGTAAAATTGTATTTTATAGTTGCCCCCTACTTTTGTCCCTGTCCCCCCATGTGCCCCCCCCTAAATATGAAAGCTGGAGACGCCACTGCATGCATGTATCCGAAGGTTGAATACTTTGTTGCTTATGGTCACATATAGCATCTGCAGTGTTGGTCATCTTACTTTAAAAAAGTAATTAGTTAAGTTACAAATTACTTCTCCCAAAAAGTAATTGCGTTAGTAACTTGGTTACTACATTGGAAAAGTAATTAGTTACTCAGCAAAGTAACTGTGACAGGGGTGGCAGCGGTGGTACTTGAGCGGGTGGCAGCGGTGGTACTTGAGGGGTGGCAGCGGTGGTACTTGAGGGGTGGCAGCGGTGGTACTTGGGGGGTGGCAGCGGTGGTACTTGAGGGGGTGGCAGCGGTGGTACTTGAGGGGTGGCAGCGTGGTACTTGAGGGGTGGCAGCGGTGGTACTTGAGGGGGTGGCAGCGGTGGTACTTGAGGGGTGGCAGCGTAGGTACTTGAGGGGTGGCAGCGGTGGTACTTGGGGGGTGGCAGCGGTGGTACTTGAGGGGTGGCAGCGGTGGTACTTGAGGGGTGGCAGCGGGGGTACTTGAGGGGGTGGCAGCGTTGGTACTTGGGGGGTGGCAGCGGTGGTACTTGGGGGGGTGGCAGCGGTGGTACTTGGGGGGTGGCAGCGGTGGTACTTGAGGGGGTGGCAGCGGTGGTACTTGTGGGGTGGCAGCGGTGGTACTTGAGGGGTGGCAGCGGGGGTACTTGAGGGGTGGCAGCGTTGGTACTTGGGGGGTGGCAGCGGTGGTACTTGGGGGGGTGGCAGTGGTGGTGGTGGTGTACTGGGGGGGTGGCAGTGGTGGTGGTGTACAGTACTTGGGGGGGGGGGGGGTGGCAGGCAGCGGGGGTACTTAGTGGCAGCGGTGGTGTACTTGGGGGGGGGGTGGTGGCAGGCAGCGGTGGTACTTGGGTTGGGGGGGGCAGCGGTGGTGGTGCCATCCATCCTCTCCCACCACCACCACCTCTGCCTCTTACTGATCCCATCCCCCCACCACCACTGATCTCATCCCTACCCTATCCCCCCCATCACCTCTGTTGTAGTAGTGATGGTGGGTGGGTAGGGATGGGATCAGTAAGAAGCAGAGGTGGTGGAGGACTTGGGATGGAATGATTGCACTGCAATTCGAATCGTCAGACACTGACAGTCACTTACTTGAATGCCTCCAGGGATGCCTTTCCTCGTGGGGAGAGAGAGATACCCTCCCCTTCACTCGATGGTGTCAGCTGGTCAGCTGACTTCATTTTTCAGTGTCCGCCCCTCCTCCCTACATTCTCTCTCTCTCTCTCTGGATAGGCGGGATGGCTGGGGCGGTCCAGACAGTCTCTCTGGGTCTCAGCCTCTTCTCAACTCAGCGGGCGAAAGCCCCTCCCCGCGGCGGAACGAACGGCCAGGCAGAGCGGCCATGGCGCGCCTCCCGGGCGGTAGATGTAATTGCGGTAACGCCGCCCAAGTAATGGGAACTGCGTTACCATGAGGGGAAAAGTAATCGGTTAGATTACTCGTTACCCTCTAAAGTAACTGCGTTAAGTAACTCCGTTTATTTTAACTCAGTTACTTACATCACTGAGCATCTGCCTATCATTCTGCCATGTTAATGTGAGTAGAGAATATGTGGGCTCCAAGAACTGTTTTTCATTGAAAAACCTTTACACCTGAGGTTCATATGTTTCCTTTCTTTTGTTGATGCTCAGCAGCAGCAGATCTCTCTCTGTAAGCCATGTTGGCCTTTCTATAACCAGTATATGTCTAATCATAAATAATGCCTAAAATTACCTGTCACCACTTCAAACACCAATCATTATGCGGAGAGGAGAATTAAGTCATGGGGGGAGTCTTTGTGGGGAAGGTTGTCATGTGGCCACTGTCAGCCAACCAGTGTCTCTGCCTGAAAATACATATTGACTATACCCCATATTTAACAACCTCATCTCGAGATATCTTGCTCTGTAGCCCCCTTGTTACCGCCTCTCATGCTCACCTTCAGGACTTCACCAGAACCTCTCCCATCCTCTGGAACTCCCTTTCCCCAGCTTGTCTGGTTAGCTCCTACCCTGTCTACCTTTAGACCAGGGGTCTCAAACTGGTGGCCCTCCAGCTGTTGCGAAACTACAAGTCCCATCATGCCTCTGCCTGTGGGAGTCATGCCTGTAACTGTCAGCCTTGCAATGCCTCATGGGACTCATATGTCATAGCGGCTCTGGCGAATCACAGCGCTGGCGCAGCGAGACCTGGAAGTCACTCCAGGATACATGGCAGCGGTGAAGATGGAGGACCACTTCAGGGGCTTCGTTCTCAGGTAAGTTATTCATAATGAGCTAGTATGCATAGCATACAAGCTCGTTATGCCTTTGCCTTGCAGGGTGCATTTTTTTATTTTTTTTATAGGCTTTACTTCCTCTTTAAAGGAGCTGCAGGAAAATCTGGCAAGTACTGGCTGTGTGGTACATGTGACAACAATCTCCTCTATTCTTCATATGTCTGGGCTATGGGGTAGAGTGGCAAGATGGAAACCTTTTCTTACCAAGAAAAACATCCAAGCCTGGCTAAATTTTGCAAAAACACATCTGAAGTCTCCCAAAAGCATGTGGGAAATGTGTTATGGTCTGATGAAACCAAGGTTGAACTTTTTGGCCATAATTCCAAAAGATATGTTTGGCTTAAAAACAACACTGCACATCACCAAAAGAACACCATAC
Source organism: Lithobates sylvaticus (assembly GCA_028564925.1). Classification (NCBI taxonomy): domain Eukaryota; kingdom Metazoa; phylum Chordata; class Amphibia; order Anura; family Ranidae; genus Lithobates; species Lithobates sylvaticus. The sequence continues at coordinate 47,681,359 of CM053028.1, read as the reverse complement.
CCACAGTGAAGCATGGTGGTGGCAGCATCATGCTATGGGGCTGTTTTTCTTCAGCTGGAACTGGGGCTTTAGTCAAGGTAGAGGGAATTATAATTATTATTATTTATTTATTTTTTTACTTTATAAACCTTTTTATTATGATTTTCAGCATATCAAAAAAATTCAAAACATTATCTTGAAACATATACAATGCAATTTATCTTATTCGTTCCCGTCCTCTCCCCTCCAATAACAAAGTAGAGGGAGGAGGACATGAGCAAGAAAAAAAAAACCATAGAAGAACAAACAAAGGGAGGAAAGAAAAAAAAAATACAAGAAAAGAGAAAGAAGGGGGAGGTTAGAGGAGAACCTACGAAAACTATAGATATAAAACTGTCGGGAGGGTACAAAAACAATAAAATCGATATTAATAAATCATATTCTGACTCACTATCAGAGTCTGAAATTATTTCATAATATAACTTTGTTTTGTTAAATTCAAACCATTTTGCCCATATCTTAACCACATGCCGACCGGGCCATAGCCGAAAGACGGCTACAGCGCGGTCGGCTTATCCTACAGACGTCCTCCCAGAAACTTGCTCCCGCGCGCCCCCTGGGGCGCGCACTCGGGAACATCCGTGACCGCCGTGCTCTAAGGACCCGGCGCATCACGGATCACGGTAAACAGCCGCTGATTGCGGCCGTTTACCACGTGATCGCTCCGTGAAATGACGGAGCGATCACATGTACACAGACCTGCGTCATGTCATGATTCCGGTTCCTCCCTCCCCTCTCTGTACCGATCGGTACAATGAGAGGGGAGAAGCAGGAAGGGGGGGAGACGGGACCATCGCTGTGGGCTGGATGGGTAGTGCCCACAGCCCTGGTCAGTGACAGCAATTTGCAATACACTGCCACCACTGTGCAATACTCTGCCACCACTGTGCAATGCTCTGCCACCACTGTGCAATGCTCTGCCACCACTGTGCAATGCTCTGCAACCACTGTGCAATGCTCTGCAACCACTGTGCAATACTCTGCAACCACTGCAATGCTCTGCAACCACTGTGCAATGCTCTGCCACCACTGTGCAATGCTCTGCCACCACTGTGCAATGCTCTGCAACCACTGTGCAATGCTCTGCCACCACTGTGCAATGCTCTGCAACCACTGTGCAATGCTCTGCCACCACTGTGCAATGCTCTGCCACCACTGTGCAATACTCTGCAATACTGTGCAACACTGCAATACTTGCCAATACTCTGCAATAATTTTTAATAGAAACAAAGAATTTTTTTTTCTTTTTTTTTACCGAATTTTCAGTATTTTTTGATTTATAGCGCAAAAAAATAAAAAAACCAGCGGTGATTAAATACCACCAAAAGAAAGCTCTATTCGTGCGAAAAAAAGGACACAAAATTCATTTGGGTACAGTGTTGCATGACGGAGTAATTGTCATTCAAAGTGTGAGAGCACCGAAAGCTGAAAATTGGTCTGGTTAGGAAGGGGGTTTAACTGCCCAGTGGGTAAGTGGTTAAGATATTTCCTGGTCATCCCTTTATTTCTACAGGTTACTTATTCTATTAGGCGGAGCTCATCTACCCTTCGTAGCCTCTGTGAAATAGTAGGTGTTAAAAATTTTCCCCAATATAGTGAAATCAAAGATTTACAAACGTTTAACAAATATGGGGTCACGGACATCTTGTATTGCTCTGTTGTTTCGTTTGTACAGTGAAGTAAAAAAAATTACCGTAATGGTTCAGGTTTAATTACTCGGCCCAGTATCGGAGAGATCACTTTCGCCGCTTCTTCCCAAAATGGGCAGATCTTAGGGCAAAACCACCATATATGCCCATGTGTAGCTTGCTCTCCACATTCCCTCCAACACAGGGGCGAGGTCGAATCAGACATTGCATGTCATTTTATTGGTGTATAATGCCATCGCAATAGGAATTTAAAGTTTACCTTTAAATGTTGGTTGATGTGCACCACATAATTGATTTCATTTTTGAGTCTTTTAATGCATGGTGTAATAGCGGTGTTACCTCTGGAAACCATGAGTCAAAGCCCTTATTAAGTGCTCCCGGCATTAAATATTCATGTTTCAGCAAGGGCATTAGTGGGGAATTGTATTCCCAACCATATTGAGTATGCAGGGAGTCCCATATTGCCGGGGTTGATTTGGTCAGGGGAGATCTTGTGGACGCCAGCCCTCTCAAAGATCGTGGTATCCATGGCACTGCTGATACAGTATCTCACAAAAGTGAGTACACCCCCTCACATTTTTGTACATATTTTATTTTATCTTTTCATGTGACAACACTGAAGAAATGACACTTTGCTACAATGTAAAGTAGTGAGTATAACTTGTATAACAGTGTAAATTTGCTGTCCCCTCAAAATAACTCAACACACAGCTATTAATGTTTAAATCGCTGGCAATAAAAGTGAGTACACCCCTAAGTGGAAATGTCCAAATTGGGCCCAAAGTGTCAATATTTTGTGTGGCCGCCATTATTTTCCAGCACTGCCTTAACCCTCTTGGGCATGGAGTTCACCAGAGCTTCACAGGTTGTCACTGGAGTCCTCTTCCACTCCTCCATGATGACATCACTGAGCTGGATGATGTTAGAGACCTTGCAATCCTCCACCTTCTATTTGAGGATGCCCCACAGATGCTCAATAGGGTTTAGGTCTGGAGATGTATAACATACAAGTGAAAGATATAACACCAACATGTCAGAAAGAAATTTACAAAAATTCAAAAACAGAATCACTGAGTTGGAAAAAGGATCACCCCCTCCTAAAAATGACCCCCTCCTAAAACAGATTTGTAAACTCAATCAGATGTAGCCAATTGCCTTCTCAATGGCTCACAAAGCCATTTGAGTTTCAACTGTGATTTGGATTAGCTCAGCATGAAAAGAGCTTTCCTGGAGCATTTCAGTCCCTGGTATTGCAACTGAAGCAAACAATCAACTTTGGGTGGCAAGGCACTGTCAAAAAATCTTGGGGATAAAGTTGTGGACAGGCGCAAGTCAGGAGATGGATACAAAAACATTTCAAAGGCTTTATCAATGCCTAGAAGCACAGTGAAGTCTTTTATTATTAACAAGTGGAAGGTATTTTCTACAGCACAGACCCGCCCTGGATCAGGACATTGCTCCAAACTGGATGAGAGAGTCAGGAGGAAACTGGTCAGAGAGGCTACCAAGAGGCCTACAGCAACTCTGAAGCAGTTGCAAGAATTTATGACAAGGAGTGGCCATTGTGTGTATGTGACAACATTATCACAAATTCTCCACAAATGCAGCTTGTATGAGTGTAGCTAATCACCTTCTCAATAGCACACAAAGCCATTTGACTTTCAGCTGTGATCATTTTGATTAGCTCGGCATGAAAAGAGCTTTCCTTGAGCATTTCAGTCCCTGATAGTGCAACTGAAGCAAACAATCAACTATGTGTGGCAAGGCACTGTCAAAAGAAGTAAACGATAGTTCTGTTTTTGAATTTTTACAAATTCTGACATGTTGGTGTTTTATCTTTCACATGGATGTTATTAATTGCGTAGAGTAAATACAGCTGGATAAAACAAAAACTGTGTCTGTTTTCAATTATAGGCTGCAAAGCAACAAAATGTGATTATTTTAAAGGGGTGTGATTATTTTTTATATCCGCTGTAAAAATCAAACAGATTCCTCCATCCACGCTAGCCGACTGGATAGACGAATACATGAATCCCCCTGCTGGGCTTTTGTGTTCTGACAGCCAACGCCACTGGCACTTGAATGCAGGCACTGTTTGGCCAACAACTTCCTGACAGGCTCCTTTGTCAAGTCCATTGAAAAATCAACATTTCTCAAATGTATTTGTACAGTTAACCTCTAAACTGATCACACGTGTGTCTGTTGAAAGGAAAAAAAAAAAAACCTTTTAACAGGAAACGAAACCCTACTTTTCTGTTAGGCCCCTCTTATTTTTTATACAGGCAGGTTGCCATGAACCATGAACAAATCGCCATCCTACACAAGTGTGGGAAGAGTTCTAATTCTACAGCAGCGAGTACAAGTACATCCCAATTGAATGCGAGCGCACAGGTTAAGTGGTAAATGGAAATCTTTTATCAACCAAAATCAAGCCATGAGTCATGATAGAACTATGAGACATGAACAGACTTTCAGATTTATTCAGGATCCAAGCCTAAAATAGGTTAAAAATGTTTCTGATGTCCTGGTTATGTCTACAGTAGACGGATTGCAGATTTTCTACTGGGAATCGCTGGGTCGCATTCATTGACCATATCAGAACTCCAGCCTATGACATTAGTTAGCAGAATCTACCGCTGCTAAAGACATTTTAGTATCTACACCCATCAAGTATTGTGGGATTTACTAGAAATGTAAAGTATCGACTCTGAAACCACCATATCCCCCCTTTTATTGAAAACCTTTCAACCTTTCGCGTACACACGACTGGTCTTTTAGACAGCAAAGGTCAGACGGAACGAATCCGTCGTACAATTCGATCGTGTGTGGGCTCCATCAGACTTTTGCTGTCAAAAAATCTGAAAGACTTTAGAAATAGAACATGTTTCAAATTTTCCCGCAGGAACTCCGCTGGACCCAGTTCCTATCGAAAAATCTGCTTGTCTGTGTGCTAGTCCGACGGACAAACAACGACGCTAGGGCAGCTACTGGCTATGAACTTCCTTATTCTAGTCCAGTCGTACGTCATCACGTTCGAATCTGTTGGACTTTAGTGTGATTGTGTGTGGCCAAGTCCGTTCATTCGGAAAGTTCGTCGGAACTCCATCGAAAGGCCATCAGAAAGACCGTCGGACCTAGTCCGTCGAAATGTCCGCTCGTGTGTACGCGGCATTAGAGTATTTCTGTAACGTGGCTCTGGGGAAGTACAGATAGATGTCATTTTAGATACTTTGATAAATGAGACTGAAAGTAAGTCAGCTCAGGCCTACAATCGTAGCTGTAGTTGAGGGACAAATGGGACATTTCTTTGTATCAAGGGCCCTAGTATGTTATACTGGGATAATCTCACCTCCTATTGGAGACTGTGGAACAGCCATGACTTTCTCTTTAGGCCCCTTTCACATCAGCATTCCGATCAGGTCCGCCTGTCCTTTATTTTTTTTTTTTTTTAGAAGGACCTAATTGTAAGCCCCCGTACACACGGTCGGAAATTCCAACCACAAAATCCGTCTGACTTTTTCCGACGGATTTTGTCCGACACTGGTGTTGCATACACACGGAAAATCTGATCATTCTGAACGTGGTGACGTTCGTTGCATACGACGGAACTACGTAGAGACTATTAGCCAATAGCTTTGGTCTCATAATTTTATCTGAGCATGCGTAGCACTTTGTCCGTTGGAATTCTGTACACACAATCGGAAAAAGTCCGATCGGATTTTGTTGTCGGAAAAAATTTGAGAGCAGGATCTCAAATTTTTTCCGTCGGAAAAAGTCCAATGGAGCCCACACACGGGCAGATTTTCCGACAACATGGTCGGATCGGACATTCTCCGTCGGATTTTCTGACCGTGTGTACGGGCCATTAGCCCGATGCAGCCCTATTGACAGGCAGATGTAAGCGGACTTGTGTTCACTTACATCCACCTACCTCCAAGTCGTCCAGGTCCAGAAAAAAAATGGAAAAGGATTGCATTTTTTTCAGTTTTTCTGGATCTAAACCTGATGACTCGAAGGTAGCCTGATGTAAACGGACAGTAGAGTCCATTTATACCAGGCCACCCATAGAACTGTCACGGGTCCGACGGGCATAAACTGAATGGCCATGAATGTAAAAAAAAACGTACATCTGTTCTGTTGAACTTCGATTCATCAGGGGATCTTCTGCTGATCAGAGTGGGCTGTGCTCCATGTGAAAGGAGCCTTACTATTAGTTTGAGGAGTTTTAGTAATGCATTAGAGCTTTATTTTGCAGGTTTTTGCACTGGGCTTCTGGGTGGCATTACACCCCCTTGTTCCATTATTCAGTGCTGCAAAAACTGAATCTCAAAAAAGCCTCTGTTGGATACAGAAATTAACCGGGCCCGTTTTGTTTTTTTTCTCCAATGTTCTATTCTAAAAATTTATGGATTTGAACCTGGAACCTCTGCTGTCTCAAGCAATGTCTCTTCTTGCTGAGCTACCTGGAATGCTGGACAGTTCCCGGGACAATTCCTTGAATGGTCCTGTCTTGAAGCTTGTTTGTCTTGAAACCTGAACTCTTTGCGCCTCCCTTGAACTTCCTGATTTAAGCCATGTGCCTGCACTTCCTGTGTGCCAGATTATTGTGCTCTCTCCAGCCAGTATCTTGCTCCTGTCTTCATATGCTGCTGTCCATATTTTGCTATCACTCGTTATTGACCCTTGGCTTGTTCCTCGACTACGCTTCTGTCTTATTCCAACCTGCAACTACTCGTTACTGACCTTTTTGGCTTATTTACTGACTACGCTTCTGTTTGATCCCTACCTGCTTATCTGCTATTGGACCCCGGCTTGCTCACCTCATGGTGGGGCGATCCTGAGGATTGTGATCTGGTACTAACCCCCAGCAAAATCCATCTCCAACATAAGGCGTTCTGGTGAACTCCGGTTAGTATTTAAACTGCATACCTCAGGTGAGCCCACGTCATTCACCAGGGTGACTGCTTGTGTACCTATCCTGCTGGTCGGTAGTAGTTCTGCCACTGCTATAGCAACTGGTCTTCGAGCCTGACCCCTGATCGTGACAATTTATACCAGTATGTTTAACGAGTATACACAACTACCAATTTGTAATGTGTGTGTAATTTAAAAAATAAATCTGTTTCACACCAAGGTTCCATTTTTTTATTGTTATACACAAAATTTAAAGGGGTTGTAAAACCTTGTGTTTTTTGCATAGGATGCATTAAGGTGGAAAAACTTCTGGGCTGCTCAGATGTGATGGGGAGAAAATGCTCAGCATAGAAACTCACTGAAAACTGAGCATGTGCAGAGTTGCCACCACAGCTGCAAAATCCCTAGCTGAATTTGGGACATGGACAGAAGGTGGAGATAGAGAGCAGCAGGATTAACCAGGTTTTCTGCAGACTACAGAAAACGATCCGCATGTAATACACCATTTTTTTGATCGTTTTTTTTTTTTTTTAATGTGAATTTAGTGACACTTTAAAAGTACTCATTGTTGCCATGAGACAGCCGCTGTTACTTGGTTGTCTGTTATAATGACACAGTACTCCTATACATTTAAAACTTCCATAACACATCCATGATCACTACACCAAAGTGACAGTTCTGGACCAATCAATGCTATCATGTGGAAAGACCATAGCCCTGTGTAATCTACAACTCGGACTAAAGCCTGGTACACACTGAGTTTTTCCTCGTTCAACCCACAGGCTGAATGAAAAAAAAACCTGAAGAGCTCAGGAGAAGATCCTGTACTAACTATTCGATGATAGTACAGTAATCTCCCTCCGCTGAGCTATTGTGTTATGACAGGGGAACGGCTCCCCCCAGAACACATCGGTCAGCGCTCCCAGCCATTGGCTGAGAGTGCTGATCAGATGCAGATTGGCAGACCTTTTTCGGTCATGCCCCTTTGACAGACTGGCTTCCATACTCACGGGCCGAATTTCAGCCGGTTTCTATTGAACCCGCCGATATTGGGCCCCTGTCTGCAGGCCCTTTAGATTACCCAGGACCTTCCTGTCACTGAACAGAGCAGGCAATGGATTGAAGGTAAGTTTATATACATCAGTGGAGGTCTGCATTAAAGTGAACCAATTCCTTTGCACTCCAAGCACAAAGTTGATTTAGCAAGTCCAGCAGTTTGATATTTTCCAAAACCACTTATGAACAGCAACATTGATTTATCGCTGGTGTGTGAGTGATAATATCATGATTACTGGGTATTTTTGCTGCTAAACTGTGGGAAGTACCAAATGAAAACAGTTTGCTCTAATCGAGCTACCCACACAGCACCATGTAACTTCAATTATACTGAGTGATTGAAGCAACTATAATATTTATATAAGGTATGTGTGTGTGCGTGTGTGTGTGCATGTGTGTGTATATATATATATATATATATATATATATATATATATATATATATATATATATAATTTACAAACCCAATTCCATAAAAGTTGGGGTGCAGTACATAAAAACAACGATGTGCAAATCTCATAAACCCATATTTTATTCACAATAGAAAACATTTCAAATTAAAAATTTGTCGAAAAAAACAAGGTAAATTTGAAATTGGCAGCAACACATCTCAAAAAAGGTGGCCTTGTCCACAATGTACAGTAGCATCCCCTTTTCTTTTAACAACACTCTGTAAATGTCTGGGAACTAAGGAGACAAGTTGAGGAGCTTTGGGAGAGGAATGTTGTCTTATTCTTGCCTGAGTATATGCTGCCCTAAAACCTGGATATATCTTTCAGCATTGATGGTGCCTTTCCAGATGTTCAAGCTGCCCATTCCATACGCACTAATCTACCCCCATATCATTAGAGATCCTGGCTTTTGAACTGATAACAAGCTGAAAGGTCCCTCTCTCCTCTTTAGTCCGGAGGACACGGCACCCATGGTCGCCAAATAAATGTAAAATTTTGATTTGCTTGACCATAGAACCGTTTTTCACTTTGCAGCAGACCATTTTTAATGAGCTTAGGCCCAGAGAAGACGGCAGTGTTTCTGGATTATATTCAGATATGGCTTCTTCTTTGCATTTTTGAATGGTATGGGGAACAGGGTTCACAGACAGTGATTTTTGGAAGTATTTCTGAGCCAATGCAGTTATGTCCATCACAGAATCATGCCTGTTTTTAATGCAGCACCATCTGAGAGCCCGAAGACCACGGGCATCCAATATTGGGTTTTGGCCTTGTCCCTTGCAAACAGAGATTTCTCCAGATTCTCAGAATTTTTTTTAATGATATTATGTACTGTAGATGATGATGTATTTAAAGTCTTCCACTTTTGCATTGAGGAACATTTTTCTGAAAGTGGTCGACAATTTTTTGACGCAGCTTTTCACAGATTGGTGAACCTCTGCCCATCTTTACTTCTGAGACACGCTGACTTTCTAAGATGCTCTTTTTATACCCAGTCATGTTACTGATCTGTTGCCAAGTAACCTAATTAGTTACAAAATGTTCTTCCAACTCTTCCTTGTTAGCGGCACTTACTTTTTGTTGCCCTGTCCCAACTTTTTTGAGATATTTTTCTGCCATCGATTTCAAACTCTACCGTATTTCTTTTCTTAAAATCGTACATTTTCTCAGTTTAAACATTTGATATGTTTTCTATTTTCTATTGTGGATAAAATATGGGTTTATGAGATTTGCAAATCATTGCATTCTGTTTAACCACTTGCCGACCAGCCGCCATCATTATACGGCGGTAGGTCGGCTCATTCCCGCGAATCGCCGTACTGGTACGTCGGCTCCGTTAAAAGCAATAGTAGGCACACGCCCGCTGCACGACGGGGAACCCGATGCGCGTACCTGGCGGCCATGATGTCCGCCGGACACGAGAGTCAGAACGGGGATCTGTGTATGTAAACACAAATCCCCATTCTGACAGGGGAGGAGAGACAGATCTGCTGTTCCTAGTAATTAGGAACAGCGATCTGTCTCCTCCTCCAGTCAGTCTCATCCCCCCACAGTTAGAGACACACAGGCGGGTACACATTTAACCCCTTGATCGCCCCCTGGTGTTAATCCCTTCCCTGCCCGTGACATTTACACAGTAATCAGTGCATTTTTATAGCACTGATCACTGTATAAATGTCAGTGGTCCCAAAAAAGTGTCAAAAGTGTCTTCTCTGTCCGCCGCAATGTCGCAGTCCCTCTAAAAAAAAAATAATAATAATTATAAATTTATCCCCTTTTTTGTAGACTCTATAACTTTTGCGCAAACCAATCAATATACGCTTATTGAGATTTATTTTACCAAAAAATATGTAGAAGAATAAATATTGGCCTAAACTGATGACGAAATTAGTTTTTTATGTTTTAATGATTTTCATTGAAGTTTTTCATAAAGCAATTAACAAAGATCTCGACATTTCTTTGAGCATTGCACAGTGGCCATTACACTTCATACATACAAAATGCACAGGGAATCCGCCTCATGTGTTGACAAGAGCAGTAATCAGTTTTGCTATAGACTATATATTGGCTTTTAATTTACATTTTTTCCCAACATTTATAGTATGTGTAACATATCCTACTGTGGTTCGAAAATTTTTTTTTTTATTTTAAATTGGCGATATTAATTATAGAAAAAATAAAAAAAATATTGTTTTTTTTTTTTTTTTTTTTCAAAATTGTCGCTCTTTTTTTGTTTATAGCGCAAAAAATAAAAACCACAGAGGTCATTAAATACCAACAAAATAAAGCTCTATTTGTGGGGGGGGGAAAAAAAGGACGTAAATTTTGTTTGGGTGCAGCGTCGCACAACCACGCAATTGTCAGTTAAAGCGACGCCGTGCCATATCGCAAAAAATGACCTGGGAAGGAAGGGGGCAAATCCTTCCGGGGCTGAAGTGGTTAATGCACATTTTACACAGGCCTCCCAACTTTTTAGGAATTGGGGTTGTATATTTGCACAAGTTTAAAACCTGGATAGTAAAGCCAATGATTATTACTCCCCCCCCCCCCCCCCAGACATGGTTACAACTTTGACCCCTTTCACACCAAGGGCGTTTTGCAGGCGCTAGCGTTAGAAATAGCGCCTGCAATCCGCCCTCAAACTGCTGCTCCATTGTCTCTAGTGTGAAAGCCCGAGGGCTTTCACACTGGAGCGGTGCGCTGGCAGGGCGTCAGGAAAAGTCCTGCCAGCAGCTTCTTTGGAGCATTGAAGGAGCAGTGTGTTTACCGCTCCTTCACCGCTGCTCCCCATTGAAATCAATGGGGCAGCGCTGCAATACCGCCGGCAAAATGCCGCCATTGCAGCTTATTGCGGGCGGTTTTAACCCTTTCGCGGCCGCTAGCAGGGGGTAAAAACGTCCCGCTAGCAGCCGAAATGTGCCGCAAATCCGATGGTAAAATGCCACTAAAAATAGCGGCCTTTTGCCGCCGACGCTATGGGTGGCTTGGTGTGAAAGCCGTCTTAGTGTCAATTTTGAAAACCACACCAATGGTCCCTCATTCCCAGGACAACAATCCTCCATACAGGCCTGTCATTGGGGCTTAAAGTATTCATCCTTGTTCCTTTCAGCCGGCCTCCTCCGAGCCCCCAGATCAATAACAGGCATTGGAGAACGTTTACATAACCTCCGCATACCTTCCATATATTATTCCTCAGTCTGTATATATCCAATATACTGTATATCTCTGTGGTATGTTGTCACTTAGGCATTCGTGTGGTCATGTGTTAGGCCCGAAATGAATACCTCTTTTATCACATCACGTTAAGAAAACTCTGGTGCTCAATTCTTCGCCTCCATGAACCACTTAAGAAGGGATTGGCCCTTCAGCTGAGAAATCTAATCTCTCACACCTTCCATCGTTTAATACTTCCCACCCTGTGACAGATGAGGTTTCAGGAGCGGTGCGTGTACGCACATGTACACATGCTGTGAAAATATGTTTCTTCTAGCATGAACAGGGAAATTAAAAAGAAAGCCTGTCTTGATTAATTTCCGCCCGGCTCACAAACTCAACAGTAGCTCGTTCTCCCAGAGAAATTTGTCCGGTTCAGCCGGGGCTGTAATAGGCTGCTTTGAAGTGGTAGAATGTAATGAAATCCAGCCGTAAATACGATTTAAGGTGTCCCCCTTGATGATCTGTAAGTGTGACAGTGAATATTGATTAATTGGTTATACCGTACATACTCGAGTATAAGCCGAGGCACCTAATTTTACCACAAAAAACTGGGAAAACGTATTGACTCGAGTATAAGCCTAGGGTGAGAAATGCGCAGCTACTGTAAGTGGAGAAGAGGGTCAACACTGCCCATTTGCAGCCTCACTGTGCCATTTGCAGCCATAGGTCCCCTGAACTTCAAACTTGGTAGTTAAAGTGGTTGTAAACCCTTACAAACCACTTTGACCTACAGGTAAGCCTAGATTAAGGCTTACCTGTAGGTCCAATAAATATCTCCTAAATCTACATGGCTTAGGAGATATTTAGAAAAAAAGAGGCATCGCCGCTCCAGCACTGTCATTCGCTGGAGCGGCGATGACGTCACTCCAGCGCATGCGCACGAGAGCGGCATATCGCCGTGATCTCGGCATGCTCAGTGCACCTGCGCGCCGCTTTCTACGGCGCATGCGCCACAGACAGCGATGCCTCTTTTTTTCTAAATATCTCCTAAACCATGTTGATTTAGGAGATATTTATTGGACCTACAGGTAGTAAGTAGGAAGTCACTCCGGGATTGATGGTGGCGGAGGTCGTGGACGAGGGTCGCTTCGGGGGCTTCGTTCTCAGGTAAGTTATTCATAATGAGCTAGTATGCTATGCATACTAGCTCATTATGCCTTTGCATTGCAGGTTCCGTTTTTTTTTTTTTTTTTTTTTAAAGAGGCTTTACTTCCTCTTTAATGGTTCCTAGATGCCCCCTAGCTGCAGCCAAAATTTGTGGTCTCTGGACCCAAAGGGTCCCGAAATGACATTGCTGCAGATGGACACAGTTGACTGATTTTGGGGCCCTGTATCTCAGGGCCACTTGGTGCTAGGAACTCCAAATTTGGATATGTTGTAGTGTTGGTTCCACTGGGTTGGCATAGCACCAAGTGGCCCCGAGATACTAGGCCCCAAAATCGGGTTGGAAAATGTCAAGCACTTTTCTGCAGCAAAAAATGACATTTTCCAACCCGACTTTGCGGCCCCGTATCTCGGGGCTACTTGGTGCTGGTGCAAACCCAGTAGAACCAACACTACAACATATCCAAATTTTGGTTCCTAGCACCAAGTGGCCCCGAGTTACGGGGCCGCAAAGTCGGGTCGGAAAATGTAATTTTTTTCTGCAGAAAAGTGCTTGACTCGAGTATAAGCCGAGGGGGGTACTTTCAGCACAAAAAAATGTGCTGAAAAACTCGGCTTATACTCGAGTATATACGGTATGTGTCCTAGATAAGATGCAGATTTGTAAATGTAATCCTGATTTTCATTAATGCATTGCTGGTGCGCCCTAGGCCACTGCCTAAAATCACTGTGCTGCAAGAAATATGTTCTGTTCTGTTCTGAGAATACCATTGGTGGAGCTTGGCAAATATGCATGCCAGGTATTCAGAAAAGCAAAAGGGATGCCGCATACAAACGAGCGGATTTTCCGTCGGAAAAATCTTGGATTTTTTTTTTTTTTCCCCGACGGAATTCCGCTCAAGCTTGGCTTGCATACACACGGTCAGACAAAAGTTTGCTGAACTTTCGACTGTCAAGAACGCGGTGACGTACAACACTACGACGAGCCGAGAAAACGAAGTTCAATGCTTCTGAGCATGCGTCGAATTGTTTGCGAGCATGCGTAGGAATTTTGTGCGTCGGAAATTGGTACAGGCGATCGAAATTTCCAATCAAAACTTTTTCCAACCTTTTTTGCGATATGGCACTGCGTTTCTTTAACTGCCAATTACGCGGTCCTGCGCTGTTGTACCCAAATAAAAATGTCCTATTTTCGACAAATAGAGCTTTCTTTTGGTGATATTTGATCACCTCTGCGGTTTTTTTTTTTTTTTGCGCTATAAACAAAAATATGACAGACTATTTTTTATTTATTTATTTTTTACTTTCTGATATAAAACACATCCAATAGTTTTTTTAAAAGAAAATCTAATTTCTTTATCAATTTAGGACAATATGTATTCTGCTACATATTTCTGGTAAAAAAAAATCCCAAATAAGCGCATATTGATTGGTTTGCCCAAATGTAAGTATCGTCTACGAACGATGGGATATATTTATTTTTTATTTTATTTATTTTTTTTACTAGTAATGGCAGTGATCAGTGAACAGGACTGAAATATTGCGGCGGATAAATTGGACACCGACACTTTTTTTTTGTGGAACCAGTGACAATATACCGCGTACAGACGATCGGAATTTCCGACAACAAATGTTCGATTTGTCGGAAATTCCGGCCGTGTGTAGGCTCCATCGGACATTTGCTGTCGGAATTTCCGGCAACAACTGTTTGAGAGCAGGTTCTCAAATTTTCCGACAAGAAGACTTGTTGGAAATTCCGGTCATGTGTACACAATTCTGACACACAAAGTTCCACGCATGCTCGGTATCAAGCAGAAGGAGCCGCACTGGCTGTTGAACTTCATTTTTCTTAGCTCGTCGTACGTGTTGTACGTCACGCGTGCTTGACGTTTGGAATTTCCGACAACATTTGTGTGACCGTGTGTATGCAACACAAGTTTGAGCCAACATCCATCGGAAAAGTTTTTACGGAAATTCTGATCGTCCGTACGCGGCAATACAGTGATCAGTGCTAAAAATATGCACTGTCACTGTACTAATGACACTGGCTGGGAAGGGGTTAACATCAGGGGCGATCAAAGGGTTAAATGTGTTCCCTGGGAGTGCTTCCTAACTGGTGGGGGGGGTGCTTATACTGTGGGAAGGCAGAGATCCATGCCTTTCCTTATCACAGAACAGCGATCTGCCTTGTTAACATAGGCAGATCACTGTTCTGCCTGTGCCTCAAATGATCGGCAGGTCCCTCGCCCGCTGTACCCGCTGATTGGCTCCTTCTGTGTCCAAACGGAATGGGTCGCCGATGGCGCACATGTGCGTGACCCTGAGGTGCAGAATTACGTACCTGTAGGTGATTCTGCGCACAGGAGCCGTCGCCCCGCAGTAAATATACGTGGGGCGGTCAGCAAGAGGTTAATCACACGGGTATTCTCTTCCATTAAAAAAAAACTGTAGTTGCAACTGCTATAGCATTGTCAAGTAGTGCTCTGGTTTGTTCCAACCTCTGTATTTTGCTGGTCAGCTTTGGCTGTAGGCTAACGTGGCGAAAAATAAGTGGTTGTCAACCTCTGCAATGAAAAATGAACAAAGCATACCCCGCCATAGTGTGTATTTGCCTCTATCCAAAGCACCTTGTGTGATGTCTTTGCCATCTGCATGAGTCACTTCTGAAAGCTTATGCTGACACCAGACAGCCCCAGGAGGTGGCCTGCCCCACCCCCAAGAACACAGCCAGTGATTGGCAGCCTCAGCTGTGCATGTTTCACTATAAAACTGAGTGTCCATTTATTTCTGCTGAGTGTCCATTTATTTCTGCTGAGTGTCCATTTATTTCTGCTGAGTGTCCATTTATTTCTGCTGAGTGTCCATTTATTTCTGCTGAGTGTCCATTTATTTCTGCTGAGTGTCCATTTCCTTCTGCTGAGTGTCCATTTCCTTCTGCTGAGTGTCCATTTCCTTCTGCTGAGTGTCCATTTCCTTCTTCTGAGTGTCCATTTCCTTCTGCTGAGTGTCCATTTCCTTCTGCTGAGTGTCCATTTCCTTCTGCTGAGTGTCCATTTCCTTCTGCTGAGTGTCCGTTTCTTTCTGCTGAGTGTCCGTTTCTTTCTGCTGAGTGTCCGTTTCTTTCTGCTGAGTGTCCGTTTCCTTCTGCTGAGTGTCCGTTTCCTTCTGCTGAGTGTCCATTTCCTTCTGCTGAGTGTCCATTTCCTTCTGCTGAGTGTCCATTTCCTTCTGCTGAGTGTCCATTTCCTTCTGCTGAGTGTCCATTTCCTTCTGCTGAGTGTCCATTTCCTTCTGCTGAGTGTCCATTTCCTTCTGCTGAGTGTCCATTTCCTTCTGCTGAGTGTCCATTTCCTTCTGCTGAGTGTCCATTTCCTTCTTCTGAGTGTCCATTTCCTTCTTCTGAGTGTCCATTTCCTTCTTCTGAGTGTCCATTTCCTTCTTCTGAGTGTCCTATTCCTTCTTCTGAGTGTCCTATTCCTTCTTCTGAGTGTCCTATTCCTTCTTCTGAGTGTCCTATTCCTTCTTCTGAGTGTCCTATTCCTTCTGCTGAGTGTCCTATTCCTTCTGCTGAGTGTCCATTTCCTTCTGCTGACTGTCCATTTCCTTCTGCTGACTGTCCATTTCCTCCACTCGGGTCTCAGATTACACTCAGCTCTCCTCTTTGAGCTGTGCAGTGTGTGACATCAGATCTCCGCCCCCTGTTTTCTGAGCCCAAATGTTGTGTAAATTCTGGATTTTGAACATGTATAGAGGCGGGATTGCAGCAGATAAACCAAGTACAACTTATGTAGGATGATTTGTTTCAACTCTGTATCACCTGAGGCCAGTCACTTCACTGGCACTCCCAGGCACACAGCAATAAAAACTTGACAGTGCTTTTAACCCATCTCCATTCTATCCTATTTTCTTAATTAGATGCACTCTACTCTATAGGACTCGTGTTAATAAAAGTAGGGAAATCTCTCCGGCTCACTTTCAGCTTCTCTAGTATGGCTGCTTCTGCCAACCTTTGACCTGCACTGCTGTGGATGTGCTGTGCACTTTGCTGACAAACGTTTCTTTATATCCAAGGCACACTGACAAGCACAAGCAATCTCATTTATTTTGCAGTAAATATTGTATCGGTGGGAATATAACAGAATACATTAAATTTATTGCAGCAACAGAAGTGCCCAAAACCCTTCGCTGTGTGCGCTGCGGATGGACGGATCCTCTATAATTGTCTCTTTGTGAATATTACTCATGGCAGGGAATGTCGGCATCGATTATCATTTATAACCTTTGGGATTTTCTGTTAAAATGATTAGATAAGGACATTGGGGCTCGAAGGGATTATGTGCCATATAAATAAAAAATAAATAGCTATTCATATAATAATACAATGAGTATTAATATACTATAAGTGTGCAATGAGTATCTGATATACAGAATTAGAAATGATAAGCATTCCAGCACAATCGTATTGTTTGGCATCATTTTCTTTTTGTGTTGATGCCGTTTCCTACGGAGCCCCACACCTGGTATGGCTGGTGCCAGGGCCGTTTTTAAGGCAGGGCAAAAGGGGCAGCTGCCCTGGGCCCTGTCATTGTTGTGGGGCCCAAAGAGGCTGCCTCATACTTGCCAACTATCCTGGTTTAAATTCCATCGTCCCTTGAGGTTTTAGTCACGTGATGTGTCCCGATATCTCAGTGTGAAGTGCTGCTACTAATGCTGCCCGGCTCTGCCCTATTGTTGTGTACAGATGACTCACCTGCAGACCGGTGTTTACATGTAAATTACCGGCATTCATATGTACAGTATATCATGTCCCCCTGAGGTCATATCCACCGTAATCTCTAACAACCAATCAACAAGCAGAAATCGTGCTGTAGCAACTAATCAGTGAGCTGTAGTGTGTGCTGTAACCTCTAGCAACCAGTCAGTGAGCGGTAATGATATACTGTTACTGTCAATCACAATCGCTGTCTGATCTGATTCAGTAAACTGATTTTGAGTCTAGCTGCTATTTATTTTATGTCTCAGAGCAGACGGAGAGCGAAATTATACTTTTACTTTTTTATATACTTTTGAGGGAGGGGTCTAGTGTTGCTGGCTACTGGGAGATCTATTGTCGCTGGGGGACAGGGGCTATTGGTGCTGGGGGGGGGGGGTTATTGTCCCTGGGGGAGGGATCTATTGGTACCAGGGATAGATATTGTTGCTGGAAGGGGTCTATTTCTACTGGTGGGGGATCTAGTTTTTCTGGGGGGTCGATTGTTGATGGGAGAGATCTACTGTTGAGGGAGGGGTGTAGTTTTGCTGGCTACTGGGAGATCTATTGTTGCTGTGGGACAGGGGCTATTGGTGTTGGGGGGGGGGGGTTATTGTCCCTGGGGGAGGGATTTATTGGTGCCAGGGAGAGATATTGTTGCTGAGAGGGGTCTATTTCTACTGGTGGGAGGATCTATTTTTGCTGGGGGTCAATTGTTGATGGGAGGGATCTACTGTTGAGGGAGGGGGTCTAGTGTTGCTGGCTAGTGGGAGATCTATTGTTGCTGTGGGGAAGGGGCTATTGGTGCTGGGGGGGGGGGGGGGTTTATTGTCCCTGGGGGAGGGATCTATTGGTGCCAGGGAGAGATATTGTTGCTGGGAGGGGTCTATTTCTACTAGTGGGGGATCTAGTTTTGCTGGGGGTCAATTGTTGATGGGAGGGATCTACTGTTGAGGGAGGGGGTCTAGTGTTGCTGGCTAGTGGGAGATTTATTGTTGCTGTGGGACAGGGGCTATTGGTGCTGGGGGGGGGGGGGGGTATTGTCCCTGGGGGAGGGATCTATTGGTGCCAGGGAGAGATATTGTTGCTGAGAGGGGTCTATTTCTACTGGTGGGAGGATCTAGTTTTGCTGGGGGTCAATTGTTGATGGGAGATCTACTGTTGAGGGAGGGGGTCTAGTGTTGCTGGCTACTGGGAGATCTATTGTCGCTGGGGGACAGGGGCTATTGGTGCTGGGGGGGGGGGTTATTGTCCCTGGGGGAGGGATCTATTGGTACCAGGGATAGATATTGTTGCTGGAGGGGTCTATTTCTACTGGTGGGGGATCTAGTTTTTCTGGGGGGTCGATTGTTGATGGGAGAGATCTACTGTTGAGGGAGGGGTGTAGTGTTGCTGGCTACTGGGAGATCTATTGTTGCTGTGGGACAGGGGCTATTGGTGTTGGGGGGGGGTTTATTGTCCCTGGGGGAGGGATTTATTGGTGCCAGGGAGAGATATTGTTGCTGAGAGGGGTCTATTTCTACTGGTGGGGGATCTATTTTTGCTGGGGGTCAATTGTTGATGGGAGAGATCTACTTTTGAGGGAGGGGGTCTAGTGTTGCTGGCTAGTGGGAGATCTATTGTTGCTGTGGGGAAGGGGCTATTGGTGCTGGGGGGGGTTATTGTCCCTGGGGGAGGGATCTATTGGTGCCAGGGAGAGATATTGTTGCTGGGAGGGGTCTATTTCTACTAGTGGGGGATCTAGTTTTGCTGGGGGTCAATTGTTGATGGGAGGGATCTACTGTTGAGGGAGGGGGTCTAGTGTTGCTGGCTAGTGGGAGATTTATTGTTGCTGTGGGACAGGGGCTATTGGTGTTGGGGGGGGGGGGTATTGTCCCTGGGGGAGGGATCTATTGGTGCCAGGGAGAGATATTGTTGCTGAGAGGGGTCTATTTCTACTGGTGGGAGGATCTAGTTTTGCTGGGGGTCAATTGTTGATGGGAGATCTACTGTTGAGGGAGGGGTCTAGTGTTGCTGGCTACTGGGAGATCTATTGTCGCTGGGGGAGATCTATTGTAGCTGGGGGTGGGCTAGTGTTCCTGGGGAGCTATAGTTGCTAGCTGCAAGGGTTCTATTTTACTGCCTTTCATTTGCAAATTCCATACAAACTACCTGGCACCAACAAATTGTATTTGGTTCTGTATTCTCTTAGACCCCTTTTCACACTGAGGCGATTTTCCGGTGTTTTTGCGCTAAAAATAGCGCCCGTAAAGCACCTGAAAAGCGCCTCTCAAGCCATCCCAGTGTGGGGTGCAACAAAAAGTGCAACGTGGGAGCATTGCTCAGATGTGACCCTTACATATTACATATACCCAGGGAAGTGACCGACCTCAGGTGATACACAGAGATCAACAGATCCTCCTACATAACTTATACCTGTTTATCTGCAGTATTCTCTACATCTGTTCAAAATCCATTTATAAAGCTTGTCTGAGCTGTCAGAAAACAAGGGGGCGGAGAGCCCAAGTTGCACTCTGCAGAGCTCAGTAATACAGCTGATTGGAGGGAAGAGACGACCCCCTTCACACAGCACTCTGGAACAGAACTGAGGATGTCAATTAGCTGGAGCTCCTCCCCTGTCACCTTTTTTCTCTTGGTGTCAGGAAAACTTGTCAGAAGTGATTCATGCTAATAGCAGAGTAACATAGCATTCTCTTAATTGAGACAAGTACACACTATAGAGGGATATGCTTTGTTCATATTTAATGTCTGAGGTTTACAACCACTTTAAAGCCTAACTCCAGGTTTCTTGTGACTTGAAATAGTTCTTTTGGACCAGATTTGACTATTTTGTGTCTACTGGGTGTGTTGTATAAAGTGCATGTAGTATAAGATACATACAGTATACAGCGCTGTGTTCCTGCCCTGGGATGGGGACTTTCTGTCCTACACCTGAAACAAAACAAAAAAATCAAGTCGGGTTGAGTGATGCTCAGCCATTCATAGGAAGCATTGAGTATCATCAATGAATACAGGGCTTCCTCTGATAAGCTGAAGTGGAGAGGTGGACTGATGACGATCTCCACCTCAGCCAATCAGAGGAAGCCTTGTATTCATTGATGAGACCCAGGGCTTCCTATGAATGGGTGAGCAGCGCTCAGCCCGACTTGGTTTTGTTTCAGAAGTGGGACGGGAAGGTCCCTGTACTGCTGCTGGAACACAGCGCTGTATACTGGATGTAGCTGATACTACAAAGAGTTTATAGAATGTTCTCAGCGGGCACATCTGTTAGTGAAGCAAATAGTTCACTTGGACCAGCTTGGTCCAAACAAAGTATTGAACCACTTCCGGGACCGTCCCATAGCAGAGATATTGCTACAGGTCCGCCCTCCAGTGCAGTATCGTGGATATATCCATGACTCTTCACTTCTGCCTAGGGGGCACGCGTGTGCCGCCGGCGTCCTGCTTCTGCTGTGATTACTCATCGATCTACAGGTGCCCGGGCACTGGAAGTCCTCCGGGATCCCCCGATCGTCAGGCAGAGACACAGAACAAAGCTTTGCCTATGTAAACAAGGGACAGGGGGGAAGTGATGGATTGTGTGTCCCTGCAAAGCAGGGAATAAAATCCATCACATCCCTTACTAAAAGCACCCTTACAGACCACTTTGACCTACAGGTGAGCCTAGATTAAGGCTTACCTGTAGGTCCAAGAAATATCTCCTAAACCTACACGGTTAAGGAGATATTTGCAAATGACAGGCACCGCTGTCTACCACGCGCAGGCGCACTGAGCGCGCCGCATGGGAAGCCGAACGTGCTATCAATGACGGCTCCCGCGTGCATGCGCTGGAGTGACGTCATCGCGGCTCTGGCCAGTCACAGCGCGATACCCGGAAGTCATTCCTGGATTGATGGCGGCGATCTCAGGTAAGTAATTCATAATGAGCTAGTTTGCTATGCATACTAGCTCATTATGCCTTTGCCTTGCAGGGTGTCATTTTTTTAATTTATTTTTATTTGACTTTACTTCCTCTTTAATCGCCCTAGATGTTTAACCCCTTCCTAGCCAGTGTCAGTACAGTGTCAGTGCAGATTTTTAAGCAGCGATCACTGTATTAGTGTCACTGGTTCCCACAAAGTGTCCGATTGTCCGCCGCAATATCGCAGTCCTGCTATAAGTCGCTGATCCCGGCCATTACTAGTATAAAAAAAATAAAATAAAAATAAATTCCAGTATATATCCCATAGTTTGTAGACGCTATAACTTTTGCGCAAAGCAGTCTATATACGCTTATTGAAATGTTTTTACCAAAAATATGTAGCATAATATATATTGGCCTAAATTTATAAAGAAATTTATATGTTTTTTCGACTGTTTTAATTGGATAGGTTTTATAGCAGAATGTAAACTTTTTTTTGGTCTTTTTTTGGTTTATAGTGCAAAAAATAAAAAACGCAGAGGTGATCAAATACCACCAAAAGAAAGGGTATATGTGTCCCTCGCGCTACTTGGAGTATGTGAGTAGTCAAATATAAATAATCGTGCTCTGCTGCGAAATGTAGTGTGTTCACAAATACACAAAAAAGTAATATATATAAAAAGAATCTCGCGCAATAAATAGCTAAAACTTAAAATAGTGCAATGTTACCAGTGAAAAGTATATATAATAAAATACAATAATAATGAAATACAATTATTATAAAGTGCAATTGTTATGATAAAGTGACTAATGTAGTGGGTGAAAGATAAATGTGCATCAAAGTGCTAAATGTTACACCATACATTAAAATGGAGGGCTATATGATGCACAATAAGTAAAGCATATCATACATGTGCATTAAAGTGCTATTAAGTACACAAAAAAGTTATCAAAGTGCTGTGCATAGATAATACTTTAAAGTGCTAATAGGTACACGAAAGAAATATCCAAGTGCTGTGCATAAATAATGACTAGTATAAAAACAATATTAAATGGGTGTTTAAATACTCTACGGAGGTGGATGAATGGTTAAAAATATTCAAAATAGTTCAAAATAGTTCACGTAGTCCCAGACTGGGTATGTGTATAAGTAAAACAGTCTTCAAGTTAATCCATCCAATCTTGATACTATAAATGCCTATGATCAGGTGCCGTAATGACTCAAATCATGCAGTGGTGGATTAATGGTATTTTCAAATCCAATTGGGTGCTTGGTCCTGTTTACATAGATACAATCCCATCACCAGTCTCCCAGAACTCTCACCTTTAGTATGTAAAATTGGAGCTTTTCGGGCTTATCCTGTAGCCCCACACGATGTAGATACAAATTGGTCAGCAGATCCTAGTAAGCGTGAAGCCCTTCTCCTTTAGCAGCGTGTTGATGTTTAAATCCTGTAATGCTTAGTGTCACAATGTGACACAGTGCCAAACAGAAAGGAAAAAGGGGGAAGCCTCCACTAGTGTAGTATTTCGTTAAATAGAGACATTTTATTTAAATGAACATTTGGTTGGACTCTTAGGCCCCTTTCACACGGAAGGCCCGTTCAGATCCGCCTGTCAGTTTTGACGGCGGATCTGAACGGGCGCTCCATGTTACTCTATGGAGCGTCAGATGTCAGCGGAGACATGTCCGCTGACATCCGATCCGGTCCGATCCGCCAAATCCAGACGTATGGACCACACGTCCAGATCCGTCGGATCGGGTGAGATCGGGTGAGATCGGGTGAAAACGGACACACTGTCCGTTTTCATCCGATCTCTCCATAGAGATCAGCGGCGCTCGCAAGCCCCTCCCCGCTCAGTGAGCGGAGAGAGGCTTGTCATCCGCCGGTTCAGCGGAGATCAACGGACAGATCTCCCGCTGAGCCGACGGACAGAGGCGGGCTCCGTGCAAGCGGAGTCCGCCTCGTCTGAAAGGGGCCTTACATTAAAAACAAAATAAACCGGCATATAGACACAAAGTAATTGTTTAGGCGTTCTCAGCGCCTTCTCACGTCTCTGTCTCTGCCTACGGCCACTCCCTACGCGTTACGACACGTCACGTGTCTTCATCTGTGTCCCCAGATGAAGACACGTGACGTGTCGTAACGCGTAGGGAGTGGCCGTAGGCAGAGACAGAGACGTGAGAAGGCGCTGAGAACGCCTAAACAATTACTTTGTGTCTATATGCCGGTTTATTTTGTTTTTAATGTAAGAGTCCAACCAAATGTTCATTTAAATAAAATGTCTCTATTTAACGAAATACTACACTAGTGGAGGCTTCCCCCTTTTTCCTTTCTGTTTGGCACTGTGTCACATTGTGACACTAAGCATTACAGGATTTAAACATCAACATGCTGCTAAAGGAGAAGGGCTTCACTCTTACTAGGATCTGCTGACCAATTTGTATCTACATCGTGTGGGGCTACAGGATAAGCCCGAAAAGCTCCAATTTTACATACAGTACTAAAGGTGAGAGTTCTGGGAGACTGGTGATGGGATTGTATCTATGTAAACAGGACCAAGCACCCAATTGGATTTGAAAATACCATTAATCCACCACTGCATGATTTGAGTCATTACGGCACCTGATCATAGGCATTTATAGTATCAAGATTGGATGGATTAACTTGAAGACTGTTTTACTTATACACATACCCAGTCTGGGACTACGTGAACTATTTTGAACTATTTTGAATATTTTTAACCATTCATCCACCTCCGTAGAGTATTTAAACACCCATTTAATATTGTTTTTATACTAGTCATTATTTATGCACAGCACTTGGATATTTCTTTCGTGTACCTATTAGCACTTTAAAGTATTATCTATGCACAGCACTTTGATAACTTTTTTGTGTACTTAATAGCACTTTAATGCACATGTATGATATGCTTTACTTATTGTGCATCATATAGCCCTCCATTTTAATGTATGGTGTAACATTTAGCACTTTGATGCACATTTATCTTTCACCCACTACATTAGTCACTTTATCATAACAATTGCACTTTATAATAATTGTATTTCATTATTATTGTATTTTATTATATATACTTTTCACTGGTAACATTGCACTATTTTAAGTTTTAGCTATTTATTGCGCGAGATTCTTTTTATATATACCACCAAAAGAAAGCTCTATTTGCGTACGGTGTTGCATGACCACAAAACTATCAGTTAAAGTAACGCAGTGCCGTATCGCAAAATAAAAAAAAAAATGCTCTGGCCATGAAGGGGGGTAAATCTTCCGGAGGTCAAGTGGTTAAAGTCACAAGAAACTTGGAGTTAGGTTAAATCAGAACTAATACCTCCTATTGTTTTCAGCCAAGGAAGCCATCTTGGCTTCTGTTTGATATTAAACTGCCATGATGCTGCACATGTGATCAGTTATGACACCGGCCATTGGACGGTTTTGGTTGAGAGCACAAGAAAATGTGACAGTTGGCATTCCCGGCATGCTGAGAATGAAACTGTTTTTTTAAAACTGTAAAATGGATGGGTTCAGTTCCATTTTAACTGTCGCTTTTAATGGACAGTTTGGTCTTTATGTTAATGTGGAGGAAAATATAAACAGGGCCTGTGAAATTTAAAAAAGTGTTTATTATGTTCTTTATTCAGTTACAATCAGAACAGTTATTAACCGCTTCAGTCCCGGAAGATTTTACCCCCTTCCTTACCAGAGCACTTTTTGCGATTTGGCACTGTGTCGCTTTAACTGACAATTGCGCGGTCGTGCACCGTTGCACCCAAACAAAATTGACGTACTTTTTTCCCACAAATAGAGATTTCTTTTGGTGGTATTTGATCACCTCTGCGGTTTTAATTTTTTGCGCTATAAACAAAAAAAGAGCAACAATTTAGAAAAAAACATTATTTTTTACTTTTTGCTATAATAAATATCCCCCAAAAATATCTAAAAATTTTTTTTTTACTCAGTTTAGGCCGATGTGTATTCTTCTACATATTTTTGGTAAAAAAAAAACCCAATAAGCGTATATTGATTGGTTGCACAAATGTTATAGCGTCTACAAAATAGGGGATAGATTTATTGCATTTTTATTATTCTTTTTTTTTTCGGTAGTAATGGCGGGGATCTGCGTTTTTTATCGGGGCCGCGACATTATGGCGGAGACATCGGACATTTTTGACACTATTTTGGGACCATTATCATTTATACAGCGATCAGTGCTATAAAAATGCACTGATTACTGCATAAATGACACTGGCAGTGAAGGGGTTAACCACTAGGGGGCGATGAAGAGGGTAAGTGTGTCCTAGGGAGCGATTCTAACTGTAGGGGGGGTGGGCTTCAAGTCACATGACTGCGATCACTGCTCTCGATGACAGGGAACAGTAATCTCTTTCATGACACAAGCTAGAATGAGGAAAATGCCTTGTTTCCATAGGCACTTCCCCGTTCTGAAGCTCCGTGACATGATTGGCGGGAGACACGGGGCACGGTCACGCTGTACACGGTGGGGCACGCGCGCTTGCTATCTCCGGCTCTTAAAGGGGACGTACAGTTAAGCCCATTTGCCCACCGCTGCCATTGTGCCAAAGTATATCGGCCTGCAGAGGTCAGCAACTGGTTTAAGTGGAGCTCCCTGGTTTAAGTTTGCTTCCCCCCCCCCCTCCACTGCCACATTTGGCACCTTTCGGGGGGAGTGATTACCTGTCAAGCCCAGATGTCTGCTACCACTTCCGGGTAAGATCGCTACAGTCGTTGTGCGCCATTCCAAAAATTTTCTGGACCCTCCTCCTACCCCCATCCCTGCTGCCTTCTAGGAGACACAGAGGTCCCAGAACACAGCAGGACTATTCAAAAAGCGCAGGGCGACTCACGCATGCAAAGTAGGAAGCAGGCCGTTTCCCTTAGTGAAGATGCCGGCACCCGCACCCGGAGCCGATGGACGGAGGATGCCTAGACAGGTGTCCTTATATTATAAGTCAGCAGCTACAGTATTTGACCTCATACAGTTATCAGAATACAATATTTTTCACTATGAAAAGAAGTCCGGAATTCACTGCAAAACTTTACCCTAAAGCGGTGTTCCGCCCCAAAAAAAATTAAAAGCCAGCAGCTACATATACTGCAGCTGCTGGCTTTTAACAATCGGACACTTAGGCCCCTTTCACACTTTTTACCGCGGTTTTGCCGCGATTCGCGGCCACGAGTTGCCGCGATTTCAAGGAATGCCTGTGTAAGTGGCATCAAAATCGGACCAAAGTAGTGCAGGGATTACTTTGAAGTCGGAACGACTTGAAGTCGTACTAATATGAATGGCTGTCATTGGAAATCCTGGGGAACGACTTGTCATGCTACTTTGCAATCCCAAATCGTGGGACAAGTCGTATAAGTGTGAAAGGGGCCTTACCTGTCCAGTCCATCAGCTGTCGGGTGCATGCCGCCGCCATTGCGGGTAAGGGAACCCGGCAGTGTAGCCTTACGGCTTCACGCCGGGAACCCTACTGCGCATGCGAGAGGCCCCGCTCCTCTCTCCTACTGTCCCGGCGACAGGGAGAGGAGTAGGGAGCCCCGCAGTGATGTCACGGGCCACACCAATTGTGGCACCGGAGGGGGATAGGAGACAAATGAGCGGAAGTTCCACTTTTGATCCTTTTTGGGAAAATCATCATAGACAGTGGGGGATACAGTAAAAGTTCATACGTTTCGCGCTATGAATGAATGAATGACTTGTATAGCACTACCTATGCGAACTGAATCGCCTCAGGGCGCTTTTTGCCACTGGTGTCCATCTGTGGTATAGTGCGGTCCTTGCCCTGTGGGGTCCCGACACGCTTACAAACACATACAACATACACATATTTGGCCAATTTTATCGACAGGATCTAATTAACCTACCAGCATGTCTTTGGAGTGTGGAAGGAAACCGGAGTACCCGGAGGAAACCCACGCAGGCACAGGGAGAACATGCAAACTCCAGGCAGAAGGTGTCCTGGTCGGGATTTGAACCAGCGACCCTATTACTGCTAGGTGAAAGTGATAACCACTACACCACTGTGCTGCCCATTAGCTGTGATTAGCTGTGATTAGCGCTTACCGATAATCTCAATAGTTTCCAATTTTAAATCTTCAGGGTAACCTTGATTATACAAATCTCCAGCCTCTGAAATGTATTCAGATCTGTTATTCCAACCAGAACACGTTTTACACAAATGAACCTGATGGTACCATTTCTCCTTTTATTCTTTCCGCTGAATCTCGCTGTATAGCCAGCAGCGAGCACGAACGTTCCGCACAGATGTATGCACATCAAGGAATGTCCTATTCATTTCCGCAGACAAAGGTATGCAGAGAACACCCACACACAGCAGTATTATACACCTACACACAGATGAAGGATTGCAGACGCTCGCAGTTCATGGATGCGGCATATATTGTAGCCGGTTTCCCAGAAGCGGAGGGTCTTGAGTTGTGTGGGGTGGAATACTACACCCATGTCTGGCAGATTTTGGGCAGGGATTAGGCAGATTGTTTTAGGAGTATTACTTTACCTTGCATACAAGCTTAATGGTAAAGTGAGCTCATCACACAAGGTAGAGATTAGATTAGATTTTATCCTTTCCAGGTGCGGGCAGATCTAGATGATTCTATTCTGTGTCATCCCATCAAGTGATCATCAGACACCACTTCTAAGGGAATGCTATGGTAATTACTATTATTTATGGAGTGTCTACACTTTCTGTGGCACAAACCTCGATATATACAAGAGTTTAGGGTGCTTTTATAGTCTACTGGTCATGGTATAATAGCAAACTGCTGAATAGATATACATCATGTGGACACATAACCATCACAGGCAGGGGCGGACTGACCATTCGGCCATTCGGGCACTGCCCGAGGGCCCGGGCCACTAGGGGGCCCCATCAGGGTTGCCAGCCTCAGTAAAACCAGGGACAGTATGTAAAAATCTGTGTTTTTTTTTACATCTGTCTCTGAAATGTACCTTACCGACATCCTTTTGGTATAAAAATCCAGAGATTATAGCTGCCCCACCTCTCCAGTACCTTCTCAGCCAATAGAAACATGTCTGTGTATACTATGTGTACATGTATGTGTATACTGTGTGATTGTATACTGTGTGTGTGTATACTGTGTGGCCCCATAATCTCTGATTGCCTGGGGGCCCCATAATCTCCTATTGCCCGGGGGGCCCAATGAGTTGTCAGTCTGCCCCTGATCACAGGGCAATAACAATGTGGACACCTCTCCAGAATATTGAGTTCAGGTTTTCAGTGAAGGGTACTGTTAACGTTACAGCATTCACAACATTTTACACCTGCGGGTCGAATGCGGTCCCTTGCTTGCCTTTTTTCAGGCCTTCTTTCCACTGACACCAAAGATGAGGCACCGTTCCCTTCACTAACACCATTGGGGAATAATTCCTACCACTGATATAAACAATAGAACATTATTACTCCCACTAACACTAAAGATGGGGCACTTTTCCTCCCGCTGATACCATCAATGCGGCACCAATCCCTCCACTGACACCAATGACGGGGCACCATTTCTGCGGCATTTTCTACTCCCACTGGTCACAGTTCAGCCCCCCATAAAGTCTGAAGACCAGTAAACTGGCCCTGTGTTAAGAAAGTTTGGAGACTCCTGGTTTAGACAATTGTACACTTCCAAACCTTGTGGTAACTGCTTGGGGAAGCTCCTTTTCTGCCCCAGCATGACTAGGCCCCTGTGCACAAAGCCGGCTCCATAAAGACATGGTCTGATAAGTTTACTATGGAGAAACTCACGTGGCCTGTTCAAAGCCCCAAACTCAACCCTACTGAACATCTTCGGGATGAATTAGAACGCTGATTGTGACTCAGGTCTTCTCATTCAGTATCAGCACCTGACCTCACCAATGGCCACAAATTTCCACAGACACACCCAACAATCTTGTGGAAAGCTTTCTTTGGTTTGGTAAGCCTTATGTTGTCCCAGATAGCAAGGACAACTTGCCACAAATTTGTGGCAGTGTTGAATTGTAAGTCTGTTATCTTGCTGCACATTTTCACTGGCAAGTTGTACACTTACAGAGCACTCGAAGCACAAGTTCTAGTTGACACTTTTACAACTTGTAGCAAATTTGCGTGGAAAGTCTCTACCAAGTTGCAGTGGTTATTGTACAGCAGGGGTCTCCAAACTTTCAAAATAAAGGGCCAGTATACTGCCCTTCAAATATTAGGGGCCAGACAGTGACCAGTGGGAGTAAACCATGTCATAGGCTTGGCCAGTGGGAGTTAAATAAAAATACACTGGCATCAGTGGGAGGAATGGCACCCCATCACTGGTGTCAGTGGGAGGAATGGTGCCCCATATTTGATGCCAGTTAGAGAATTCGTTCCCCATCTCTGATTGTCACGGGGAGGAAAAGTACCCCATTGTTGGAGTCAGTGGGAGGGAATAGTGCACCATCAATGGTGTCAGTGGGAGGAATAGTGCCCCATCCTTGGTGTTAGTGGAGGGAAGGTGCCTCATATCAAGAGAAGGAATAGTGCCCAAGGGCCAGATAAAGGCAAGCAAAGGGCCACATATGGTCCCGGGGCCACAGTTTGGAGACCCCTGGTGTACAGCAAGAGCTCTGCAAGTCACATTGCCCCCTGCGGTGGGAGGACTATTGCGCAACATCACTGAACCAGAACTTGCAGCAGACTTGCAGAATGTTTGCAAAAAGTTGATCTGGAGTCATGCAATGCGGACTTGCTGCAATTGTGCAACAAACTTGTGAAGCCTGGCAAGTCTAGTAATAGCTTAGCAAGTCGTTTTCAAACTTGCAGCACAATTGCTTGCTATCTTGGGGTAAGCAGACCAGAATCTGGGCTTTTATACATTTCAGGCGTATAAAAACAAAAGGTGTTCAAAAAACAAACAAAAAAAAACCAAAAGGTGTTCAAAGTCTTACAGCTCCTTTAAAAAAAAAAAAAAAAACAGCCACAGCCTGAGTAGAAAAGCTTATGCCCTGCCTACATGCTAGAGAGGAGGACCCTTGCTTTCTGTGTGGAAACAGTGGTTTCTCTGCAGAGATCTGATACTCCCCCAATCGAGTCATAACTATAGTTTGAACAGTTAATAATGCTGCCTGTTGATTGGTGAGCTCTAGCTCTGACTCAGAGAATGCATGTATTAGATGATTTAAACTGAAAGTTTAGTTGGGTTCCAAATTCCCGTGAATTTTTCCCTGGTTCCAGATGACTACCTTTTTTTCCTTCTCATTTTCCGTCTCCTTTTTTATTTTTTTTTCGTTATATGTTTCTAAAAACACATTGGTGTAATTTCAGCCTTGAACCTGTGCACACATTTGCAAATACATGCGTAAGTTGCAGGCCCCGTCAAGGCACTCTGTTACATGCAGTCCATTGTGAAGACTTTTAAGGGTCTCCACAATGGAAGCCCATGCATTCTGATGGCTAGATGGAGGGCAAATGAGTCCATCCCTCCCTAAAGGCGCAGGGGGCACACTCAACACCCAGCACATTGCACTATGGCAGCAAAGGTGTCAATGCGTTGCCTGTCCAATATGTCAACAATACAAAAAATGCTCACTGCCCCCATCTATAACTGGCCTTTGCAGCAAGGAGCACTGGAAGGGCAACGCATATCAAATAAAACCAAAGAATTTCCAAGCTCTTTTTTCTTTTTTTATGCCTATTGTGACACAGAGGGGTTGATTTACTAAAAATAAATAGTCTGTGCACTGCAAGTGAGTGCAGTTGCTATAGATCTGAGGGGTACATGCAGGGAATTAAAAAAATAAAAATAAAAAAACATAATTTTTAATTTTTGCTTGCACATCATCGGATGATAGAAATCAGCAGAGCTTTCCCTCATTTCAGAGCTTCCCCTTAGCGCTAGTGAAACTGCACTTGCAGTGCACAGTATATTTGCCTTTAGTAAATCAACCTCAGTGGTAGGGTTGCCACCTCATTCCTTTAAACCCGAGCACATATGAATTACACGGGTTCTGTGGCTGATTAAAGCGGAGGTTCACACAAAAATGAAACCTTCGCAATTCGGAACCCTCCCCCCCCCCCCCCCCTCTGTGTCACATTTGGCACCTTTCAGGGGGTAGGGGGGTGCATTTCTAAAAATTTTGGTCAAAATTTTTAACTTGTAGACAACAAATCTCAAAAAGCGGCTCGGTCCTTAAAGCGGGGTTCCACTGCCCCAAACGTTTTTTTTTTTTTTTTGGTACAATCACAAAGATTATGTCCTTTGACCCTGAAAACATGCAACAAGTGAGTTTTAAGTTTTAAAGATGTCCGGTTGCCGCTGCTCGACCAGCATGCACTGCGCGTTGTATTCCCGATCTCGCGCATGCGCAGTAACTTTCATTAAGAGCGCCGTCAACAGCTCAGGTTGCCATTGCAACAGGCGGCGTCGTCGGAAGTCCCGCCCCATTGTGATGGCAACGGAGCTGAGCCAGACCGCCGCACTGTCTCCTGGGAACAATGACACAAGCTCCCAGGAGACAGTGCGGATAGAGGATATTACGAAATATCCGCACTAACCCCGCCCATATCTGCAATCACAAGATACAGGAACTAGACTACATGAGAAGAAAAAAAGAGGTACAGTAGAAAAAAAAACGTCCGGTTTTTGCTTTATGACTTCTATTTAGGCCCCTTTCACACTTATATGACTTGTCCCACGATTTGGGACTGCAAAGTAGCATGACAAGTCGTTCCCCATGATTTCCAATGACAGCCATTCATATTAGTACGACTTCAAGTAGTTCCGACTTCAAAGTAGTCCCTGCACTACTTTAGTCCGATTTTGATGCCACTTACACAGGCATTCCTTGAAATTGCGGCAAAAATCGTGGTCGTGAATCGCGGCAAAATCACGCGACTTTGAAGTCGCACAAGTGTGAAAGGGGCCTTAATCAGCTTAATATATTCTCTTAAAATCGGGTGGAGCTCCGCTTTAAGTGGTTAAGATTTAAAAAAATAAAAACTTTCTGCCTTTAGAGCCACTTTAGGACCTTGCCCGTTTATACATTATAAAATCTGAACTCTATTAACTACTTCCCACCCGGCCACTGTATATAAACGGCCGGGTGGGAGCCGCCTATTTCTGATCGGACGTTCCCGAACGTCCTGCAGAAGTAGGGGGATCACGCGCGCGCGTGCCCGCGCAGCGGCGCGATCCCGATGCGCTCGTGTCACCCGGACACGACGCATCTCGGATCGGCAGGAGGGCTCTGTGATTGGCCCTCCTGTTCACATGATGGCCGTGTCCAATCACAGCCGTCATGTGATGTAAGCAAACAGCCGGTTGCTAGGCAACCGGCTCTCCTCTCCTCACACGGAAGCCGTCGGTGAGGAGAGGAGAGCGGATCGCTGCAGCCGGGTGGTGATCAGTGAGTATTAGCTGTTTTTTTACTCACTGATCACCAGTTTAGTGTCACCAACACCTGTAAAACACACGTCCCCAAATAATAAAAACACATGTCCCCAAATAATAAAAACACATGTCCCCAAATAATAAAAACACAAATGTCCCCCACATATGTCCCAGTAAAATCACATGTGCCAATGATTATCTGCACACATATGTCCGTGATAACCTGCACACATCTGTACATGATCATTTGCGTACATCTGTCCGTGATCACGCGAACCAATTATTATACACTTAACAGAATTTTTTTTACTCAAAACATGTAGCAGAATACATTTTGCTTAAATTTATGACAAAATTTGATTTTATTGGATTTAGTTTTAAAAAAGAAAGGAGAAAATATAGTTTTTTTTTCAAAATTTCCGCTATTTTTTCGCTTATATCACAAAAAATTTTAAACGGAGTCGTGAATAAATACCACCAAACTAAAGCTCTATTTGTGCGAACAAAATGATAAAAATTTTATTTGGGTACAGCATTGCATGACCGCGCAATTGTCATTGAAAGAGCGAGAGAGCTGAAAGCTGAAAATTGGTCTGGGAAGGAAGGGGGCGAAAGTTCCCGGTATTGTAGTGGTTAAACATAAAATATACTTTATCATAATAAACTGCAAGTGGGTTCCCTCTAAAACATTGAAGATCGTTACCCTTTAAAATGTGTTTGTTTTAATTCCATACGTCTTCTATAAATGCTGTCCGGACAGAATATGGCGGTCAATCGGTATCAATAATGCATTCAGCGTCTTGCTGCCCTGTATTGGACTGGAGCCCCCCCGGCTTCCATTATCCTCTCTGCTGGGAAATGAGGGCCAATCACATCTGCTGTGCATATCCCTACATTCTTCCATGGGTGTTCCCTGCACTTAATCAGCCCTGAAGTCGGGTCTCAAGTGACAGTTTTATACTTTTTGTAGATGGTTTTGTATTTTTCCATCTAATTCTATCTTTGTAACGTTCCAAAAAGGAAAAAAAAAAAAGAAAAAGCGAAATTTTCCACCGAGCCAGAGGGTAAAGCTAGGAATCTATCGTGATTATCAGTATCTAGTTTACAAAAAATGTCAAGCGTTTCATAAATGGAAGTCCACTCATGGGCAAATAGCTCACCGTTATTACATTGTGTCATATCTAAATAGGCCGAGCATGGTTCTAAACATCCAATCTGTCATCCTGCACTTTGTGTTGCGTACATCTAAACTGCACAACCCTTCTCAGAAAGCTAATAAAAATGATCGATTCCCACCCCGGGGAACAGTAAAAATGCACTTTCATTCGGCCATTCCTCAGCGCTGAAATCCTAGCTTTGATATAATGTTGCATAATAATCAGAACATGTTGTTATTCCCTATATATTAAAATTCAATCCTCTTTAGGATTGAGCCTCAACAAATCCATGGCATTGCAGGGTTCGGAGTTCACGAGAATAAATAATTGCAGAGAATGCTTGTAGGGCTCTGGCTTGTATTTAACCTTTTTTTAGAACAAGTAGTGTTTTCAATTATAGGACTTAGATGTTTATAGGACATGGTTGTTTATTCGTTTATGGACAAGTGAACTTTAGCCCTCGTTCACTTCGAATGCGGCTTTGAAATTGTGCGATTTTTAAAATTAAGTCGAAAGATTGCAAAGCAGCATGTCAGTGCGACTTCAGGTGGGACTTGAAAGACTTCTGTGCAGCTTCATGCACAGATGTCAATCCAAGTCGCACCTGAAATCACCAAAAGTAGTGCAAGGACTACTTTTTCAAATCGATGCAGCTCCGCAAAGTAGGCGTCGCACCGATTTGAACAGTGCCATTGCCGACAATAGGGTGCGACTTGTCTAATCGCATGACAAGTCGAACCGGTGTGAACAGGGGCTTGAAGTTGGTGTTTTTCTTTTCGTAGTTTTGGATAAATTGGGGGACGTGTTAAAACCATAGCCAGATTGTTTTTTTTTTTTTGCAACCTGTGACCAAGCCCCCCCCCCCCCCCAATTCCAGGGATTTCTACCCACTCTACATTCAACAGGGTGGGATATTATATGAGGTATTCAAAATGTTAGTTGGCACAGGAACAGTAGGTAAGGGTAGTCTTCAGATGAACGGAAGTCTTACGGTGACAACTACACTACTTTGACATACTTTCCACTCACTTCCTGTTGTGTTGTCAAGAGAGCGAGTGAAGGGGCATCTCCCTTATGGGACACAACAAAAAATGCCAAAGGATGTAACCCTTCCCTACTCCACATGTCAAACACAAGGCCTGTGGCCCGAACCTGGCCCTCCGGGCCATTTCATGTGGCACTTGCACCCAGGGCTTTTTTTTCAGCCGTAACTTGGTTCTGCCACCTCCGGCTCTTGTCTTCCGCTTCTTGCTTACCAATGTCACTTGTACACACAGAAGTCTTCAGTGTTTACAAGGACAGCTTTCCTTTCAGCGGCTCTTGCATATCCCTGCCTGCCCTGCGCTCACAGTGGGGACAATGGAGATGCAGGTGCAGAGTGGAATGGAGCATCACGTGGTAAGCCGCACTGTGATCCTCATCTATGCCAGGGATCACCAATGCAAACCAATGATCTCCCTGCAAGTGACAAAGCCACCTAAACTGCCGGGAGGTGGTAGAGCTGGGCTGGGTATGTGAGATGCAAGGAAGCTTTTGGGAAGAGGGGGGGGGGGGGTCCGATGTGGAGGGAGATGTGTGAAGAGGTGGGGAATGTGAAAGAGCGGTATAGAGGTCAGAGCCAAGGAGGGGTGGAAGTGAGATGTAGACAGTCTGTGAAAAGAGCTGAACTCTGCACACTGTGCAGTATAGCACACCCCTAAACCCAGCATTCTGTATGTGGCTCACTCCTTAATCCTGCACTCTGTACACACCCCTGAAACTGCACTCTGTATGTAGCCCACCCCTGAACTATGCATGTAGCTCACCCCTGAACTCTGCACATAGCCCACCCCGGAACTCTGCAATATGCACGTAGCCCACCCCGGAACTCTGCACTATGCACGTATCCCAGTATGCAGGTAGCCCACCTCTGAACTCTGCACTCTGTACATAGCCCACCCCTGAACTCTGCACTATGCACGTAGCCCACCCCTGAACTCTGTACATAGGCCCACCCCTGAACTATGCATGTAGCCCACCTCTGAAATCTGCACTCTGTACATAGCCCACCCCTGAACTCTGCACTATGCACGTAGCTCACCCCTGAACTCTGCACTATGCACATATCCCAGTATGCAGGTAGCCCACCCCTGAACTCTGCACTCTGTACATAGCCCACCCCTGAACTCTCCACTATGCATGTAGCTCACCCCTGAACTCTGAACTCTGTACATAGCCCACCCCTGAACTATGCACGAAGCCCACCCCTGAACTATGCACGTAGCCCACCCCTAAACTATTCACTTTGTATGTAGCTCATCCCTGAACTCTTCACTTTGTATGTAGCCCACCCCTGTTCTCTGCACGTAGCCCACCCCTGTACTCTGCACGTAGCCCACCCCTGTACTCTGCACGTAGCCCACCCCTGTACTCTGCACGTAGCCCACCCCTGTACTCTGCACGTAGCCCACCCCTGTACTCTGCACGTAGCCCACCCCTGTACTCTGCACGTAGCCCACCCCTGTACTCTGCACGTAGCCCACCCCTGTACTCTGCACGTAGCCCACCCCTGTACTCTGCACGTAGCCCACCCCTGTACTCTGCACGTAGCCCACCCCTGTACTCTGCACGTAGCCCACCCCTGTACTCTGCACGTAGCCCACCCCTGAACTCTGTACATAGCAAAACCCTGAACTCTGTACTATGCACGTAGCCCACACCAGAATTCTGCACTATGCACGTAGCCCACACCAGAATTCTGCACTATGCACGTAGCCCATCCCTGAACTCTGTACTATGCACGTAGCCCATCCCTGAACTCTGTACTATGCACGTAGCCCATCCCTGAACTCTGTACTATGCACGTAGCCCATCCCTGAACTCTGTACTATGCACGTAGCCCATCCCTGAACTCTGTACTATGCACGTAGCCCATCCCTGAACTCTGTACTATGCACGTAGCCCATCCCTGAACTCTGTACTATGCACGTAGCCCATCCCTGAACTCTGTACTATGCACGTAGCCCATCCCTGAACTCTGTACTATGCACGTAGCCCACCCCTGAACTCTGCACTCTGTATATAGCCCATCCCTGAACGCTGCACTCTGTGCATAGGGCACACTTAATCTCTGCACAAAACACACTCCTGGTATTAATTGCCTCTTAAGATCCTCCCACTGTTACTGCAATTTGGCCACACCCACCATTCGAGGCGGTTCGGCGGTGAGGGCGTTGTTGAGCCCCCATTCTCTGAGAAAAAAAGGCCTGGTTAAATTTACACAGTCTTCCAGATACAACGGGCCCTTAATGCTGATGCAGCCCACAATGAAATTGAGTTTGACCTCTACCCTACTCTATCCAAAACAGAAAAAAGTTCCAGCTTTAGGTAGACTTTTTAAGAAATGATTTAAAAAATGTAGAGGCTGGTTTAGGTGATCAATTAGGTTCCAGCTGTCAAATATTTCTGGTGGAGTGGAAGATTTGCAAAGCATCCTGATTGGTTTTGGGTTGTTGTAGGAAGTATTTTATTGGGATAAATATGTTTCAAGTAGTGTTCTGCTTATCCTCTCGTGAATTTGGCTGACTTGCTGCAGTGCAATGGAACTCGCAGATATAGACCGCTGTCAACTCTTTGAAGGCTCTGTGCCATCATACCTTCATGTCTTGCTTACAGCTGTACAGAAAACACATTCCTCCTGTGCATCCAAGGTAAACCAGAGAGGTGTGGGCTTTTAAGTGCGCAGATGCATGTTCAAACACATCATGATTCATGATCCGGATAAGATGCTTACTAATTTCAATAATATTACAAAATTAAACTACCATACATAAACTGCAAGGATCATGTAGGCCTCTACCACAAGCCCCAGCATGACTTGATACACATTGTTAAAGGTCTTGTGCTTTTACATAGTCATGGTGTACATAGGCTATGAAAAAACTTTTATTTGTCAGCCCTTACAGACATTATAGATTCTAGAACAGCCTTTCTCAACCTTTTCAACACAGAGGAACCCTTCAAATAGTTCTCCGGTCTCGAGGAACCCCTTCTAAAAATTAGAAATTCAAAACTCGTGATACATTCGTGTGATGGTCAGTGAGAGGAATGGTCCTTACACTTGTGGTCATTCGGAAGAATTACCTCCTTACAGATAGCTAAAAAGAGCAATGGTGTGAGTGGGAACTTATCTGAGAGGCAGAAGTTGCCCAATGCTGAAGGAACCTCTAGCAACCTCTGGAGGAACCCTGGTTGAAAATCACTGTTCTAGAAGGTTAAGCTATAGGTTTATCATATCTCATTTTTACTCTAGAGCAGTGATGGCAAACCTTGGCACCCCAGATGTTTTGGAACTACATTTCCCATGATGCTCATGCACTCATGCTGTATAGTTGAGCATCATGGGAAATGTAGTTCCAAAACATCTGGGGTGCCAAGGTTCGCCATCACTGCGCTAGACATTAATGCATGTTTCATTTTGGAGATTGCAACGGGGGGGAACAAAACGCCTTAAAATGAACCTGTAGCCAGCCTATGGACATTCAACTTTTTAACAGTAGCAGGAATGAAGTTGCTCCGTTTTGGGCAGAGACACCCAAAAATAAGGAATGTATCTAGAAAGGATAGTGGGAACATCTTGCTGTCTTAAATTGGCCATATACTAATAGATTTCATTCATTTAGACTGCCGACTAAAAATAAATAAATAAGTAAAATAAATTCCTCCATCCACAGAAATGGGGTGTGGAAGGATAAGTCCTCCTTACTGAGCGATTATATTCTGATAGATGTGAGTCCTAGCTGTCATGATACCTGAATAGTGCCTGCAACTGACTGGCTGTTTGGTGCCAATTGGCCAACTTTTTTGATCCTAGCTCCTTTGATAAGAGTCGCTTTGGGTAATTGACTTTTGCTGGGACTGCAGGCCAGCTCAGGTCTCTAAGAAGAAAAAAAAGAATCGAGCAGGTGACTCACTTTTTAGTCACTTTTGTTGCCCCTACATGATCTGAGAGTTCACCACTTGTACTAAATGCCCAAATCTATTGGATTTAGCTATTATTATTCTACAGAATTTATATAGCTCCAACAGTTTGCGCAACGCTTTACAATATAAAGGGAGACAGTACAGTTACAATAAAATACAAGAGGGTCATGAGTGCCCTGTTTATAAGAGCTTACAATCTAATAGGATGGGACAAGTGGTACAAAAGGTAATAACTGTAGAGGATGAGCTGTTGGAACTTCAGTTGTTAGTGGGAGACAGGATAGGCCTCCCTGAAAAGATGAGGTTTCAGGGATCGCCTAAAGGTGGCCAGAGTAGGGTATTGCCGGACAGACTGAAGTAGAGAGTTCCAGAGGATGGGAGAGGCCTCTAGGGAAGTCCAGGAGACAAGATATCTAGGAGCAGGAGGTCTTGGGAAGAGCGGAAAGGACAATTTGGGTAATATTTGGAGACAAGATTGGTGATAAAGCTGGGGGCAGAGTTATGCATAGCTTTGTATGTTGTTAGTATTTTGAATTTAATTCGCTGGGCAGTTGGAAGCTAGTGGAGGGATTGGCAGAGAGGGTGGCAGGCATTCTGCTACATTCAGAGAGTCTGGCAGCAGCATTTATGATAGACTGAAGATGGGATAGCCTATGGAGAGGTAGGCCTATGAGAGGGGAGTTGCAATAGAAAAGGTGAGAGAGTGAATGAGTAACTTGGCGGTTTCGTTATTTAAAAAGGGGTGGATTTTAGAGCTGAAGTCCACAAGCTTTTGACAGTGACTGGATTTGGGGCTGAAAGGACAGGTCAGAGTCTAGGACTATACTTAGTACCCTGGGTGGTGGGAGGGACTGATAGTTGTATTATTGATCTTGATGGAATAGTCAGGGAGGAGGACACGAGC
The DNA here is from genome assembly GCA_028564925.1 of Lithobates sylvaticus. NCBI lineage: Eukaryota > Metazoa > Chordata > Amphibia > Anura > Ranidae > Lithobates > Lithobates sylvaticus. The sequence continues at coordinate 47,641,847 of CM053028.1, read as the reverse complement.
CCTATCCTTAATAGTAGACCCATGGATGGCCAGTAAACGGTATTGCTGTATTTTTTTGCTTTTTATATACAGTTTTTATATAGATTAACTATTTATTCAGCGTTTCAGTTGCACTTAAGTATTACTTTTAAAGGCAAGTCCACCCAACTTGTTAGAAGCTGTGCTTGGGAGTTGAACCCTCTGATGGTTTCTTATATCTCTCTGACATTCTGGTGGTGAGAGCTTTGCTCTTCATTTCCCATTTTAAAACTGAAATCTGGCTTTTAGTAGGGGTTGAATCTGATTAATTTGCAATGTGAAAGGTGGGAGCGGGAGGTATGTAGGTGGGTTACCAAAATGGAGAAAGCTCGGGGGCCATATCGCCAGTATATCGATGCCCGCCGTTCGTCCAATGAGGGATCAGGATGTGGGGCAGTGGCAAAGTTCTGCAGGCACTGTAATTGAGCCACCATGCTTGTGCTAAGCAGCATAGCATTGGTGGATGAATCACAACAATATGTGCATACTTTACAAATCTCATGGCAGGTAGAGGAATCCTTAAACATCACACGTTTAGTAGGCTGCAGGGATTGTGTTTTCTTATGTGTATACTTTATAAATTGTGTTGAAGTGATATAGAAAATGCTTTTAAGATAACCTGAGGCTTCTTACAGAGGGCTTGTGCTGATCATGGTCATCTTTAAAGTGGTTGTATAGTCAAAAAATGTAACTTTTACCTACAGGTAAGCCTAAAATAAGGCTTACTTGTAGGTAAAAAAAAATATCTCCTAAAACTGTACGGTTTAGGAGACATTCCCTGTGCAATGAGCCGCTGACTGCAGCGGCGCATGCGCTCGGGGGATTCTCAGCTGAAAGCCCGGCAGAATCCGAACCTTGCCGGAAAGAAGTCTCCCGTGCGCATGCGCGGGAGTGACGACATTGCGGCTCCAGCCACTCACATCGCTGAAGTCGCGATACCCGGAAGACACGCAGAGGCAACATGTCATCTCCCTCGGCGTGGACCAGGTGAGTTACAAACGCCTCGTTCTAAGGTAAGTATTTTATAATGAGCTAGTATGCGGTGCATACTAGCTCATTATGCCTTTTTCATTACAGGTGTATATATAAAAAAGTGGCAGCGGGTTTACTCCCGCTTTAATGTGGGGCAAAAGGGGCATCTTCCCAGGGCCCTGTCATTGTTGGGGGGCCCCGCGCTGCCCGCCCCTTGAGCCCCACGCTGCCTGCCGGAGTTCGGCCACTTATAAATACAGAAGCGCCACTTCTGTATTTACAAGCCACAGCGCTAGTCCCCCGGCGGCCGCTCGGATCCCTCGGGTATGCACCGATCTCTATTAGAGCAGAAGAGGAAGGGGGTGGGGAATGTGCAAATGGGAAGCTGCTTCTGAAATCTGCAGGCTGCATAGACATTGGACAACATGCCATGAGTAGGATTTGTGAGCGGAGAACTGTGTACTGGAATCAGGGGTGGGAGGAGAGCCTTGTACTTGAAGGGATGGGGGGAGTAGAGCTGTGGACTGGAATGGGGTGAGGGGGTGTTAGGAGAGCTCTGGACTGGAATGGGGGGAGCCTTGTACTTGGGGTGGAACTCTGTACTGAAATCGGAGGGGGGTGGGGGGAGAAGACTCCTGTACTCTGCACCCAACGCACCCCTGCACTCTGCACGTAGCACACCCCTTAACTCTGTATGTAGCTCACCCCTAACCCTACACTCTACACATAGTGCACCCCTCAAGCCTGCACTCTGTACATGGCGCACCCCTACATTCTGTACCTAGCGCACCCCTCAACCCTGTACTCTGTATGTAGTGCACCTTTCAACTATGCACTCTTTATTTAGTGCACCCCTGAACCCTGCACTCGGTACATAAGGCACACCTTAATGCTAGTGCAGTTTGGCCACACCCACAATTTGATGCACAGGTAATGATGTACAGTAACCTCTAGAAACCAATCAGTGAGCAGCAGTGATGTGCAGTAATCTCTAGCAACCAACCAGTGAGTGTTAAGGATGTGCAGTAGCCTCTAGCAACCAATCAGTGAGTAATAATTATGTTCTGTAACCTCTAGCAACCAATCAGTGAGCGGTAATAATGTGCAGTAACCTCTAGCAACCAATCAGCAAGCAGAAATGATGTGCTGTAGCCTCTAGCAACTAATCAGTGAGCAGTAATGATGTGCTATAACCTCTAGCAACCAGTCAGTGAGCGGTAATGATATGCTGCAACCAATCGCAATCGCTGCCTGATCTGCTGCAGTAAACTCATTATGAGTCTGACTGCTAATTACTGTATGTTTTCAGAGCGGGAGGGGGGGTCCAATAAAATGTTTGCCCAGGGTCCAATCAATATTAAACATGGCCCTGATTCCCATAGTGACACAAATACTTTGTGTTGAAATTCTTGAATTGAATTTACATTTCTTCGGCAAGGAATGCAAATACTGTACCGATAAATACATATTGGAAAGGGTTAACTAGATTCTCCCTGAGCTGTGAAAGTTCCTCCAACTCAGAGAAAATCCTCCCTTTTTTTTCCTAGAAGCCAGAGAATAAGAGTGATACCATTTTGCGCAAGTCAAAGCTTGTGTGTGTGGACAGCTCTTAGTGCTCTTTATTAGAATGAGAGCAATGTACAGAACAAGACCACACCGCGTTCCTTCCACAAAATAAGTCCTATTAGTTTTCAGGCACAGTGTCAAGGAAAGTGCAGGTTGAGTTCATCTTTTGGAGAATCCTGTAAAAAAGTTATAGCTGTTCTAGGGTAGCGCATTCGTTGTCTACCGCCATCCTGTATCGTTTCATTAGCGAATTCCAAAGTGATCTTTTGAGTTGTTGGAAGTCACCATGATTTAAGATGAAATTTCCCTTATAAAAAGAATCTCTGACCAGCAGTGATTTTCCACTGAGCAGCTTTGATTTTCTGCCTGGCTTTTATTGCCGTCAGGTTTCTCCATAGCGTTGTTTTGGCAGATTCGTCCCTTCACGTAATTTTGCCGCTGTCATGATGCTTTCCCTTCAGGAATTCACAGCTCGGTGACACGGGTCATTTTTTTTCTTTCTTTCTTTCTTTTTTTTATTTTTCTTTCTGTAAATAAGTAAAAAACATTTTTTTTAACCAGATACCTCTTTAAATTTTCCTTTTGGGGCCCATTTATACTTCACAGTAAAAGTTTCAACCTCTCAGTATTGTTCCATGAAAAATATCATCAATCTGCATCTGTATTGGGAAATTGCCAATACAAGATCAAAGCCAGTGTGTGTGCTTAAGCAAAACATTATATTCCCTGTAAGAGGTGCCTGTTCGAAATAAACTCTCTTTAGGAAATAAAAAGGAAATCATTTATTATTACCGTTACAAATTTTGGCATCGTGAACAGGATACACAAACAGATGTAATTGTTAAGCAACCCAGAGACACCTTCTGCTTCCAGCCTAAGCTAGCCCCTGCCTGGTTGGAGCGCTAGAACACCAAATTACAGAATATGATGGTCATAACCAGGGGTCAAGTCCTGGGGAAAAAAGTGTGGGCACTCCCCCACCAAAAAAAAAAAAAAATGATACGCTCATATGCACGAACGCTTCAAAAGTGGTATTATTCATCCAATTTTCGTATTGTGTGTATGAAGCTTAACTGTTAGTACATAAAAAAAAAAAAAATCCTTAATAAACATAAATACGGTAATTTTCTAAATAATCAGCATTCATTCAATTGTGCTTCCATGCAAATGTGATCTTTATTGGGGAATTTTATTTTGTATATAGAGTGTTTATGTGGTGAGTTTACATTTTTCTTTGAACGGAGTTTGGATAACACAGGGTTAAACGGAAAGGTCATAAATTAACTGCACATTATCTGGACAGAATTCTTGGGGAGATAGTGATGTGTTCCTGCTTAGGAGATGTATGTTAGCTTGGGGGGCTGCAAACTCTGCAGGGCTCCAACACACACTCGCTGCTATTCCAACCCTTCACATATTTCTACATAAACTTCCCTCCTGGCATTAAACTTTGCCAGGTATTGTGCTCAGCTTACCACCCCAAACTGATGTTCCTCCCTCAGCTCACCTCTCTCCCTGCATGTCCTGTGAGCAGAATAGCTTTGCTCCTCCTCTGGGTTCTCTCATCATATGGCACTGAAGATAGAGGAGGGGGGGATTCAGTGGGACACACAGAGCAAGTATGCAGGAGACTGGGGGGGGGGGATGAGGAGTCAGAAAATCACGAGTGGTCTGACTAAACACAATCTCTTAGCAGCAGGGACCTGATCTACCCGTCAGCTAGCTGTGATTGACAGGTAGATCGAAGTGTAAGCTGTCATGGGGCCCCCTACTGGCAATGGTCAGTCCACCCCTGGTGTGCGTCACTTACTATTGCGAGCTGTGTCGGCGGCTGCTGGTGTAGCACCTGCCACACAGCTCGCATACTTCAAAGTCTTGCAGGACACGGCTGCTAATGGGAACTGAGTTCCTGTTGTGGAAAAAGTACAGGAACTCCGTTCCCATGCGTTCCCGCAGGACTTGAGCCCTGGTTATAACATACTGCCGCCTAGGCTGGACTGGACATGTGCAGGGCACAATTCACATATTATAAAAAGTAACAGTGCAACGCTTATAATCTCATAAACAAACACATTGACATACAATGGCTATAAAAAGTTTACACACCCCTGGTAAAATGTCAGGTTTCTGTGATGTAAAAAAATTAGATAAAGATAAATTATTTCAGAACTTTTCCACCTTTTAATGTGACCTAAAAACTGTACAACTCCAAAAAAAAATGAAAAATCTTTTAGGTGGGGGAAAGTAAAAATAAAAAAAATTAAATAATATGGTTGCATAAGTGTGCACACCCTTAAACTAATACTTTGTTGAAGCACCTTTTTGATTTTATTACAGCACTCAGTCTTTCTGATTATGAGTCTATCAGCATGGCACATCTTGACTTGGCAATATTTGCCCACTCTTCTTTGCAAAAACCCTCCAAATCTGTCAGATTGCAGAGGGCACCTCCTGTGCACAGCCCTCTTCAGATCACCCCACAGATTTTCAATCAGATTCAGGTTTGGGCTCCAAAATTGTAATCTTCCTCTGGTGACGCAATTTTTTTGTTGATTTGGATGTTTGCTTTGGGTCGTGGTCATGCTGAAAGATGATGTTCCTCTTCATGTTCATCTTTCTAGCAGAAGCCTGAAGGTTTTGTGCCAATATTAACTGGTATTTGCAACTGTTCATAATTCCCTCTACCTTGACTAAGGCCCTTGTACCACCTGAAGAAAAACAGCCCAAAACATTATGCTGTCACCACCATGCTTCACAGGGGGTATGGTGTTATTTTGGTGATGTGCAGTGTTGTTTTTGCGCCAAACATATCTTTTGGAATTCATAGTTTCATAGTTAGTGAGGTTGAATAAAGATACCAGTCCATCCAGTTCAACCTGAGTGAGTGTCTACAATTGTCTTTATCCCTGTACATTGCACACTCACATCGGTCCCTACCCTCAAGGAGCCCACAATCCAAGGTCCCCATTCATATACTAGGGCCAATTTTTGGACAGAAGCCAATTAACCTACCTGCATGTCTTTGGATTGTGGGAGGAAACCGGAGCACCCGGAGGAAACCCACACAGGCACAGGGAGAACATGCAAATTCCAGGCAGGAAGTGTCGTGGTTGGGATTCGAATCAGCGACCCTTCTTACTGCTAGGTGAGAGTGCTAACCACTACACCACTGTGCCGCCCATAAATTATGGCCAAAAAGTTCAGCCTTGGTTTTATCAGACCAGAACACATTTTCCCACATGCTTTTGGGAGACTTCAGGTGTGTTTTTGCTAAATTTAGCCGGGCTTGGATGTTTTTCTTCATAAGAAAAGGCTTCCGTCTTGCCACTCTTCCCCATAGCCCAGACATATGAAGAATATAGGAGATTGTTGTCATATGTACCACACAGCCAGTACTTGCCAGATATTCCTGCAGCTCCTTTAATTTTGCTGTAGGCCTCTTGGCAGCCTCCCTGACCAGTTTTCTTCTCGTCTTTTCATCAATTTTGGTGGGACGTCCAGTTCTTGGTAATGTCACTGTGGTGCCATATTTTCTCCACTTGATGATGACTGTCTTCATTGTGTTCCATGGTATATCTAATGCCTTGGAAACATTTTTGTACCCTTCTCCTGACTGATACCTTTTAACAATGAGATCCCTCTGATGCTTTGGAAGCTCTCTGCGGACCATGGCCTTTGCTGTAGGATGCGACTAAGAAAATGTCAGGAAAGACCTACAAGAACCGCTGAACTTTATTTGGAGTTAATCAGAGGCACTTTAAATGATGGCTGGTGTGCACTGACTCCTATTTAACATGATTTTGAATGTGATTGCTTAATTCTGAACACAGCTACATCCCCAGTCACAGAAAAAAATCCGTTTGCAGGGACTTTATATGAATTTATGGTCTGGTAAAGCCATGTATTCCATCCCTTGGGACTTTCATTAAAATTATGGCCAGGTAGGGTCATTCATTACCATCCCTGTTATGGTCAGAAAAGGGAGGGCAGAGCCAAAAGGTGGGACTTTAAATAAAGCTTGTGGTTAGCCAAAAAGGAAAAATAGGTGAACATAATCAGATTTAATTGCATGCCATATGGTACTAATACTAATAAACAATAAAAACATAAATAAATACAAAGGTAGTACAGTACACAAATAATAATTCAATAACATAGATTATGGCAGACAAGAAATAAATGGTTCACCAAAAACAAATACATGGAGACTCCTAATAGCTAGTAAAACTTATAAAGCATATGGCCTCATTGATCCTGAAGTGGATATTAAAGCGGAGTTCCACCCTAAAGTGGAACTTCCGCTTATCGGATTCCTCCCCCCCTTGTGGCACCTTTCAGGGGGGAGGGGGTGCAGATACCTGTATAATACAGGTATCTGCCCCGCCCATATCCAAGGGTTCCCATTGTGTCTTGGGAAACACACAGTTCCAAGGACACAACAGGGACCAATAAAGACGCGCAGCTCGACTCGCGCATGCGCATTAGGGAACCGGGCAGTGAAGCTGCAAGCTTCGCTTCCTGGTTCCCTGACAGAGGTTGGCGGCGGGGCAGCCGAGAGACGAGCGGTCGCTCGTCATCTTCTGCCTACACCCCTGGAACAGGTAAGTGTCCATTTATTAAAAGTCTAATAATAATATTTTTGGTGCGGGTGGAACTCCGCTTTAACAAGAAGTTCAATTGTAGGGGTAGATAGGTGGAGGTATAGCAAACAGGCATCTCTACGCGTTTCGTGGCTGGGAGGCCACTCATCAGGAGCAAGCAACATGATGGATCTATAATTAAAAATGTATATACTTAGATAGAATAATGAAAAGCAATTGTGAACAGAGGTAGGGGTGTATTCCCCCCAGCCAATGCAAATTGACTCACTGTAGTTCATATAAAGATAGTGTCCGGCGTGAGATGCCAAACGAAGGTCCTCACTTCATTTAAAGTCCCACCTTTTGGCTGTGCCCTTCTTTTTCTGTACATCCCCAGTTATAAGAGGGTGTGCACACCAACTCAAACCACATTATTTGCATAGGTGAGGCCAGTTGGACTGAACAGGAAATTGTGCTGGGTACATATGATGCTTCTTGAGCTATCACAGATATAAGAACCCACCATGGGATTTAGCATGTGATAAAAGCCAGAGAGAACAGCATTGGCAGAGTTGGCTTCTTTTGGTGTCCATATTTTAGGCTTTTTGTAGGTGCTTATCCCGATGACAGACCTTAGTCATGTCCTGCATTCCATCAACCTCTATTTACACATGATGATTTGGTGAGACCGTCTATTAGAACAAGCAGAATGGATGTTTGTGTGTTTGCTGCAGAACTGTTTACTGGATGAATATGAAGAACATCCCTAATGACTGCATGACTGGTTTGTTTGTAATAGTGGACACGCTCTGGGAATCAGCAAAAGCCGGGATTGTGAAATGATCCAGTGTCCATGTGTGGAGCTCCTCGCTCGAGCACATATTTAGCCTCAGACTAAAAAATGACGCAATGCAGAAACGATGCCGAATTCGCTCCATTTACATTTGGAAATCTGGTGTAAAGAGAGCCGAGCTGATTATAGAATGTGTTTTACAGGACTCCACCACTGTATACATGGTTTTGTTTTTGTTTTTCTACTCATCAGAGTTAATTTAGCTGCCTTGTTTAAGTAAATGCAGCCTCTCTAACTTCCTATACTGGCTTCTAGTCAAATGCTAATCAGTTTCCCATAAGCTGGAGAGTGATATGGAGTAAACAAGGCTGCGGAGAGTAGGCCAAACCAATGAGGTAAACACACAAGAACATACGAATCATCTCTACATTAAAGGATAAGTGCACTTTAAAACAAAGTGAATTTATTTATTTTTTACCCTCTTTGCCTGTACAAACCCAATCCACCCTTCCCCTCCACAGATGTAGCCTTACCTGTTTCCAACAGCTGTGGTTCCACTGTTTGCATACATCCAGTGGTGCAGGTCTTCACTGCATAATAGTGCCCCATTGACCCATAGATGTCTGTGAGGCTGTGTTCTGAGGACAGACACGGTCCCATAGAAGTCTATAGGGCTGTAATGCATAGACCAGGACAGTAAAGGCTTGCGGAACCACGGCCCTCAGATTGAGGTAAAGCTGGCCATACACCGAACAAGAGAAAACGATCAATTTCTCCATCCATGCTAGATAGCTATACTGGCAATATTTAATATGGTATCTAACCCCAAGTAAAAAAATTAGGGCTGTGGAAATTAAAGATCAATTCTTCGATTAATCTTTAATTTTTTTGAGCGATCAAAATTCTTTTGATCGATCCAAGTTCTTTTGATCGGTATTCGCCTCTCAGTCGGCTTCTGGGCCTTCAGGGAGTTCCGTCGGAGATTCGGTGACGTCACGGATATCGATGTCGCCGGAATCCTCCCCCCTTCCCCAAGTGCCTCTGTCTGCTAACAAAGGGAAGGGGGAGGAGTCCGGTGACGTTGAAGTTCTGATTAAACGTAGCGCGTACGGGGGAGGCGCTACGCATGACGTCACCCGCTGCTGCCCCACGGAACTAACACGATTGTCGGCTTTACATGCTGTGTTTTTATCATCTTTATGTGAGTAGTTTGTGTTTGAAAACAAAAATGAAATCTTATACTTAAGCGGTGAGCACTTAGATCTTTTCTTTCTACCCATGACCTGCGTCCTTGCTGAGATCTAAGGAGACGTGAGAGAAGTTTATGGTCCGTGTTAACCCTTTTGATACCGGCTTGCATGACCACCTGTGTGCACAGGGGTCCATGCCATAAGGTGAGAGTGATTAGTTAGACCGGAGGTGGAGGGATTGTCACGCTACTGTGGAAAAAAAATTACTTAAGTCAGTGCTACAGTTTGAATTTAAAATGTATTTGTGTGAACTGTGAAGTTAAGTCATGGATTGTGGAAACTAACTAGTGTCGGGTGATTGCATTAGTCAGTGGTAAATGTGGTATACACTATATACAGAGTTGCAATGCAAGGAGATCAGCTAAAAGTAGTTGGATATGTATGTGCGTTATAATTAATCGAAATTAGTCGATTAATCGATTTAAAAAAAAAAAAACAATTAATCGAACATGAACATTTTAATCAGTAATTTAATTCTAATCTTTTGCTGCTTACCAGTCCCTAGATGTGAGGACTACCTTATGGATTTGTTTTCCTTTATTTTTGCTGGTGATCCTGCTGGGTGACACCCAACAAAGGGCATCTATGGAAGAGAAGCTTTGTCATCTTGGGACAGGATGTGTTTTAGGAGTACAGAACATCTCTATAACATGGAGGAGGTATTGTGTAGTCCGAAGAGGTGAATTTGGCAAGGCTGATAACACGGTTTGAGACAAAACACACAGTGCACAGGACAACCCTGGATTTCTGGCACTTACTGAACAGATATAATTAAACACTTTCAATGGAATGTTTAAATCCCTGTACACACGGGGAGAATATCGGCCAGTTTAATAGAAACCGTTCAGCTGTGTGTACGGTAGCTGGTTCGACAGAAGCCGGCCGAAAGTCCAGCTTCTGTCGAATGGCTCCTCTTGAGCTCTTGAGTTTTTTTTTGTTCAGCCCACTGGGTTGAATGAAAAAAGACTGCTAGTTTGTACCAGGCTTTACAGATCGAAAGGGGGCCAGTAATAGAAGTCCAGTGTTATGCCCCATACACACGGTCGGATTTTCCGATGGATTCTGTCCTATCGGACAATTTTGTCGTAAATTCCGACCGTGTGTAGGCACCATCGGACAGTTTCCATCGGATTGTCCGACGGACAAAGTCCTATCTCCTGCTGGATAGATTTTTCGACAACAAAGTCCGATCACACCAAATCCGATCGTGTGTATCGAATTCCGACGGACAAAGTGCTACGCATGCTCAGATCACATTACAAGACCAAAGCTATTGGCTACTAGCCTCTACGTAGTCCCTTTGTACGCAACAAACGTCACCACGTTCAGAATGATCGGATTTTCCGACAACTTTGTCCGACCGTGTGTATGCAACACCAGTGTCGGACTAAATCCGTCGGACCAAATCCAATGGATTTGGTGGTCGGATTTTCCGACCGTGTGTATGGGGCTTTAGTGTTACCTACACTTCAATAATCCACTGGTTTGTTTTACAGTAATGACTATACAGTATAACTAGACTGAAATTAGTTGCATAAACAAGGCCTGTATTAATGACACCTAATTATCTGTGCTATTCTTTGTGCAGGAGTTGCATTCTCTACTGTCAATCCTCCTATGGCCTTGGACCTGACGTTGGGTGTCTTATGTGAAGTTCTGCAGCAGTGGGATGAAGTCGCAGCCGGTGTGCCTGTCCTCCTTGAATGGTTACTAGGAGAAAATGACCTTAGCGATCTGGAAACTGTGAATACGGTAATAGGACTAACAATCTTCTTCAACTTTTGTATAATTAAATTACATATTTACATTAGTTTGATTATTACACTATCTGGGGGTAAAAAGATCACAGGTGGACTGAAGACAACATTCAGGCAAATTTTCATTTTTGTTACTAGTGAAGTAAGTGACTTGCTTATGTGAATGATTTGCCTTCTTCTTAGATCTGATCCCACATTTTGCAGCACACTTTCCCGTCAAGTATTGGAATCAACTTCCTGTGTAGAAGACCAGTCACCACCGCCTGTGCTCTGTACTTGGAGTGACTGGTCTCCTCAATGTCCACGCTATGATTCAGGGGGGATGCCTATTCTAAATGGCAGAGCCTCTCCCCACCTGTCACAATGTGCTGGATGCCCATCTAGCAGAAGCATAAACAAGGAAGACCCCCAGCCAAGGGTGGCAGTCTACCCTTTAAATCAGACATGAAAGCCATCAAGGTGAGGCTGACTCAGCCACAGCTGACAGAATTCTGTGAAGAGCATCTACTGCTCAATGCACCCAGTTGTGTGGGAGGTATGAAGTCTAAGTAAGGCCCCTTTCACACTTCTACGACTTGTCCCACGATTTGGGACTGCAAAGTATCATGACAACTGGTTCCCTATGATTTCCAATGACAGCCATTCATATTAATACAACTTCAAGTCGTTCCGACTTCAAAGTAGTCCCTGCACTACTTTGGTCGGATTTTGATGCCACTTACACAGGCATTCCTTGAAATCGCTGCAAAATCGCTGCAAAATCGGGCGACTTTGAAGTCGCACAAGTGTAAAAGGGGCCTTAGTAAAGTAAGTTTCCCCACCTACCTCCCTGACAAACCCTCCTCCTGTTGGCTACATAGCTCTTTAGCGATCACACCTATTCATGGGCACTTGTGCATGCCTAAGGCTGCATTCACACCTGAGTGTTTTGTAGCTTGAAGCCTGAAGCTACAAAACACTAGAGGGGAAAAAATCCATTATTCTCAGTCGAGATGGTTCACATCTCCACTCCATGTCGCCTGAAGCTCAAACAAGTTCCGGACCCTTTTTTGTCGCTCAAATTGGGCAGATTTGGGCGTATTTATTCTTTTTACATTGGTGACCTTTTGCCCTGCACAAAATCGCGGCAAAACGCTGTAAAAAATGCAGTGAAATCTCAGTAAAAAAACGATGCAAAATCGCGGTAAATTCACACGATTTTCTGCCTGAAAACGCTACGCTCAGGTGTGAATGCAGCCTTATTGTGTGCTATACGTTTGTGTCTATTTATTCTAAATGCCAATCACAGATGTACAGTTTAACCAATTGCCACCCAGGCCAATTCTGACATTTCTCTCATCTACATATTTTGGCTAGAAAATTACATAGAACCCCCAAACATTATATATGTTTTATCAAAGACCCTAGAGAATACAATGGCGGTTGTTTTTTGAACGCGTTTTTTTTTTTTTTTGGGAAAGAAACAGTTTTGTGCTTTAAAAAAAAAAAACAGTAAAGTTAGCCCAATGTTTTTGAATATTGTGAAAGATGAAGTTATGCCGAGTAAATAGATACCTAACATGTCACGCTTCAAAATTGCACAGGCTCGTGGAATGGCGCCAAAGTTCGGTTTTGATCATTTTTATTCCTATTACAAGGAATGTAAACATCCCTTGTAATAGGAATATGACATGACAGGTCCTCTTTACAGTGAGATATGGGGTCAATAAGACCCCACATCTCACCACTAGGCTGGGAAGCCTGAAATAATAAAAAAAAAAAAAAAACGATCAGCACTTCCCAGCCGAAGCGGCGCCGTTTTTTTGAATGCAGAGGCCGGGCGTGACGTCATAACCTCGCGCCCGGCCTCCGACGATCATAGAGATTGATCTCTATGATCAACATATGGGGCCAGGGGATCCTCTGTCCGACTCACCGATCGTATCGGTGAGTCGGTAGAAGCACTGGAGGGCAGCGGGAGTGGGGGGACGTCCCCTCTCGCCTCCCGTAAGAACGATCAAGCGGTGGAACAGCCGCTTAGATCATTCTTATGGTGTAGGGGATCGCCGGCTGAAAACGGCAATATCTGAATGATGTCTGTAGCTACAGGCATCATTCAGATATACCCGCTCAAAGTCCGTCACGTCATATGATGGGGGGCGGGCGTGAGGCTGTTAAAGCAACACAATGGTCCTTCAGCACACCACAGCATACGCACAGATGTGAATGCACTCTGTATTGCCCAGGAGAAATGCAGGCATGCTTTTTTGTAAGTTGAGACTTATTAAAGTAGGGTGCCCCCTAAAAAAAATTTTTTTTAAAGTCAGCAGCTACAAATACTGCAGCTGCTGACTGTTAATAATCGGACACTTACATGTCCAGCGATGCGGGGGAACGAAGCCCCCCCTCGTTCCCCAATCCGCTCGCCGGGCTGGCATTTTTACTGTGGGCACCCGCCTGTGGCTTCACAGCCGGGCACCCACTGCGAATGCGCGAGCGGCGCCGTGCGCCGCGATACGACGCTCAGTCATCTGGGACACGTGACAGATCCCAGATGACTGTACGGCGCCGAGGGGAAGTGATACCAGTGCCCGGGCACTGAAGGTGGCAGACTACGAGGGACCCCCTAGCAACAGGCATTTAGAGGTGAGTAAAAAAAAATGTTTTTTTCCAATTTATTTTTTATTTTTGATTTTTTTTAAGCAAATTTTTTTTTTTTCTGGTGGCAACACCACTTTAAGTATCCCATTCAAAGTGAATAGGCTGCCTTAATGCAACATACGTTACCATGTGCTTAGGTGTGAAAAGGTCCATAAAGCAGCCTATTTTTGGAGACCAAACATGAAGTACAAAACTTGCTTCCAGCTTTTACATTTTTTTTTTTTTTTTTATGTATTCTTTATCATTTTTCCAATACAATACAGAAAGGTAACAAGGAAAACATATAGAACAAGTAAAACAGACCATTGCTTAGCCGTAAGGGCCCAACATTGTGTATTGCATTATTTGAAAAGCAGTATATATTTTGCTGGAATTGCATAAAGTCTTTTCAGGAGATAGGAGAAGAGCTAGGCACAAATCAAGCCAGGGCTTTCACAATATACTAGAGGATAGTGAAAATTGGCAATAGAGATCCAGGGGCCCATAGCAATGAAAGGTGACAATGTGCACCTATCATATGATTTGGTTTATGGCATTTAGGGGGACGCCACGAAGCCCACGCAATGGGGGGGGGGCAGGAAAAGGTGCTACACAGACAAGGCCAGATTTAGGTATTTTATGCCAGTGATAGCCATTCTTGACTTACAGGACCCACACAATACTATTCTATGGGCTCATGCACGTGGGCACATTTGGGTATACGGTGCAACAAATTTGTCTATTTTCATGTCAGGGATTGGTCGGTGTTGGAATACAGACATGACCAGCAGGCTGTAGAAATAAAAGAGAGACTGTCAGATGCCATGGCTGTATGCCTGTAATCACATATCGGAGTGGTTACATGCCTACAGGGGCAATTGAGCATCCCTGTATGTGAACAGTTCGCATACAGGGCTACAGACCACTTATTTCAACCAAAAATTCCCATAAAATGTTATGTGTATTTATGCAAGTTTTTACCTGTAAAAGCCTCTCTTGTGTAGACATCCAAAAGCCCTGAGACTTCTGCTGGATGCCACCATCTTGAATATGATGTCAGCAGCCCCAGAAGACTCAGATTGCGTGACACTCAATAGTATTCCCCTTCAGCTGTTACATGCAGGGAGGTAAGGGGAGGAGCAGAGGTGCTGGGTCAGCACAGACAGCAATTAGACACTCCCAGGAGAGGACAGAGCTTTGATATGCAAGGAGAAAGAGGGGCTGTGCTAGAGAATGGACTTTTCCTAGGATAGTCAAACTCCATAGCAAGTTGAATTGCACGTTGCAAGCGAATAAATAAAAAAAAGAACATTTATGGAATGTAAAAAAGTTAGCATTTAAAGCTGAGTTCCAGGCATTTTATTAGCCCCCCCCCCCCCCCCCCCCCCCCCCCCCCCCCCCCCCCCCGGACGTCATGTCTCCCCGTGCAATGGCTCCTGGAATATGATTGTAATCAATCACAGGAGACAATGCGCCGCCGCTTGTTTATGCACCTGCGCACGATCATGAGGTACCCAGCAGCACCATATACCAGTGGGCTTCGGCTGCCCACGCTATGTTTAAGATGGGAACACGTTTGGGGGGGACTCTAAGTATATTAAAATAAATAACATTTAAAAAACCTACATTGGATAATGTCGCTTGATATAGGATTAGGTGCAAACAACATGGCGGTGTTATTAAAGAAAAAAACTAAAAAATTTGCTGGAATTCCGCTTTAAAATACTAAATTGTTATGTACCTTTACCTGCAATCTTTAAGATTGTGACAGGGTCTCTTAAAGCTCTGGAGTCCAGGGTGCATGCCAGTGTGTGTTGTGTGTGGCTTATCGAAGAGCAGTGTGTACACCATGTAAAGCTTTCAGCAGCTTGGCAAGTTGACACTTTGAGGCTCCATTCACACTTGTACGACTCCAAAGTTGCACTGACTTTGAAATGCAACTTTGGTGCAACTTTGGATGGGTGCAACTTGGATATGACTGTGGCTTTGACCAGTGAGAATGGAGAACTGTTGCATTGTATAACATTCAGGTACGACTTTCATGCAACTTTTGAGGGTTAACATTGACCCTCAAGTTGCATGAAAGTCGGTACAAAGTAGTGCACAAACTACTTTGAAGTCGCTGCAACTTTAAGTCGCACATATATGAATGGTTGTCATTGGAAAACATGGGGAACTGACTTGTCATGCGACTTTTATGTCCAAAGTTGCATGACAAGTCACACAAGTGTGAATGGAGCCTAACGCACCAGTTAGCTCCAGTTTGGGAAAGATTGTTTAAGGTGATGGTCAGCATTTTTAATAATCTGCAAGCAAGACTCGGTAGGATTTATCACTACTTGAAGTTTGTTGCCTGCCTGCTGAATCATGCCGTCTTCCACAAAAGTAACTTCAATGATTGATGTACAGAGAGAAGCTTGCTCTGTAGCAGAGAATTCCAGAGCTCCCGGGCTGTCTGATTCGAAAAGCACAAATAAACTAGTGCTATGGCTGTCTGGGTATCCTCCTGCCTTAATAATACATTTTCGGTCATCCCAAGCACGCATTTTATGCGACAGTTTGTAAAACAAATATCTTTGTTAATTTGTGCCTACAGACAAGACCTGGCATGTGCTGCAAGCCTGCAGAGGAGCCATAACCCCCGGCAGCTTGTCCAATGCTTGACGTAACCTGACACAAGAATGTTGTTTTATCCACATGTCCAATTAGCGGCACAGGTGTATAACAGCAATGCAGTCATTTCATGAGAGGATATGGAAGGCGTCAATGCCGCTATATAATAATTAAGCTGTACACTGCTTTTATGCCACAGGGCTCAGTGGGCTTTTTTACAATTACAAAATTAAAGCAAATTAGCACTAAGGAACGTAAACAGTATAGGTGTTTTAAGACCTGTTGGGATTATCTTGAATTACCAAAACGTCTGGCTAAACAGGAAAGGCTTTATACTTTCTGCTTTTTAATAATTTCCAAACTTCTTCTGTACCAGATGCAGAGTTATAGGAAAATGGAACTGATTTATGAGGGTGTTTTATTTAAATGTGCAGCCAAGCAAAGAGTTGTAATTTACAGTAAGTAGAAATGTTGGAAGTGAAGGCCGTTCCTAAAGAAAAATTACGGACGAGATTTGGTCAATCTACAGCCACCAATCACACTGCATACTTTTGAGAGCTGTATTCTAATGAAAGGTGGCATCTGGTTGTTTGCTATGGGTAACTGCATTTTGCACAGAGCCCCTATTAGCTCATGGGTTTACAATTGACGTCACTACCCAGAGCTTGTGATTTAAACCTGAACTCCAGGCAAACGGCTAAATATTTTATTATATATTTTCATGTGAAGAAATGACACTTTGCTACAATGTAAATGAGTGTACAGCTTGTATAACAGTGTAAATTTGCTGTCCGCTGGTGATGGACTGGCCAAGCATGTCTCCAAACCTAAACCCTATTGAGCATCTGTGGGGTATCCTCAAACGGAAGGTGGAGGAGCACAAGGGCTCTAACATCCACCAGCTCCGTGATGTCTTCACGGAGGAGTGCAAGAGGACTCCAGTGGCAACCTGTGAAGCCAGGGCAGATCCTGGGCTGGTGCGCAGGGGGCATCGCACCCAGGCGCCGCAAACGTGGGGGCCCCAAAGTGCCAGAGTTCTCCCCTAACTCCTCCTCTCCTTGTGCGTTTGTCCGTCTAGAACACCAGTGCGAGTATAAGGCAGCCTGGCAGTGCTTGGGGAGGGGCCGCTCCTCTTAGTGACACAAGGGTTCTTTTAGTTTTGTTTTCAGTGACTGCTAAGTGCTCATGTGCGGGAATGAAATCCTCACACTGGGACCCTGCCCTGTCTCTACCAACTCCAGTTGGAATGCTTCCCCCTCCCATCTCTATCGCTGGCTGCACAGAGAGAGAATGAAGGTGACTCACAGTGTTCAGTCGGCTGTGTGCTGGAGGATGGAACATGGCATCCCCAGCATCCCTTTACAGGGTTTTATGGCATGATATATTGCATAGGATACACAGCCCCTGTCCCTTCCTGCACCTCAGTAGTCCATCTACAGATGTGATGTATAGTGAGATGTACTAAAAGCCCTTTCACACTGACAGCGCGGGGACGTCGGTGGTAAAGCACTGCAAAGTTTTAGAGGCCGAATAAAGGGTTCAAATTGCCCGATTCGGCGATTAGGGGAGCATTTCTGTGTTTGTGTCGTTGCCATAGAAACATTTGTAAAGGGGAGGAGTTAGTAAGGTGACCACGCCCATGTTGGGGCGCCAGAAATATTTCTGCACCCGGGCACCTGTGACCCTAGGATCGGCCCTGTGTGAAGCTATGGTGAACTCCATGCCCAAGAGGGTTAAGGCAGTGTTGGAAAATAATGGCGGCCACACAAAATATTGACACTTTGGGCCCAATTTGGACATTTTCACTTAGGGGTGTACTCACTTTTGTTGCCATTAATGGCTGTGTGTTGAGTTATTTTGAGGGGACAGCGAATTTACACTGTTATACAAGCTGTACACTCACTACTTTACATTGTAGACAAGTGTTATTTCTTCAGTGTTGTCACATGGAAAGATATCATAAAATATTTACAAAAATGTGAGGGGTGTACTCACTTTTGTGAGATACTGTGTGTGTGTGTGTGTGTGTGTGTGTGTGTGTGTATATATATATATATATATATATATATATATATATATATAAAAATTGAATTTTAAGCCTGAATAGGGTTGGGAAGTCTTATCTTGAGTATGGCTAGTTTTTATGATCTGCTGTAAATGTTCCCTCTCGGACTCTTACACTGGACAAATATTTATTTTATAACTCCTTAACCTCTCTTGCATGTTTTAAGGTGGAGGACGACTACCTGTTTGAGAAGGGTGAAGCCAACTTCTGGGCTGAGAAACTTGTGTACATCAGGCTGCTGGCTAAACATCTGGAGGAGCTGCTGAAAAAAGCCGACTTCAGCACAATGGTGGATCCAAAGCTTCTTCACTTATCTCAAGCAGCTAATGAGCGATCAGAGAGCATTCAAAGCCTTTTCAACGACTTGCCCCCTACCCCACAATTCCTGAAGACCTCAGAATATAACAAATTGCTGATCCATAAAGAGAGGATCTCTAGCTGTATGGATATATTGAATGTGCTGCAAAACCAGGAGTGACTTGTGAAGGCGGCTGAAGTAAGAGGTGGACAAGCAGTGACTTTTAATTCAAGCTGCCCTGCAGTGCATTCTGGGACTTCTGTCACACCTGGGATGCCTAGTTTACATTAATAGGTTTTTAAAAATTTTCTTTTTTTTAAACTTTTATGTCTGTAATTTTATCATCATGGAAAATAAAACGTAACTTTTTAATTGTGTTGCCTTGGTTGTTGACTATTACAGTCAGAATTAAAGAATTAAAGAGCAAAATCGACTTGCTCGAGTCTTTCGTTTTTCACCTTGGCATGGCTGTAGCGCACCAGTCCACCAAGAGTCTCTTTGTCCATAATCTGATGATCTGCTTGTGATGCTGGAATACTATCACAGTAAACCTAAGGACATTGCTGGAGATCTTTGAAATTTCATCTTTTCATCTCAAGCACTAGGAACACGGGGATAAGAAATCTGGGGAACTGCATCTACAAACTCAGCATTGTTGCTATGGCTGTAAGAAAGAGAAATTTGAAAATATTTGGTAATTGTAAAAAAAGTTAACTTAATTTTCAGTTTAATAGCTTTTATTGAATCAAATTGAGAACATAACAAGGAAGTAGGCTTTACATAACATTTTAAATGTGTTTATATAGGACGGTAGACAAGTTGTTACAATAATCAAAGGTCATATAAGATGTAAGTTAGGAATGTAACAATAACACCAACAGACAATGTGGAGAGGTAAGTGAGTGTCCAACACGGATATGTAATATAAGTGGTCTGGGGCACGTGTAGTTGTGTAGACTAAGGCCCCTTTCACACGAGGCGGACTCCGCTTGCACGGAGTCCGCCTCTGTCCGCCGGCTCAGCGGGAGATCTCTCCATTGATCTCCGCTGAGCCGGCGGATGACAAGTCTCTCTCTGCTCACTGAGCGGGGAGGGGCTTTGCGAGCGCCGCTGGTCTCTATGGAGAGATCGGATGAAAACGGACAGTGTGTCCGTTTTCATCAGATCTCACCCGATCCGATCCGCCAGCGACGGATCTGGACGTGTGGCCATACGTCTTCTTTTGGCGGATCGGAGCAGGTCGGATGTCAGCGGAGATGTCTCCGCTGACATCCGACGCTCCATAGACTAACATGGAGCACCCGTTCAGATCCGCCGTCAAAACTGACAGGCGGACCTGAACAGTCCGCCCATGTGAAAGGGGCCTAAGACCTTATAAAATCGAGGTCATTGTCTACACTTGTTAAAGTCAAAATAGGTATTGGGGTAAATATAGTTATATGGAGGCAGGTCAAGAAGAAAGAGAAGAGGTAAACAAAAAAGAGGCAAAGGGGTAGTAGATAAAGGTCAGGAGGAAAGCAGTAGTGGATAACGGTAAGGTCAGGCGGAAGCAGGGGAATCCACAGTTGAGCAATGCAACCCAAGACCTATTTAAATACCATTAAAGCTGAAGAAGGTGGTGGTTGAAATTTAGGAGCTAGACCATGTTAAGTCCACAGGGTCCAAACCTTTTAAAATTTTGGCAAAGAATCCATTAAAAGGGTTGTAAACCCTCATGTTTTTTCACCTAATGCATCCTGTGCATTAAGGTGAAAAAACTTCTGTCAGTCACCGGCCCCGTAGCCCCCGCCGTTTTACTTACCTGAGCCCCTTCATCTGTTCGGTGGGGACGCGATGTCCCTCTCTCCACGGGGCCCCAGCTCTTGATTGGATATATTGATAGCAGCACAGCCAATTGCCTCCCGCTGCTGTCAATCAAATCCAATGACGCGGGGGCGGGCCGAGTCCGGCATTCGTGTCTATGGACACAAATGCTGGACTGGGGAGCATGCCCGCAAGGTAACCCCCTCGGGAGAGCGCTTCTCCTAGGGCAGTGATGGCGAACCTTGGCATCCCAGATGTTTTGGAACTACATTTCCCATGATGCTCAACTACACTGCAGAGCGCATAAGCATCATGGGGAAATGTAGTTCCAAAACATCTGGGGTGCCAAGGTTCGCCATCACTGTGCTATGGGGGGTTATCTGATGTGGGGAGAAGCCGCGAGAGTGGCCGAGGGACCCCAGAAAATGAGCTGCACAGTGGAGGTAAGTATAACATGTTTGTTATTTAAAAAAAAAAAAAAAACGATCCTTTACAATCACTTTAACTTAGCTGTGATTTTGTTTTGTTTCCTATTTAACTTTATGGAGATTCACACAGGGAGACTTTCATGCCCAGTCAATAGTTTTTGTGGCGTTTAGTATAATTGTTATGAGTTTGCATTGGTTTGACATTAGTGTTTTGTTTTTGTTTTCTTAGAGAAGTACAAGTACATCCCATGGGTTATTTCTTATTGAGGATGGTAAAATGATATTCAAATAGTGGTATACCAAAATTCACAAGCAACTGTGATCTATTATTAAAAAAAAAAAGACTCTGGTTTCCTTATATTAAAGTGGTGTTTCCCCCTAAAAAACAAAAAAGGCTTAAAAATCCTAAAAAAAATTATTGGAAAAAATAATTTTTTTTACATACCTCTAAATGCCTGTTGCTAGGGGGTCCCGCGTAGTCTGCCTTCTGCCTAGCCTAGGCTGGTGACATCACTTCCCCTTGGCACAGGAAGGGCTCCCCAGTCATCTGGGACCTGTCACGTGTCCCAGATGACTGTGCAGCCAATCACGGCGCGCGGAGCCGCTCGCGCAGTGGGTGCCCGGCTGTGAAGCCACAGCCGGGTGCCCACAGTTGCACTGCCGGCGGTGCCGAGCATATCGGGGGGCTAGCGGAGCTTCGACCCCCCCCGCATCGCTGGACCCTGGAACAGGTAAGTGTCCGATTATTAAAAGTCAGCAGCTGCAGTATTTGTAGCGGCTGACTTTAATTTTTTTTTTTTTAAGGGATACTCCTCTTTAAGTATCCTCAGAAAGCGGTGTACAGTACCTGGTCATGTCAATCTCCTAGGTGCCCCATGGCTCTCGATGGTTCCTGCTGCTGATCTTCATGTCTCTGCTATATCCCATAATAGGCCAGCAGCATGAATCGGTGAGATTTGCAGGGAACTATGGAACTTCCAGAAGTGTTGGTTTCCCATTGAACTATGGTGGACTATATTATATAAACAAAAATGTCAGTGCTACTACCCATACGTCACATAGAAAGCAGAGCTCCCGGTTGCTCGATCCACAGTCATTGGCTGAGTAGAGAAATGAGGAAAAAATGATCCGCACTCCGGTGACTGCTCTTAAAAAAATTTTGTATTTATTAACAAGCCACAGTGACCAAACGCAAATAAGAAAGGTTGACGCGTTTCAGCCTATAAGGCCTTAGTCATAAAAAATATGGTGGACTTTTTCCCAGGATCTGAACTGAGTTGAGCGATAAGGGCTGCAGGGGAGGTAAGTTTATGCTCTCTTCTTTAATAGATCTAGATTGATTTGGCATGTGTAATGTAGTGACAAGATCGCTTTAAGGGAGAGCACAAGAGCACTCTAAATACGTTTTAACACAGTTTGTTTCTTTCAAAGCTGACTGTGAAAAACAGGATGTCGGGCAGCAGATGCAAAACATTTCACTCCCCATTTAGTAGAATGGTAGAAACGTATTTACGTAAATAGAATAGACTTGGATTTGGAATTCAGCTCTGTTTTTGGTTCCAGCAAATACCTTTCACGGCTCCCACCAGAGTACAGTCTAGCTGTGTATTGTGTGTCTTAATGGGGTCTCAAATTAGATGCAGTTCACACTGCATGCAGCCAGGAATAGTTTTAATTGCCATACATCTGTCAGACTCTCAGTGTGAGCATAGATGTATGCTGTGAATGTGCCGGCTGACATGATCACCGCGAGCTTGCGTTACTTGTGTTCCGCGAGGAAGGAAACAGATTCTGCACATTCTGTTCCACCAGGTGTCTGCCACCTGTACACCACGTTAGGTGGATAAAGTAGCTACTACTGACCCTGAGTAATGCTTAAAGTCAAACCAAAAGTTGTGCTCAGTGGTGCTCATTCAGATTTAGTCTTTATTGAAGTTTAGCTTAAAGTGACTTTTGATGCCACTTACCGTATATACTCGAGTATAAGTAAGTATAACTTATTGACTCGAGTATATGCCTAGGGTGAGAAATGCGCAGCTACTGTAAGTGTAATACCCATTTGCAGCCTCACTGTGTCCATTTGCAGTCATAGGTCCCCCAAACTTCAAACTTGGTAGTTAAGGGTTCCTAGATGCCCCCTAGCTGCAGCCAAAATCTGGGGTCTCTGGACCCAAAGGGTCCTGATATGACATTGCTGCAGATGGACACAGTTGACCGATTTTGGGGCCCCGTATCTCGGGCACACTTGGTGCTAGGAACCCCAAATTTGTATATGTTGTAGTGCTGATTCCACTAGGTTGGCATACCATACCAATATGGGGTTCCCAGCACCAAGTGGCTCTGAGATGCAGGGCTCAAAAGTCGGGTCGGAAAATGTCATTTTCTTCTGCAGAAAAATGCTTGACTCCAGTATAAGCCGAGGGGGGCACTTTCAGCACAAAAAAATTTGCTGAAAAACTCGGCTTATACTCGAGTATATACGGTACCTTCTCTTACATACTAGCTGTCCCATAGTTTCATGATTGTATTAGATGTGTAGATTAGTATGTTCTCCCTTTAGTAGGCATCTGTATGTCAGAACACAGTTGTATACCCCTACTGAACGAGTGCTGAAAAATAGTTAGGGCCCTTTCCTGTGGGCTGTCCGATCTGGTCCAGTTTTTCAGGTGGACCTGATCGGACATGGCATTGTCCTCTATCCACTTCAGCACCAGAGCACTTTTTAAGATACGGCACTGCGTCGCTTTAACTGACAATTGTGCGGTCGTGCGACGTTGCACCCAAACAAAGTTGACGTCTTTTTTTCCCACAAATAGAGCTTTCTTTTGGTGGTATTTGATCGCCCCTGCGGTTTTTATTTTTTGCTCTATAAACAAAAAAAGAGCAACAATTTTGAAAAATATAAATTTTTTTACTTTTTGCTATAATAAATACCCACAAAAAATATATAAAAAAACGAATTTCTTTCTCAGTTTAGGCCGCTATGTATTCTTCTACATTTTTCTGCCATGCCATTACACGATCGCGGGACACCGGAGGACGTTGGGTCCCGCGGGCACGGTCACGGAGTATGCAACAGGCGTGTGAGCGCCCACAATGCCGCTTCTTAAAGGGGACGTACCTGTATGCCCATTTGTGTAGCCGTGCCATTGTGCCGATGTAGATCGTCATGCACTGGTCGGCAACCGGCTATGGAGCGGCGGATGTCAGCGGACACATGGCTGCTGACACCCGCCACCATCCGATCCGATCTGTCTGCCAAAAACAGATGGATGGTGGTCCTATTTTCTATCTGTCTGGCAGATTGGATCAGATGGCAGCGGATGAAAACAGACAGGTGGTCCGTTTCCATCCGATTTCCCCATAGAGGAGATCGGGACTGTGTCCGTGCCCATTCTGCACAACGGAGCGGACACAGAACTGTAATCCGTCTGCTCAGTGGGGATCAGCGGAGCGGTCCCACGCTGAGCAAGCAGATTCCATTAAGCGGAGGCGCCGTGTAAAAAGGGGCCTTACAGGATGTAAGCTGTCTGTAAAGATTATCCTTTGCAATTCATGTTGCTCTTAAAGTAGAACTATAGGCAAAACGTATTTTTCATTTTGGATAGAGCAAGGGAGGGTTATAACCCCCTGCCAGATTTTCAACATCTGCGTACCATTGCGAAGATTTGCCTTCACTTCCTGTCCTAAAGCCAAACAGGAAGTGAGAGGAAAATTTGGGATTTTCTTTTACTTTCACTTTAAATGATAATTGTAAACAGGACAAATAGGGAGGGTGAATCTCCTTAATGTGGGCACAGACAGCAATAAGAACCGACAAGCATTCTAATCCCTCTTCTCTCTATCTAAAACAAAAAAAAAAAAGTTTTCCCTTTAGTTATATTTTAACCACTTGCCGACTGGTCTCGTCCCTGTTATCATATATAGGGACCTACCTGTTTATTAATATTTTTTTTTTTTTACTAGTAATGGCGGCGATCCGCGATTTTTATTGTGACTGCGACATTATGGCGCACACATCGGACATTTTTGACACATTTTTGGGACCATTGTCATTTATACAGCAATCAGTGCTATTTAAATGCACTGATTCGTGTGTAAATGACACTGGCAGTGAAGGAGTTAACCACTAGGGGGTGGGGAGGGGTTAAGTATGTCCTGTGTGTGTTTTTTTTACTGTAGGGGGCGTGGCTTGGCATGTGACGTCACTGATCATCTTTCCCTATGACAGGGAACAGACGATCAGTGTCGGTCTC
This sequence comes from Lithobates sylvaticus, assembly GCA_028564925.1. NCBI lineage: Eukaryota > Metazoa > Chordata > Amphibia > Anura > Ranidae > Lithobates > Lithobates sylvaticus. The sequence continues at coordinate 47,616,829 of CM053028.1, read as the reverse complement.
ACTAGGAAGCACGGGGAGAGGTTTGTTTACACATACCTCTGCCCGCTCTTCAGCTCTGTGACCCAATCGTGGGACACCAGCAGCGATCGGGTCCCGCGGTCACGGAGCTCAGAACCGGGTCGCGAGCGCGCGACCCACGGCTGGGCTCTTAAAGGACAACATACCTGTATGTTGATGTGCCCAGCCGTGCCATTCTACCGACGTATATGGGTCCTTAAGCGGTTAAAAATACCAATAAAAAGAATTTCAAAAACAAAAAAATTTTTTAAAATGTTTGGTCTTTTTTTGTTTATTTAGCAAAAAATAAAAAACCCAGTGGTGATTAAATTCCACCTACAGAAAGCTCTATTTGTGTGAAAAAAATGCTAAAAACTTCATATGAGTACAGTGTTGCATAACTGCACAATTGTCATTCAAAGTGTGACAGCGCTGTAAGCTGAAAATTCGAGCTGTCGGTGGCCCTGTCGGCACCACGTGATGCAACCAAAGTGACAAATTGAACTTGGTGGAAAATTATCGAACAAACAGTGACTTACATCCTATTAGGTGGTGTTGCTATTGAGTACAATAGCTGGCAATTCCTCCACCCATGCTGCTTATGAAAAAAAAAAATTGACAGGCAGGAAGAAACATCTATGGTAGGAGAAACATAGACATTCTCTTCTGTCATAAAAAGTCTATCAGCACTTTTTACAAATGCTTTAGCTCTGCTTAGGATTATGCAGAATGCAGCTCAAGACGCAAGGTAGATGTGAACAGAGCCAGGAACTTTGGCTTGGACCTCTTACTGCTAAAAGTCCAATACAAGCCAGTCTTTTAAAATGTTGTTTTAGAATGAGTGCAGAAAGGTTTAGATTCTTTGTCATGTTTTTAATGACGTGACCTTCCGACGACCGGACGTGACGTGTGCGCTCCACGACCAGCAAGAGACAAACCAGGAAGCAAGTGGTGGATGCTGCTTCCCATAGAGCGTGAGTCGTACCTTCCCTGTGTTGTGAGGAATGCCCGTCCACTAGCCTAGATAGTTTTAGGCCCCTTTCACATGATCGGACCGTTCAGATCCGCTTGTCAGTTTTAACGGCGGACCTGAAGTCGGCGGATGACAGGTCCCTCTCTGCTCACTGAGCGGGGAGGGGCTTGCGAGCGCCGCTGGTCTCTATGGAGAGATCAGATGAAAACAGAAAGCATCTCAGTTTTCATCAGATCTCACCCGATGCGATGGATCTGGACGTAGAGACATACGTCTGCTTTTGGCGGATCGGACCGGGTCGGATGTTGGCGGACATGTCTCCGCTGACATCCGACGCTCCATAGACTAACATGGAGCGCCCGTTCAGGTCCACCATCAAAACTGACAGGCGGATCTGAACGGTCCGATTGTGTGAAAGGGGCCTTAGTCTGGAGCGTCGGATGTCAGTGGAGACATGTCCGCTGACATCCGACCCGGTCCGATCCGCCAAAAGCAGACGGATGGCCCTATGCCAAATCCGTCGCTGGCGCATCGGATCGGGTGAGATCGGATGAAAACATACACGCTGTCTGTATTCATCCGTTCTCTCCATAGAGATCAGCGGCGCTGGACAAGCCCCTCCCCGCTCAGTGAGCAGAGCGGGACCTGCCATCCGCCGGCTCAGCGACGATCAACGGAGAGATCTCCCGCTGAGCCGGTGGACAGAGGCGGACTCCGTGCAAGCGGAGTCCACCTCGTGTGAAAGGGGCCTTAGGTGGTCTGACCAATGAACTTGTATGGAAAAACTTTTCTCTAATAAACTAAAGAGAGAAAACGGAATTACACTATTGGAGCCTTTTTTCTGTCCTGAGAACCGGTGGAGAACCTAGGATATGCTGTGACACCATCCTTGAGGCTGAGGATAGCTATGGTTTACTATTCCATGCCTGATAAGTCCATCCATCTGGTGAGTGTGAACCCCGAAGGGGAGGTGTGATGCACAGACTTCGGTGTGGTGTGTTTACTGTTGTAACATAGCAAGATCACCATCTGAGGTTTCTGGGACATTTTTCACATCATCTGTCAACTGCTTATTCCTTGTGTGTGCCATATACACTTGAAAGCTGATCATAAACTTTATGATAATAGCGCTGCTATAATAATTATAGGCACCTGAGTTGGACTTGTGCAATTTTTATTACTATTATCTTTTTTTGATGTTTATGCGTTTGCATTTTAAGCGGCAGCTGTTCTATTGATGTTACACAGTGATGACATTTATTGTTGCAATTGTGGAAGCTCTATTTATTTTATGAAACCTGACATATCTTTAGTGCTGAGATAGTGGAAGGAGGCCTAGAATTCAATATTTTTAATGTGGTCGGTGTCCCTTATGGGAGATTCCCGGTTACTTCCTGACAGGCCCAAGCCGAGGGATAGAAGAGACAAAGGCCTTGGTTGCTTCAGCAGGAGGGGCAGAACCTACAATCTGTGCTGCTGTTCACAGCTCATGGGGGCGCAGTTTGGCCTTTTTTTCCTTGATTGCACGTGCACTCAACTTCTTTTGTCGACTATGGCGAGGCTTGTTTTAAGTTGATCCTGTCCTGTTAAACCGCTGTATGGTCTTGGCCACTGTGCTGCAGCTCATTTTAGGGGTCTTGGTAATCTTCTTATAGCCTAGGCCATCTTTATGTAGCGCAACAATACTTTTTTTCAGATCTTCAGAGTTCTTTGCCATAAGGTGCCATGTTGAACTTCCAGTGACCAGTATGAGAGAGTGAGAGCGATAACACCAAATTTAAACACACCTGCTCCCCATTCACACCGGAGACCTTGTAACAATAACGAGTCATATGACAAGGGTGGTGGCTAATTGTGCCCAATTTGGACATTTTCCACTTAGGGGTTTACTCACTTTTGTTGCCAGCGAATTGGACATTAATGGCTGTGTGTTGAGTTATTTTGAGGGGGACAGCAAATTTACACTGTTATACAAGCTGTACACTCACTACTTTACATTGTAGCAAAGTGTCATTTCTTTAGTGTTGTCACATGAAAAGATAGAATAAATATTTACAAAAATGTGAGGGGTGTACTCACTTTTGTGAGATGCTGTATATATGTTTTAAACAATCTCTGTTTTAAAATTTAAAGTCCAAATGCATGTGCCAAACTGTATATAAAGTGTTCCATGCTTTAGCATATACAGTAAGTGCAGATCCACCACTTGCACCAATAAAAGTCACGTCATCTTGAGTGTCCAGGGGGTCCTGTGTTACTTGCTGTGAATCTGACGTTTGCAGGCTGCAGGGCACTTTTGACCATTGACGTTCTTAACACCTTCCGGTCTGTACCCCGACTATCTCATTCTGCTCCTGGACTGTATCCATACTCCATGTCACTATTTCTAATTTAGTGGTGGTTTCCTTGACCAATCACTTGCAGACTTTGCTGGCCCTAGCATCCTCCCATCTGGCCGTCTGGGCCCCTCTACCCCTCATGGTGCTACTGGGAGGCACCAGTGCATCCCTGCCTTGCTTTTATCCATTAGCGGCTAAAAAACATGCCCATATCTACCAATGTAGTTTGAACATATTTGCGTTTATACATGAGCATCCCTGAAGAAGAGCATGATATTTCTACTCTCAAAATGCGTTGAATGTGTCTGTAACTTGTATATATGGTTATCAATGTTATGGTCATACCTCCACCACTGTTTTCAGTCCATTTGTATCAGCTGCTTACATGTTTTTAACCAATTCTTATTGAATTTCTATCATTTAATAAACATTTGTATGCTTTTTTATACATATCCACGTTTTGGAGTCCATTTGTCTGCATTGCCGATGAACAGTCTCTTATAGCTCTGTGAATGTCAGTAATCTTTAGTTCATCCTAGGTTTGTGATCCCAGCATAGTGTATTAGTATTCTTTATTAAAATCACCAATATACAAAATTACACTCACTTGCTGGACAAAAACAGCATGCATGGAAAAAACTGTCCAAGATCTGGAAGCGCCGCCACGGCATGCACTCCTTAGGCCGAATGTGACTGCACCAGAACTAGAACTATGGACTCTTCCCAACACGTTTCGCCTCTTCCTCAAGGCAATTTCTGCAGGAATGGCCATGTCTGGTTTCAGTTGGTCCCTATAAACTCCTCAACTCCCCCATGTTCTTAAATCCCGTCTACTTCCTATATATAAGCCTGAATGTTTTCTCGGGTGTACTCGGCTTCACCACATAACATGCATAAGTAAAGCGGCCATCTTGCTACACTCGCGGCCATGAATATTAAAACTCTGACCTACAAATCTGATTCCTGGACTAGGGTGACCTATGGTTAGCCACCTGCTGCCCACTGGGATGTCCACATCACACATCCTGGGAGGCAGCGTTTTAGCATGAAATTTCAAGCACACCACAGGCCCTCTGCCTGGTATGAGGGACCTGGCACAAACTCATGGTGCGTATGTACATGCGTGAGATGTTATGAAACAGGAATGTCAAGATGGTAAGGCGGTGCAAGAAGAACTTCTGCTGCAAGGAAGACAACACTGGACTTCATGGTCTACTACAGTGATGGTGAACCTTGGCACCCCAGATGTTTTGGAACTACATTTCCCATGATGCTCATGCACTCTGCAGTGAAGTTGAGCATCATGGGAAATGTAGTTCCAAAACATATGGGGTACCAAGGTTCGCCATCACTGGTCTAGTAAGTATGCATGTTTTTTATTTTCGTACAGGGTCACTTATTAAACAGCTGACATTTATATTAACCTAGATAGGGTGAATTTCCTCTTTAAGAACCCCTTGTTTAAGTTGTAACCCTGAACGGGTTAATATGCTAAAAAAAATGCCCTCTAGGAGGCCCCACGCTTGCTCGGGCTGCCAGTTGTCCATCAGCCACCTTTGTTCCCGGTAACTGATCATGGACTTACAAGAAAGAAAAACTTCATGTATTTTGAAACTTAGAAGATTGTCTTTCTTGCTTGTTATCCTCCCCGCATACGGCAGAGCGTGGGATGAAGCCTCTCTCCAAGTATTTATTTCAACAGAATAGAATATACAAAAAAAAGCCACACAGTGATGAGGTGGGAACAGTCAAAGGATCAATTCCACATATATTGACTGAAATGGATTTTAAATTACTGGAATGAATCATGCCTTCTATCCGCACAAAGTGTACTTGACATTTTTCATACATTGTTTTAATGAAAACCAAAGTCCTCTGGAAGAGAGTTTTCGTTTTTTTTTCCCCCGTAGCCATTGTTTACACGTCAGGCTCGCTGAGCCGAATGAGAATGAACAAATCTGAACCAGGATTACAGAGCATTTTACTGAAATGGAAAATTGTGTAATATTTAAAAAGAAATGAGCATTTTTTTTGTACAATAGTTGAAAAGAGCATAAAGTATGTACACCCCACACGTTATTGTTTAACATCTCGTAGACCTGAATGGGATTTGTCGGTACTGCAGGAGCAACTTTTCATTCCAGTCTATAAAATGTTCGTGTCTGTGCACAGCCAAACCCAGTGCTAGATTGTTCTGGCTGGGATGTAGGCAACATGGGTGGCCACCACCATTAGGGGGGTAGGTAAGCGAGCATCTGTAGACTAGGAGGGGGGCTTGGGGATGGTTAGCTAAACCGAGTTTGGGGATGGAGGCGTTATTTAAAGCGGAAGTAAACCCATCGATTTAACAGTTTAAAACTGCACATTGGCTGTGCTCTCAACCAAACAGTCAAACCATCCAATGGCTGGTGTCATAACGGATCACATGTGCAGCACTGTGGCAGTTGAAGATTAAACAGAGGCAAAGATGGCAGCTTCCTTGGCTGAAAACGATAGGGGGGTTTACTTCCACTTTAAATAGTAAGCTTGTCATTTAAAGTCGATACCTAGTTATGTTCCATCCCAGGGGTCTCCAAAACTTTCTAAACAAAGATCAGTTTATTGTCCTTCAGACTTTAGGGCAGCTGACTATCGCCAGTGAGGGTAGACATTGTCCTGGTGTTAGTGGAAGTAAAGAGTGCCCCATCTTTGATATAATGGGGAGGAATAGTGGCCTGTTTTTGGTGTCGGTGATAGGAATTATGCTCCATTGTTGGTGTCAGTGGGAGGAATAGTGTCTTGTATCAGTGGGAGAACTACTGCCCCGAGGGCCAGATAAAGGCAAGCAAAGGGCTGCAGTTGAGAGACAACTGTTATATCCTTTGTCATTCCTCTGCTTTTTTTTTTTTTTTTTTTGTGATGCATCTAACATAATCTTTTAGATGTTGCTTTACAAGTCTTGTTGAACCCTTATGCGGCGTACACACGGTCGGAATTTCCGATGGAAACAGTCCGATGGGAGCTTTTCATCGGATTTTCCGACCGTGTGTATGCCCAAAGGTCTTTTTCTGACGGACTTTGGATTGGGAACCTGTTCTCAATTTTTCCAACGGAAAACCTTTCTATCGGATTTTCCGATCGTGTGTATGCAATTCCGACACGCAAAATTCCGACGCATGCTCGGAAACAATTCAACGCATGCTCGGAAGCATTAAACTTCCCTTTTATAGTGCTGTCGAACGTGTTTTATGACGCTGTGTTATTGACCGTCGGAATTTGGTGTGATCGTGTGTAGGCAACACAGCTTGAGCGGAATTCCGTCGGAAAAACCGTCAGAGTTTTTTCCGACGAGAATTCCGATCGTGTGTACGCGGCATTACATTCAACAAGATTTAAGGAGAACCCTTCAGGTTTGACCTTGTACGCTATGTAATGTGAGACGAGAGACCTCTTTCATGCTCAGCTTTGTCTGGAAGGGAAGGTCGTAAAGTCCTGTCCAGGAAAATACAAATGAAGTCTAACTTCTGCAAATCCAGAGAGGAGACTGGCCATTTTAGGTGGAGAAAACCTTGCTAGAACAATTGTGCTGCTCAGTTAAAGTGTTGTTTCCCCCATAATTACAACTTTATTTATATGTGCAGCAAATGAGCTAATAAAAATTAATTGGATAAAAAAAAAAAATGTCACTTACCTATTTCTCTCTGTTGCTAGGTGGTCCCATGAAATCTGCCTCTTCCATTGCCCGGGCTAAACACGTCACTTCCCTCAGCCCGGCCCGGCTCGCTAATGCTCCTGGGAGATGTGTGTCACCATTTCCCAGAAGGCATTGGGCAGCGCCGAGGGCTAGAATCCTATCTCCATTGCCATCACAAAGGGGGGGCACTTCCGACGACACCGCCCGTTGTGATGGCAACCGAAGCTGTGAACGGCGCTCCGATATTAGCCTACTGCGCATGTGCGAGATCTGATCTACAACGCCCGTTGCATGATGGGATATCGACCTCAGAGATTCCCGGAAGAGAATGCCTGTGGGCTTCACATGCCCACAGGCAAGATGAAACCGCTGGATGTCGTTTTTATAAGTGTATCTTTAAATGAGACAAATCGATGGGCAAAGCAGGAAAAACAGAAGATGTGAGTAACTGTATTTAACCTTAATGACATTTTAATTGTCCCCAAAAAAAAAAAAAAACGTCGGAGGCAGTGGAACGCCACTTTAATTGACCATGATTAAAGTGGAAGTAAACCCTTCCACATGACTTTGGCCTACAGGTATGCCTAGATTAAGGCTTACCTGTAGGTTCAATAAATATCTCCTAAACCTACATGGTTTAGGAGATATTTAGCGATGAAAAGGCATCGCTGTCTACAGCGCATGCGCCGTAGACAGCGGCGCGCAGGCGCACTGAGGGCGCACTGAAGATGCCGAGATCACGGCGATATGCCGATCTCGTGCGCATGCGTGGGAGTGACGTCTCGCCGCTCCAGCGAATGATAGCGCTGGAGCGGCGAGACCCGGAAGTCACTCCGGCCCTGGATGGCGGCGAAGAAGATCGAGGATAAGGACGGTTTCGGGGGCTTCGTTTTCAGGTTAGTTTTTCATAATGAGCTAGTATGCTATGCATACTAGCTCATTATGCCTTTGCCTTGCAGGGTGTCTTTTTTTTTTTTTTTTTTAAGAGGCTTTACTTCCTCTTTAACACAGTGTTTCTCAACCTTTGTTCTATCGTGGCCCCCTTTAAAAGTATGCAAAATCCCAAGGCACCCCAGTCTAAAAATTAAAATTTTGCTTATTAGTGGGAAACCTGAGCCTAGTATAATACAACCACCTTGATGAAATTACCTTCACATCAGAAGCCCCCCATCACATCCAGAGTCCCTCCTTCATGTCAGAGTCCGACCATCACATCAGAGTTCCTGTTATACATCAGAGTCCCCGATCTCCACAGAGTCTCCCCATCACATCAGAGTCTCCCAATACTTGCCCCACGTCACAATCAAAGGTCTCTATCGCCACAGAGTCCCTCCACCCCATTCCTCATTACAGAGACCTCTCATCCATCTCTGATCCAGGGACAACTGAGTCTCAAGCTTGTGGCACCCCAGGGGAACCCTTACAGCACCCTAGTGTTCTGCGGAGCCCTGGTTAGGAAACACTGGGTAATTACACAAAAAATTGCATGTAGTAAGGATGAAACACACAACGGTTGAGCATTGTGCTTATCCCATGCTACACTCCATCATTCCGTCTGTGTGTAGCCATCAATCACTGGTGATTATTTTCAGGGCAATCATAATTGCTCTATCAAAAGATAATCCATGTGTACCCTAAATTTTTGCATTCATTGCTGAATTTTTGTTAGACCAAATCAATATTAGCAATGCCTAGACTACTCCAAGGGAAAAAAAAAATCAAACATTTTTGATCTGTAAAATGTAAAGGCCCCATTCACAATGGTGTTCTGTTTTTTGACCTGTGATTACAAGCATTAAAAACATACTGCAATGTATCGTTATGGGTAGGAGGATATAAGCAAACATACATCCAGACCATCCACCTACCGTGTTTCCCCCAAAATAAGCCCGGGTCTTATATTAATTTTGGCAATAAAAGACTCAGTAGGGCTTATTTTCGGGGTAGGTCTTACCATGTAATGTGTTGTCTTCTCTCCCCCTCTATCTCCTGAGGCTCTGAGGAAGAAGGTAAACCTTCGAAGCGCGTCAGCCAGCAGCGGTTCGCACGTCCTCTCTTCAGGACCTGGAGACTGTGATCAGTGGACGGACTGTCACAAGTCAAAGATTGTTACAAGTGTGATTTTTTTTCTACCTTTGTGAGTAGTTTTTAATAATGTTTTTTCTTAATAAATGTATCAAAGGATAATGCACAAGGCTGGTGCGCTCTTTTTTTTGTTTTCCCCTCTATATCCTTGCCTCACAGGAATCCCCAGTGTGAACTGAGTTAAAATGCTTGTAAAATCCTATAATCCACTCTTACAGTAGTATATAATGTACAATGTGTGTGTTTTTGTAATATAATTGTGCCAAATATCTTCGTTATTGAGCCGATTTACGCTTCTGTGACCCGCCCAGAGCTCTCTTCCACGCAATTATATTACAGAAACACATACATTGTACATTATATAGTACTGTAATAGAGTGGATTATAGGATTTTACAATCATTTTAAACTAGGGCTTATTTTCGGGGTAGGGCTTATATTGCAGCCCTCCTGGAAAATAACGCAAGGTCTTATTTTCGGGGTAGGTCTTATTTTCGGGGAAACACGGTATGTAGTAGTCCACATCCTGTACATTCAGGTTTATCGGACTGATCGAGAAATGTATCCTTTCAGGTCCACTTTTACTGCCCTACCAGAGGTGGGGCGATATGAGCCGTCCTCTTACATTCAGCCACTATAGGGATTTAAATGGGTCCATCTTTCCTCAGCCACAAGATGCGAGGAAAAATTGGAATGGACATACGTGACATCTGTTTCCATTCTGATTCAACTCAACTGGAGATCCGTCTAGGACAGAACTGAGGGCGCCCATGTGAACGGGGCCAAAAAGTGGCTTCATTCTCTGATTTCATTTTTGTAGAAAAGTAATATGGTTCCCCAGAAGACGTCAATAGACGAAACGGACGTAGGGAGGCTGACGCACTGACGTCATCACGCTCCGCATTGAGAGCGGGTGTTCTGCTAGCCGGCCGGCGGCGTTTTATGTGTATTCTGCGAATATCTATCTGTTTTGATGTAAGTAGAACTTTTATTTGAGCTAAATAAATTTTAAATATGGTTTCACACTATGGGAGCATCCCTTATTCTTGTATACCCACATGCTGAGACTGTATGGTTTCCTGGTTTCCTGTCCCTGGAGAAATTCCATTTCAAAGGCACCTCATAAAGGGAGCGTTATCCATATCTGGGATCCTGGTTGTATTCACGGGCTGAGGATTGGTCTTGGAGACAATTGCACTACAGGCTTATCAAAGCTTGCCTTCTGGTAAGCACAATATTTGAGCGGTGGTGGATCGCGGTCACTTGGTGGATTTTTTTCAAAGTCACTTTTCTCTAAAGTCACTTTTTGGATTTTTTACTGTCACATATCACTTCACTCATATGGTTTTTTAAAATGAATCAATTTAATTTTATTATTTGCTGGACTTTTCTCATATGGACTAATTGATGATTATTAACATTTGAGTTTTTTTCACTTTTTAGTTTTTTTAAGATTACTATTCTTTTCAATCCTAGCGCGGCTTTTTCCATTTGTAATATGGACAACCTGTGTATAAAACCATTCTTCTCCGAAGGTAAGAGCCAAAACTAAAGTAACCCCCCCCCAAAAAAAAAAAAGAAGGTGCATGCAACTTTACATGCTGAATTGAAAGCACATCTTAGTCATCTGATACATAAATGTTATATGGCTAAAATTAAACTTGCCATTTCCTAACTTTCTGGTTTCCTGAGCACTGGTGTTGTAGCCGGTGCCTATCAGCTGCTCCCTGGGAAGGCTACTTCACCAGTGCCTACCAGGGATTTCTCAGGGACAAGATCCTGAGGATCCACAGGATCTTACATGCCATCGCTCCTGGCTCTGCACACGTGCGAGATCTGGTGAAATTGTCATCAGTGGACTGGCACATAGAACAAGCCAGACACTGATTACATATTATTTTTAAATGGCGGCGAGGGTTTTAGAGGAAGTTTGCTTGTTTCATATGCACATTTCAATAGTGCTGTCAGTTTATTGAGTGGGGGAAGGGCTGCTTTGAGTCCTCAAGTTGCAGTGGCTCTATGGACCCAATCAGGCTGCATTCACACCTGAGCGTAGCGTTTTCAGGCAGAAAATTGCGCGAATTGCATCGGTTTTTGCAGCGTTTTTACCGCAATTTCACATGTTTTTTTACCGCGTTTTGCCGCGATTTTGTGCAGAGCAAAAGGTCACCAATGTAAAAAGAAGAAAAACGCCCAAATCTGCCCGATTCGAGCGACAAAAAAAGGGTCCGGAACTTGTTTGAGCTTCAGGCGTTTTGGAGTGGAGATGTGAACCATCTCCATAGAGAATAATGTATTTTTTTCCCCTCTAGAGTTTTGTAGCTTCAGGCGACAAAATGCTCAGGTGTGAATGCAGCCTAAAAGCGGAGTTCCACCCTAAAGTGGAACTTCCGCTTATCGGATTCCTCCCCCCCTCCGGTGCCACAATTGGCACCTTTCGGGGGGGGGGGGGTGGGTGCAGATACCTGTATAATACAGGTATCTGCACCCACTTCCGGATAGCTGCCCTTATCCGGAGCTGCCCTGTTGTGTCTTGGGAAACACAGTTCCCAGGACACAGCGGGGACCAATAGGGGCGTGCAGCGCGACTCGCGCATGCGCAGTAGGGACCGGGCGGGGCAGCGAGAGATGAGCCGTCTCTCGTCACATTCTGCCTACACCGCTGGAACCAGGAACAGGTAAGTGCCCATTTATTAAAAGTCAGCAGCTGCACTATTTGTAGCTGCTGACTTTTAATATTTTTTTTGTGCGGGTGCAGCTCCGCTTTAATGCTGATCAAATTGAACGCAGGAATCTGAAATTTAGCTTTTACTCCAAAATCTAAAACATGTATGCAGATTTGTCCAAGCTGAAGCAGAGCAAACAATTCATAAGTTATTATTTCTGGGTTCCTGAACAACATGATTTTCTGCAGGTCAGACACATGCAATGAGTGAATAGAAGTATGAGAAGTAGTTACCATTGTCCCCTATTTCCTATGAAGGTGTAACTCACAAACAAGTTGCCTTTTCGTTTGTTTTCTAGTTGTCCGGAAGAATTTGGGATGCAGGAAAACAAGCAGCACTGATGTAGCAACTTTAAAGGGTATGTACATTTAGTTTTTGGCTGAGCTGTAGTTACATCAGACTGATTGTATGACTTTCACCTGGTTTTTCTCTAAGCTTAAAAGTAGGGATGTTACTGATTAAAATTTTCGTGTTCGATTAATCGATTTTCTTTTTTTAAATCGACTCATTTCGATTAATTATAACGCACTTACAGATCCAACTACTTTTAGCTGATCTCCTTGCATTGCAGCTCTGCATTAGTCAGTGGTAAATGTGGTATACACTATATACAATCACCCGACACTAGTTTGTTTCCACAATCCATGACTTAACTTCACAGTTCACACAAATACGTTTTCAATTCAAACTCTAGCACTGACGTAAGTGATTTTTTTTCCCACAGTAGCGTGACAATCCCTCCACCTCCGGTCTAACTAATCACTCTCACCTTATGGCATGGACCCCTGTGCAAACAGGTGGTCATGCAAGTGGGTATCAAAAGGGTTAACAAAGACCATAAACTTCTCTCACGTCTCCTTAGATCTCAGCAAGGACGCAGGTCATGGGTAGAAAGAAAAGATCTAAGTGCTCACCGCTTAAGTATAAGATTTCATTTTTGTGTTCAAACAAAACACAGCATGTAAAGCCGACAATCGTGTTAGTTCAGTAGGGCAGCAGCGGGTGACGTATGATTTTCATATGATTTTCGTATGGTCAGTACAAGTCCCTCACACAAAAGTACAAACACGCATGCTCGGAAAAAAATGCTCACCAAACACGACATTAGCAGAAGGGGCCCAAAAGGTGGCGCTCAAGAGCAGAAATTCCTCGAAGTGTGTCACTACGTTCGCGATTGTGGCACGAAAATTGTTTACCATTAGTATGCAAGACAAGATCCTGGCATACGCCCTTTTGACAAATCTTGTAAATCCAGAATACTTCACCAGCCCTTAGTGCCTGAAACAAGTTAGGATAACAGCATTGTGTGCATGCAGTAATGTCCAATTGGCTCTCTTTGTTGGTTCTTCCAATCTGCTATGTGGTGGATCAAGGGGATATGAAGACTTTGTATAATGTTTGTGCATGCACGTTAATCAGTGCACAGTTTATGTGCATTGTCCTTCATTTTGATTGGCACCCCAGTGAACATGTACAGATTAGCGTTGAGGCTCATTAAGGGGGCATTAAAGTAAATGGACAGAATGCATGTTTATGTGTGAATTAAATGTTCCTTTCAATATGCCTGGTATTCATTTATTTTAATCCTTTTATTTATTTTCACTTTTTTAAAAAAAAATCAATTTTTGTATTATTTTACAGACCTCTGACTCGCTGTCCTGTGTCTGCTTTCCTTTGTCCTGTCATCGGCGATCCCCCTCATTACCTTTCATAAGCGTACATTCTTTGCTCACGCCGGAGGCATCTCGCTATTGCTGGAAAAGCATACTGAAGGCTACCTGTCATTGGGGGTCATTAAGGCTGAAAACAAGGGCTGCGGTGGCCTCTATTAGTACTCATTTATCTTTTAGCAATGTGTTTCCTGATCAGAAAACACATTTTTATTGGCGACCTGGTGTCATTGACATTCTCCATGCAGGATATTGGGAGCCCCACCTCTGCCCTAGTACAGGGGTGCTGTGGCAAAGGTTGCGTTTTGGTTCGGCTTGCCGTTTCTGGTTATAGTTCAATAGCTACACATGCTTGTTGGAGTGAAACAAAAACATATTGACGATGAACCTTCTGATTATGGAAGAAGCAAGTCCACGCACTGGGACCAGAGGTGTCCACAGATAAGGGCCAGACTTCGCTGCGCCACCCAATTGACTATTCTCAACAATAACAGGAGGATGGAAATCGGTTAACCACTTGCTTACTGGGCACTTAAACCCCCCTCCTGCCCAGACCAATTTTCAGCTTTCGGCGCTGACGCACTTTGAATGACAATTGCGCGGTCATACAACACTGTACCCAAATGACATTTTTATAATTTTTTTCCCACAAATAGAGCTTTCTTTTGGTGGTATTTAATCACAGCTGAGTTTTTATTTTTTGCTAAACAAACAATAAAAGATGGAAAATTTAGAAAAAAAAAAAAATCATGTTTAATAGTTTGTTATAAAATTTTGCAAACAGGTAATTTTTCTGCTTCATTGATATGCGCTGATGAGGCGGCACTGATAGGCTGCACTGGTGGGCACTGATAGGCACAGTTAAGGTGGCACTGATGGGGACAGATAAGGCGGCACTGATGGCCACTGATAGGTGGCACTGATGTGCAGCACTGTTCCTCAGGCACTGATTGTGGGCACTGACAGGTGGCACTGTGGGCACTGATGGGTGGTGCTGGTGGGCACTGGTTGCCTACCATGATCTGGCACTTGTAGGGGGCACAGGTGGACACTGAGGGGCTGACGGCAGCTTGCAGTGATCGGAACTGATGTCCCGATCACTGCCGCAGGTGATCAGCCTTTTTTTTCTCCTCGCGCTGTCAGCGCGAGGAGAAAAAATATCAGATTACCGGCTGTGTTGACATCACGTGATCAGCTGTCATTGGCTGACAGCTGATCACGTGGTAAGGGGTTGGGATCAACCCCTTACTTGGATCAGTGATCCAGGGAGTCTCATAGACTCGCTGATCACGGAGAGCACCGCGCGCGCAGGCCGCTCGTGCACGGAACGACGTCAATGGACGTAGTCCCGGCAAAGCAGGTCCGCGCTGTAGCCGTCATTGCGCTATAGCGCGGATCTCAAGAAGTTAAACAGCCATTTGTCTCTAACTTAGGTTCCATTCAAGCTGGCAATACATGGGTAGACTTTCAAACGAAAATTCTTAAGAAAAGTCCTAGGAAAATTTGTACGAAAATCAGAACATTTGTTTGTCATTCGAAAGATTTTGTTTGCTTTTAACATTCGATTTTGGAATGAATGGACTTTGCCAAATGAAAACCACATGTGTAGCGCTACCCTCATAAGGTTGCCCCAACTCTGCAAATCCTCCATCACCTCGGACACCCTGGGTTCGGTCATTTTTCACCAACTGTTACCAGTAATAAGAGACTTGCACAATATCAATGAAACGGTTTAAGTTTGTTTACTGTAGTAAAAGGGACACATGAAAGTGCAAAACATTACACTGTAAATCTTAAAGGTGTTTTTTATCTGAACAATATATTACTATGGAAAAGGCTATTTGGTAAACCTAAACCTTGCAGTAATAAAGAAGTACATAATACTGAGTATGATTCAAATATAGGCAAACCCTTATACGATCACAGAGACCTATGTGAACAGGTCAGCAGAAGTGTAGGGAACTGACACTTTATTTTCTATGTCAGATTCACTCACTTCTGTCTCCTCAACTCACAGGCCATTAACATCAATACAACACAATACAACACTATGCAAAATAATGTACCTAATGTGGCTGGCTCCTTTAAATAGAGTTTCAGAGAATGAAAGCAAACCTTTTTGTGCTAAATAACTTTAGTCACTTAAGAAAATAAAGAGAGGATATAAAGGTTGAAATGTCACTCCTCGGAATCCGGTAGTCTTCAGCTAGCCTTATAGTGTTGTGAATAAAGTAATCCTGCATGGTAGGATATAGCAAAGTTGGCTGATCTGTGAGGTTTCTGTATTTCACTTCAAACTTTTCCCATATGTCTCTAACCTTTTCCCGTCCGCCCACCGCTCATATGACGGCGGCAAGAAACATCTGTTGTTGTCATATGACGGCATTTCCTTTCCTTTGCGTCGCTGGGGACGCGGCAGCCGTGACATCCGCCGAGCACCCGCGATTGCCCAGTAACTGAGCAGGACCTGGATCTGTGTGTGTAAACACACAGATCCACGTGCTGTCAGAGGAGAGGAGACCGACGGTGTGTCCCTTGTACATAGGGACACCGATCGGTTACCTCCCCCAGTCCCCTCCCCCCACAGTTAGAATCACTCCCATAGGGAACATATTAACCCCTTGATCACTCCCTAGTGTTAACCCCTTCCCTGCCAGTCACATTTATACAGTAATCAATGCATTTTTATAGCACGGATCACTGTATAAATGTGAATGGTCCCAAAAATGTGTCAAAAGTGTCCGATAAGTCCGCCGCAATATCGCAGTCACGATAAAAATCGCTGATCGCCGCCATTACTAGTAAAAAAAATAATCAATATACGCTTATTGCGATTTTTTTTTTTTGTTACCAAAAATATGTAGAAGAATACATATCGGCCTAAACTGAGGAAAAAATTGGTTTTAAAAAAAAAAAATTGGATATTTATTATAGCAAAAAGTTAAAAATAGTGTTTTTTCAAACTTGTCCCTCTTCTTTTGTTTATAGTGCAAGAAATAAAAACCGCAGAGGTGATCAAATACCACCAAAAGAAAGCTCTATGATAAAAATTTTATTTGGGTACATATAAGCTGAAAAATGGCTTGGGCAGGAAGGGGGTGTTCGTGCCTGGTAAGCAAGTGGTTAATAGTATTGTATCCAATAGGATTGCTGTTAACAAAGATGCGAATAGGATATAGATGTCTGCATACAGTGTTCATAGAGTGTAAAGACTGACTTCAGTGGCACCACAAGTACCAGAAAGCTGGATTAAGTACATGATGTCTATATGCAGTGTTCTAATGGATCTATATGGGCAAATGCCTGCTCCCCACATTGGTTACAGAAGCCACTGGCAGCGATGCAGGTGATGGTGATGAAGGCTCTTTCTGGAACTCCTTCTGATTGCTGTCTCTGGGAATGGCGTCTGACCCCATCACACCACGCCGTAGCCTACCCGGATCTGGAGTTTAGGCGTCGCTGGAAGATCTGGAACAGTCTCCGGTCCACTGTAGAGGAGATGCAATGCTGTCCGCAGAGATCCCTCTGGAGGCAACTGTACGATTCCCCGCTGTACAGGCCACAAATCAGCAGCAGCTTACACGGACACAGAGCTCCGGCTGGCAGAATCTAAGCAGGTGTCCCAAGAGAGCGCTGTAGGCCTAAACCAGCCCTTTTATATCCTCTCCCAGCGTTCTGGTAGTGGTAGTTCAAGTTAGTAGTTCAGTTCAATTAAAACTTCAGCATTCTAAAGTACACATCCCACAAGGCTTTGCTCTGCTCTAGGTTTTGTCTAAAAGGAAATAACACAGAGAGTCCAAGCCAACACTAGAGGGAGACAACCCCACATTAATAACGCTGTACACTGTCTCTGAATTTCAGGCATAATAGCCAGCTCTTGGCTACACATGCACTTTTAGAGATTCATTTGTTTATGGAATTCAAATTTTCTCATAACTGTGGTCGAAAACGAACATTATTTTGACCAACTAATGATTAGAGAAACGAAAAAACTTTCTTAGAAACTTCTTTTTCCAAAAATGTTAGTTTGAAAATTCGACTTATCTATGGCCAGCTTAACCCTGTTGTGTTGTGGTAATATGAGCACTGGTGTGCTGTGATGCCATTCATTCTGAATGGCATCCCAATGTACATGTGATGCCTTTCATTGTGATACAAAAATACAAAGTGCCTTTTATGGACCATTCCAATAATTAAGCTGGATGTCATTATGATGTCATAATGTAGAGAATACTATTTCCTTTCATTTGAGCCCAGTCTTGCCACACAGATTTACTCGAGGCCTGAGCAATCCTCTTTTATTGTTCAGTTAGAGAAATCTTGACAAAGTCTTGAAAACTTTGTCAAAAACGCCCCCTTGCTGTGAGTGAGACACATCCTGTGTAAAAAGTTCACAATTCACATCCCCCTCCCCTCCAGCTCTCCCAGCTTTACTGTGTTTTGACTGGATGTTTCTCATCATGGGATGCAGTGAACAGTTAGCAGACTATAGACAGACAAGGGATTTAGGGGACATGTATGTAGTCAGAGCTGGGCAGAGTAGAACATCCAGTGATCTGATGATAACCTGTCTCAGGCTAGTGCATGAGATATGTAAATCACCTGTCACTCACAGCAAGGGGGCGTTTTTGACAATGTTTTCAAGACTTTGTCAAGATTTCTCTAACTGAACAATAAAAGAGGATGGCTCAGGCCTCGAGTAAATCTGCGTGGCAAGACTGGGCTCAAATGAAAGGAAATCTTATTCTCTACATTATGACATAAAAAAATAATAAATTGGGTTTACATCCACTTTAATGCAATAGACATGCAGAGAGGTGTCATCACTCAAAGCCTGTATGGAAATCCCTCACCCTATAAACTCTATGTGTCGACCAATGAGAGTCCAACCACGCTCTATAAACCTAAAAGGAAAGCAAGACGTTACACATTGATGATGTCAGATTCCATCCAACTTTATTAAACCTGGACATAGAACAATGCAGCCCCACCTAGGACCAGCCCTCTCTAATGTTTCATTCAGTATGAGCTTGATCAAGCCAATATTGGGTGAAGTGTTTGAGCGGGGTGGTCCTAGGCAGGGCTGCAGTGTGCTCTGTGCAGGTTTAATAAATTCAGATGGGATCTGTCACCATCGGTATGTATCTTCCTGCTTTCCTATGGACTAACGCAACATATATATATATATATATATATATATATATATATATATATATATATATATATATATAAGCGTACGCATTAAATGCACTGTAGCGCGGGTATCCTTGCCTACTGAATTGTATTAACATTTAAAACAAAAGTCTATGGACATTTCTATGGCTTAGTATTTGGGGCCATCTAGCAGCCAAACACAGATAGTGGACTTAAGTGATTTTTGCTTTCAAAAAGCACTAAGCTGATTACAGGAAGTGACTGTTATTTACTTTGAGAGTTGACCTTTTTACCCAGGATGACCTACCCATGGACACCCTCTCTGACAGTGCATGCTGGGTAGGACATAAAAGGAGCCCGAGCGGCCATCTTAGGTCTCTTGGGAACGCATGGCCTGCCTGTGAGGACTTGTGAGGAGGCCTCCCGGAGGAAGCAGCCAACAGCAATTGCGCAGCGCAACCCCGCTCGATTGTGTGAGTGACCTGACGGTGCCAGAGACACAGTGACGGATTGGGAAGATCCAGAGACACTCGTTTGAGCATCGGAAGACCGGGTTCACCATTTTGCAACGGAACGGAGTGACGGAGCCAGCTGACACAGAAGCAAGCTGCAAACACCGGACCAAAGCTTCCATACCGAGTTCCGATCCAGTTGGTGAGCGGGTTGCGGCCCACAGTTTATTAACTTTTGCACCTAGTCAGACTTATATACAGGCCTCGATGGGATCTATAGTCCTACAGAGGAGGAGTATAGCAACTGACACTAGGCAGGCCTATCTGCTATTGCATCAAAAGCCTTGTATCATAGTTACAGAAGCAACCCCAGGATCATCCTTAACTCAGTTTTAAGTACTTTAACCCTTGGATTACAAATCATAAGGAATTATCATTGCTAGCGAAGACAAGAAGACTAAAGACTGAGTACTTTAAGTGAGATCTCACACATAGCTATAAAAGTAGGGGGAGTTCCCGTGTATCTATACTGTTTATAATTGTTTTATCAAAAATTCATTGTACTGTCATTCTATGTTGGGATGACAGCACAATTACTGTAATCACATGTTTGCCAATATATACAGTAAAATATATTTGGTTAAGTACCCCGTTGTGGGGAGTACTGTTTTCTTCCAGCAGGTGGAGCCAGTGGACCCTGAGAGGACAATACAGGTATATTGTGTTATATTATATTGTACTGTATTGTATTGAACCACAGCTGTGTCAAAGGGACTGAGTCAAGTTAGTGGGGTTTATTAGCAGAGTGCAGGCCCAAATCAGACCAGCAGCTCCTTCGGGGGTCAGTGCTACATGCCACAAAAATGTATATAACCCCTTACACTTATCCATTTGGTGCACTGCAGTAACGTGCATTACATGCTATTTATATTAAATGACACCCTCCAATTTACTAACCTAACAGACATTTAACCACAACGAACAGCAACACACTACCGTGTGATATGGTGTACTGCGTCATGAATGAATGCAGAATGTCAATTTTTTGTCCCTTCTGGGGCATTGGCAGTCTATTCCTTTAAAATGGCAGTCTTACGGCTACCCATAGAAAGTCAAAATGTGAATGGGCCCGAAGACATTTTCTTTAGCATCGCGCTATATGAAGGAGAACAGTCTCACAGAGAAAACACCTTTGCGCTAAAGCAACAGCAGCTAGAGTAACTGTCCCCTGCAAAGAAAACATTTATTGCTCATCTCTCCCAATCCACCACCAATCTTCGTTGTACTGAAGAGATATCGTTTGGTCAAAGAATCTTCATAACCAGATGCTTGAGGAAGCAGCAGATACTTGTCTTGGACAATATCTGCACATCCAACTCAGGAATAAAAAAGTTTGATGCAACTTGGTCACCCACAATCTGTGAATAAATGTTCCCCTGCTCCATCCTAAGGGTACGTTAATCTATGGCACAGTGGTGTAGTGGTTAGCACTCTCGCCTAGCAGTAAAAAGGGTCGCTGGTTCAAATCCCAACCACGACACTACCTGCCTGGAGTTTGCATGTTCTCTCTGTGCCTGCGTTGGTTTCCTCTGGGTACTCCGGTTTCCTCCCACACTCCAAAGACATGCTGGTAGGTTAATTGGCTTCTGTCCAAAATTGGCCCTAGTATATGAATGGGGACCTTGGATTGTGGGCTCCTTGAGGGTAGGGACCGAAGTGAGTGTGCAATGTACAATGTACAGGGATAGGGATGGACTGGTGTCTTTATTCAACCTTACTAACTATGTAACTATGTATGTAACTATGTGTACCCCCCACCGGCCCTCTTCCCACCTGACTGGTCACAGCCAACACTGTGCATGGTTACATGTAAAACCTGAGACCTGGCTGTTTCTGACAGCTCCAGTTCCACTGATAATTGACCACGACAGTGGTTCCCGATTGTGTGATCACTATGTCAGCCATGACACATAATTGACAGCTGTCATAGATTTGCTGGGACAATCCCTCATGTATGTCCTCTGTCTGATGATGCTGTGTCCTGATATCATAGCATCACCCTTATTTGAGGATATTATTGACATGATCAGGCTATGAGCAGATGGCTCCTACATAGTTAGCAGAGGACTGACCAGAAAGTAGGCATGATCTGGGCAGGACCATTCAGATGGAGGCATTAATATGTGTGGGCCGTAGGCAAGAGTGACATTGTCTCCATAGCTGGGAAGAATATTTTGGCAAGTATGATGTCATAGTGATACCATGCAGGCTGGAGGCTTCATTCACAAAATAAACTTCCAGCCTGCAATATCGTAGGCTGTAGATGGTGGTTTGCCTCTAATATTGTCATTTTAAACACTTTTGTACATTTTAAGGCTAAAATTTAAAAATAAATTGTTTTCTACGTATATCCTTTTACGCACACACATATAGAGGCAAAGTTGCCTGACCCTGCCAAATTTGGTTTGGGCATTCACCCTTCAATGACCAGTGGTCTCCAAATGTGGCCTTTTGCTTGCCTTTATCTGGCCCTTGGGACAATTTTTCTCCAACTGACACCAATGATGGGGCATCATTCCTCCCACTGACACCATCAATGGGGCATTATTCATCCTACTCATACCAATAATGAGGCACTATTCTTCCCACTAAAACCATTAATGGGGCATTGTTAATTCTCACTGATGCCGGGGCATTTTCTACTTTTCTACTCTCACTGGCCACAGTCCAGCCTTCCTAAGATCTGAAGGACAGTAAATTGGCCCTTTGTTTAGAGACCCTTGCTCTGGACTCAAATTGAAACTCCAACCAAATTTTTTTTTATGCTTTTGACATGTCGGGGGGGAAAAGGTTAGAGCCTCTGTCTGGTTTTATCCTATTGATGTCCTCGTTGGGAAGAATTCCTCCTACTTCCTTTGTGTTCATCAGAGTAGAAAGTAAGGAGAATCTCCCTATTGGAGACAGATATAAAAACCATGCCAGGGGTTCAAACCTTCCCTCGCTACATTTAAAAAAAATATGGTATATGGTCAATATAGAAAGGTTCCTGCTAAGGCTGGAGTATCTCTAGTATTTTGAAGTCAACGCTGCACTTTTCTCAAACCGGTTTATGAATAATTGTATTGGAGGAGCATCAACGTTTGTTCTGCTTGCACTCCATACTCAACATGTCGCTGCTGGTTCTACAGCAAACACTACCCATAGAGCCTCAGAAAGTACCACATTTCATGCTGTTGGGAACAAAAGAAGATCAGTTTTCACATACATGATAATAGTGTGAGTAAAGTCCAAACCGGAATGGCTGGATGCTACAGTCAGCCTTTTCACCTCCTGCCTGTAACCTTCCCAGAGGCTGTCTGTCTACTTCAAGTTCAAGGTGCATACTTGTCTGAGCTTCAGTTACAAGCAGCAATCTAAGCGTGACACCATGACCCTTCGTGAGGGCATCATAGGAGTGTTAGATCATCCTAGAGGGAACAAGCCCTTGTAAATCATCCAATGTATAATAAATTACTACTGTACAGGATACAGAAGGTATGTGCATGTCATCACTTCCAGCACAACCTCAAATAGCGAGGGATTTGCTGCTCATTTTAGGGCACGGGGTGGAATTGTGCAAATCATCCTTTATCACCATGTAACTCATTATACATCCAGAATCGCTCATGCATACCATAAACATGGCCAACAGTTTACAGATCCAGGTAGGATCTTTATAGCATACTTATGTAGCGGTCACACTTTACTAAGTGTGCGCTATCAGTGCAAATTTTGTTTTTTCTCTGAACTGTAATGAAGTTCTGGAGGTTAATTGTACAGGATTTACTTTGGCATCAGTCTGGCTGGGCTGTACTAGGGTTTCGCCTGGTCATAGGTGCAGTGAGTTACCCGTGACAGGCTGGGAACCAGGCCTGGTTGCACGTCTTAGGTACCAATCTTTCCCGGAGCCAATCAGTGGGCGCGTCTGGCCCCGCTGTGTGTTCTGGGAAGGGGTATTTAAGGTGCTGAAGTCACGTGTTCAGGGTTCGGCTGCGGCTTTGATTCCTGGTTCTGGTCCGGGGCAGCCCCGCGAGGGGTCCCGGGCCTAGGAGTGTTTGCCATCCCGCAAGCATGGTAAATCCGACCAGCCACAGAGGCCCTCATGGTCTGGGGTGAGGATCCAACCGTTCCCGAGTCTCGGAACTGGTCTAGTCCGAGGTCCAGTAACTGAAGGAGGATTCAAAGGCGTCCTGGTGTGCTCTCGGTATTGGAGGGACACAGCAACTTGTACAAGTGACCAGGGAAGGACTCTATGGAGGAGGGACAACAAGCTGGCTGCTCGGTAATAGACATGTGCACAACAAAAAAATTTGTTTTTTTTCGTTTAATTTTTTTCGTTTCCGTTGATTCGTAACGATTCGTACATTCGTAAGTCGTCGGTGTTCGTATTCGTAACGATTTGTACATTTGTAAGAGTTATTTTTTTGTTGATTCATTTTTTCGTTAGTTTAATTTTCGGACGCATTCGTATTTATTCGTACATTCGTAGATTCGTAATCGGAGCATAATTCATAATTTTATGTAATGTGTGTGCTATTATTACATTTTAATAATTTACGAATCGAAAAATAAGTTACGAATCGAAAAAACAAAGTTACGAATGTACGAATTTTTTTGTTCAATCCATTCGAAGCACATTAAGCAGCACCATTGTAGGGGGCACGGAAAATTACCAATTCAACAAAAAAAAAGTTACGAATGTACGAATTTTTTCGTTCGTTTTTCGTTTTTTGGATTTTCTTCATTAGTACATTCGTCGTTTCTAATTTGTTTTTTTAGGATTTTCGTTTTTTTTCGGATTCGTTCGATTCGAATGATTCGTTAATCGGATTCGTATGATTCGAATGATTCATTATTCGGAAAATAACGAAAAAAAAAAAACGAAACGAATTGCACATGTCTACTCGGTAAGAGCCTGGGAGCTGAGTTGTATGGACACTAAAGAATTCACACTTCACACAGTATCGGCAAGAAGGCTGAGAGATCCAGGTCCTGTGGGAAAGATTCCTATTTATCTTCAGTTACAATTTAGCCTGTGGGAGAGACTTTGCAAAGTTTCCGGATCACATGTTGGCTGCTAGATCTCTGGCTAGAGGTTTATCCGGCAGTGAAGCTCCCAGCTGCGAGTGGCTACTCTCTGGGTTGATTAGAGACATTCAGTGGATGTCAGCAGTTCAAAGTGCCTGAGTTTTGTCACCCGTGCCCTCTATTCCCTCTATTGGATGTTACCACTGCAAAATAAAAACCTTGAAAAGGTTATGTGTCAGCATCTGAAGTCACTGGGTACTAACCCTGGGAACCCCTAGACAACAACCGACAAGCCACGAGGAGGTAACTGTAAGCCTAGAAAGTCAAGGCCGCCCCTTGGGGTTGTGGCCGCTACACCTACATTGGTTCATCTTGGCACTGTGTAAGTATGCATATATCATACTGCTGTGGAAGCTGATAATTACTTTAGTAGTCGGCACGACTACACTGATAGCTGCGATCTTCCAGATTCTGTGCAAGCGGATTCCACTCTGGACACTGACCACAGGCGGCCACTCAGGTCTGCCACCATTTGTAGAACTGCATAAAAAAAAAAATGTGTTGTGCTGTTATAAATATAATTAATCCCCAAAAAATGTTTTTAAATGTAAAGCATTTAGTCCACAATAAAGTCCCAAAGTGATATTCCGACTGAGAGCTGCAAACAACGAAAGCCTCCACCAGGCTCAGTGCTTCAACCACCACTGCATGGACACCTTACCGGAGCCTGACAACTCGTGAGAACAGAGGTCTAATATCACTTTAACTGTTGCCAGAAAGGAGATGCTTTGAAACCCTTTCTAGTGGAATGAATGGCCGGCTTCCACTAATTTATCACATCAACTCAAGGCAGCATCTCGCACTTGCAGAGAATGGAGGAGGAAAGCTCATAGTGCAGTTCTTGCAAACATTGTTTTATTGAAAACATCCATATACTCACAAGATCAAAAAACGATCAAAGAACAGCTGGGTACTAGCAGAAAAGACAAATGCCACCCGCCTGGGGTCGGCGCGATGACAACGCTTACCTCCGCCCTAATGCGTATCGTCCCAAAGATTGTATTCAGAGGGTTGCCTGTGTGTTCATGTGGTAGTTGTTGAAGCACTGAGGCTGGTGGATGCTTTAACCACTTGCTTACCAAGGACGTCATATGACGTCCTTGACTTTGACTGGGGATATCTGAATGATGCGTGCAGCTATTGGCATCATTCAGATATCATTCTTTCTGGCCGGCGATTCTGTGCACCATAAGAACGATCATAGCGGCAGTTCCGCCGCCTGATCGTTCTTATAGGCAGCGGGAGGGGACGTCCACCCCCTCGGGGGCCCGGGCGCGACGTTATGACGTCACGCCCGGTACCCGGAAGTAAACAAAGCCGCGATCGCGGCTGTCAGCATGAGATCGGTAAAAAAAAATTTACCGATCTCATGCTTTCCAGCCTGGAGGAGAGATTGACCCCACATCTCTCCATAAAGAGGACCTGTCACATACATTCCTATTACAAGGGATGTTTACATTCCTTGTAATAGGAATAAAAGTGATCCAAAAATTTTTTTTTTTTAAAAAGTGTCAAAAAAATGAAGTAAAATAAAAATAAATAAATAATTAAAAAAAAATTTAAAACGCCCCTGTCCCCTGTAGCTCGCGCTCAGAAGCTAACGCACACGCAAGTCCCACCCACATATGTAAACGCCGCTCAAACCACACATGTGAGGTATCGCCGCGTGCGTTAGAGCGTGTGCAACAATTCTAGCACTAGACCTCCTCTGTAACTCTAAACTGGTAACCTGTAAAAAAAATTAAAGCGTCACCTATGGAGATTATTAAGTACCAAAGTTTGGCGCCATTCCACGATTGTGCGCAATTTTAAAGCGTGACATGTTCGGTATCTATTTACTCGGCGTAACATCATCTTTCATATTATATAAAAAAATTGGGCTAACTTTACTGTTTTTTTATTTTTTAATTCATGAAACCGTTTTTTTTCCAAAAAAAAAGGCGTTTGAAAAATTATTGCGCAAATACCATGTGAGATAAAAAGTTGCAATGACCGCCATTTTATTCCCTAGGGTGTCTGCTAAAAAAAACGTGCATAATGTTTCGGGGTTCTGAGTAATTTTCTAGCAAAAAAATGATGATGTTTACATAAAGGAAAATAGGCCAAAATAGGCCCGGTAAGAAAGTGGTTAATGGTTTGCAGCTCACTTTGGGACTTTATTGTGATTAATAAATGCTTAATGCTTTACACTTGAAATAGTTTTGTGGATTCATTATATTTATAAGAGCGCAAAACAATATTTTTTTATGCAGGTGTTTGAGATATCTTAGTATTCTGATATCTGCGAGTACAGCTGTTATTTTAACCACTTTCAGACCGGACCATTTTGCTGGCTTAAGACCAGACCACTTTTTGCGATTTGGCACTGCGTCGCTTTAACTGACAATTGCGACGTGACTCCCAAACAAAATTGACGTCCTTTTTTTCCCACAAATAGAGCTTTCTTTTGGTGGTATTTGATCCCCCCTGCGGTTTTTATTTTTTGCGCTATAAACAAAAAAGAGCAACAATTTTGAAAAAAACGCATTATTTTTTACTTTTTGCTATAATAAATATCCCCCAAAAATTTATAAAAAAATGTTTTTTTTCCTCAGTTTAGGCCGATACGTATTCTTCTACATATTTTTGGTAAAAAAAAATCACAATAAGCGTTTATTGATTGGTTTGCGCAAAAGTTATATATTACATATTATTATATATTACAAAATAGGGGATCATTTTATAGCATTTTTATTAATAATTATTTTTTTTACTAGTAATGGTGGCGATCGGCGATTTTTATTGTGACTGCGACATTACGGCGGACACATCGGACATTTTTGACACATTTTTGGGACCATTGTCATTTATACAGCAATCAGTGCTATTTAAATGCACTGATTCCTGTGTAAATGACACTGGCAGTGAAGGGGTTAACCAGGGGTGGCAGTGTAGGGGTTAAGTGTTCCTAGGGGCGTGTTACTAACTGTGGGGGGGGCGTGGCTGTGTGTTAGTGAACACTGATCTCTGCTCCAATCACAGGGAGCAGAGATCAGTGTCACTTGTTGCTAGGCAGAACGGGGAGATGCTGTTTACTTCCGCATCTCCCTGTTCAGCCTTCCCGTGAGACGATCGCGGGTAACCCCGCATTGATCGAGTCCGTGGGACCCGCGACCGGACTCACAGGGGTCCCGACCAGCGCGCACGCGATGGCACGGCGGCATTTTTAAAGGGACGTACCTGTACGCCCTTATGCCTGTCCGTGCCATTCTGCCGACGTACATCGTCGTGCACCGGTCAATTATTATTATTTCTATACAGGATTTATATAGCACCAACAGTTTGTGCAGCGCTTTACAATATGAGGGCAGACAGTACAGTTACAATACAATTCAATACAGGAGGAATCAGAGAGCCCTGCTCCTTAGGCCCCTTTCACACTGGGGCGTTTTTCATGCGGTGCAGCGCTAAAAATAGCGCCTGTTCACCGCATGAAAAAATCCGGCCCCTTTAACTCCAGTGTGAAAGCCGGCGGGCTTTCACACTGGAGCGGTGCGCTAGCAGGATGACAAAAAAAGTCCTGCTAGCAGCATCTTTGGAGCGGTGAAGGAGCGGTGTATTCACCGCTCCTATATCGCTCCTTCCCATTGATTAGAATGGGACACCGCGGTGAAACCGCGGCAATACCGCCGCAAAGCGCCGCTACGGCGGCGCTCTGCGGGGGGTCTTTAACCCTTTTTCGGCCGCTCGCGGGGGGTAAGACCGCACCGCGAGCAGCCGAAAACCGCGGTTAAAACGACGGTAAAGCAGCGCTAAATATAGCGCTGCTTTACCGTCCCCGCGGCTCCCCGCCCCAGTGTGAAAGGGGCCTTAGAGCTTACAATCTAGAAGGGAGGGTCAAGTGATACAAAAGGTGGCAACTGTGGGGGATGAGCTGATGGAGAAAATCAAAGTACAGTTGTTAGGTGGAGGCAGGATGTGCTTCTCAGAAGAGAAGGGTTTTAGGGATGATCTAAAAGCAAACAGAGCAGGAGATAATCGGACAGATTTGGGTAGGGAGTTCCATAAGATGGGAGAGGCTCTGGAAAAGTCCTGGAGGCGAGCATGGTAGGTGGTGATGAGGGAGGTATAGAGCAGGAGGTCTTGGTAGGAACAAAGAGAATGATTAGGTTGGTTGGTAAGGTGGGTGAGCCTGGCAGCAGCATTCAAGATGGACTGAGGCAGGGGGGGGGGGGTGTATCCTATGTAAAGATAAGCCAATAATTATTTTTATTTTTAACTTTTTTCAGCACTGTATTCGTAATTTTTATTTTTTTACATTGAATGCAGTTAATTCTTATTTTTATTTCTGACCATTTATTGAGCACCTTGTATTTCTTTCAGTGAATACAAGGCATTCTCTGATTAGATGAGGTGGAGATCATGACATCATCATCCTCTTTATCTCATCCAATCAGAAAACAGCTTGTATTTATTGACGATAATACAAGATGTTCTTTGAATGGCGGAAGTACCAAATGAGCAACCCCCTGTGGTCAGTGTGCAGAAGGGGAAGCTGCTTGGCACAGGATGCAGAAGATCACAGCTACCACCGTAGTAGCATTGACTACTACAGTGATTGTCAGCTTAACCAGCACCCCATCAGGTGTGAGAAGGGTACTTACATTGTGCCAAACTGGACCAATGTAAGTATGCAATCTAAAAGCAGAGCTCCACCCAAAAGGGGAAGCTCTGCTTGTCTGCCTCCTCCCCCCTCTACTGACAGATTTGGCACCTTTTGAGGGGCAGCGGGTACCCAGTATTGACAGGTACCCACTCCCAATTCCGGCTCAGTTCATCTTACGCTGGCCGGCCGTCCCTGTGTGCCGGGATGATTAGCTCCTGTGCATGCACAGCTCATCTATACACCTCACTAACTGCTGCTTCTCTCTGCCAATCCCTTGGCTGGCTTCCCCTACCCCACCGTGTAAAATTCAAACTGCAAACCACAACATACAAGGCCATCCACAACATCGCCCCCATCTACATCACCAACCTCGTCTGCAGATATCGCTCAAATCGTCCCCTCCGCTCCTCCCAGGACCTCCTGCTCTCTAGCTCCCTTGTTACCACCTCTCATGCTCACCTTCAAGACTTCTCCAGAGCCTCTCCCATCCTCTGTAACTCTCTGCCCCAGTATGTCCAATCAGCCCCTACCCTATCCACCTTTAGGAGATCCCTGAAAACTCATTTATTCAGGGAAGCCTACCCCACCCCCACCTAACAAGTGTCCCCGAGCCACCCCCATCAAATCATTCTCTGCATCTGTTACCTTTAGTACCACCACCCCCTCCCTTTAGAATGTAAGCTCTACGAGCAGGGCCCTCCTGTCCCTTCTGTATTGAACTGTACTGCAATTGTGTTGTCCCCCCTATACATTGTAAAGCGCTGCGTAATCTGTTGGCGCTATATAAATCGTGAATAATAATAATAATCTTACAATGGTCAGTCTGATCCTGTGTGCCGGGATGACTGTCTCCTGTGCATGCGCAGCTCATTTTATAATGGTTGGCCCGATCCTGTGTCCCGGGATGACTGTCCCCTGTGCATGTGCAGCTCATTTTACGATAGTCGGCCTGATCCTGTGTGCCAGGATGACTGTCTCCTGTGCATGCGCAGCTCATTTTACAATGGCCAGTCTGATCCTGTGTGCCGGGATGACTGTCTCCTGTGCATGCGCAGCTCATTTTACAATGGCCAGTCTGATCCTGTGTGCCGGGATGACTGTCTCCTGTGCATGCGCAGCTCATTTTATAATGGTCGGCCCGATCCTGTGTGCCGGGATGACTGTCTCCTGTGCATGCCCAGGAGTGACGTCATCCCGCGCTAGCCAAGATGCCGGCACCGGAGGGACCCTTGGAAAGGTGAGTATCTCTGCCTTTAGTTGTGCTTTAACAGTTACATATCAATGGGAAATCTGAGCCTAGGACAATGAACTTGATGAAATGAATGTCACATCTGAAGCCTCCACCACATGAGAGTCCCCTCATAACATCAAAGCCCCTCCCCCCTATCATGTCAGAGGGACCATTACATCACAGTACACCCATTGCCACAGAGCCCCGCCCCCCCCCCCCCCCCCGAATTACAGAGTCCTCTCATCCTTCTCTGATCCAGGGCAAGCTGAGTCTCACGCTTGATGCACTTTGCAGGCTGTATCTGACTTTCTGGATCTAATCAGTGCAAATCACCGGCTCACATTTCTTGTATGGTTAGTAGGGAGACCCATCCAGGACGGGATGATTACATTGAAACACAATTTTCTAAAGTTTTGATTTTCTAAAGTTTTGATAAAATTGAATTTTAGCGGATGCTGTAGGGTGATTTTAGCCATATTAGTGGACTGCTATGTATATGTAAACGCTCCCTAGCTTCCTGTAGTAAGGTGTAGTACCTCTTTGTGGCCTATATGTGTCACTGTTGCTGCTGTTAAGGGGGAAATGTGAAATAAATTGTCCCCTCGCACACCTCTCCAGTGACACTTGCACCTCAATGAAGGGTTTATTACACAGCTGAGTACTGTCTGCCATACTTTTTCTTTTTTTTTTACACTAATAGTTACATTTTCAAGACAAGCTTTTGGAGGTCAGCCCTCTTCATCTAAACTCCAAGCAGTATTGAACTTGTGTATCAGTATTGCTCGGAACCCCGAAACCTTGTCCTGAAAATAAATCTATTATTGCAAATACAATAAAAACTATGGCAGAAAGTACTCTGTGTAATAAACCCTTCATCAAGATGCGATTATCACTGGAGAGGTGTGCGAGGGGACCATTTATTTCACATTTCCCCTTTAACAGCAACAACAGTGACACATATAGGCCGTAAAAAGGTACTACACCTTACTACAGAATGCTAGGGAGTAAAGTGTACATTATTATGAGAACATTTACGTATCAGCCCTGTGCAATGAAGGTAAACATGCTGCAGAGCCGGGCTGTTTGTAACAAATGCAAACCCCTACATGACAAAATAAACGACTGTCTTTCTGTTTCACAATTTCATTGGAATTATTGTATCGTTGCAAAACATGCAAAACGTTACGGGGAGTCGGTATGAACCTTTTTTTTTTTCATACCTATTAATGGTGACTTATTACACAAGAAGACACGTGTTATTAGGTAAAACAACCTTTGCCAAGTGTTGAAATAGAAGGCTGAGGCAACAGTGGCTGAACGATCGAATGTGGGTTATGTGTGGACAGGGCTGGTGCAAGGATTTTTGACACCCTAGGCGAAACCTAATTTTGCCGCCCCCCTTGACTCCACCCCTGCCCGGCCTTTTCCCTGCCCATGTAAACCCCACCTTTTTAACGAAGCACCCATAAAATGCAGCCCACCAGCGCCCATCAATGCAGCCTACCAGCACCCATCAAATGCAGCCTACCAGCGCCCATCAATGCAGCCTACCAGCGCCCATCAATGCAGCCTACCAGTGCCCATCAATGCAGCCTACCAGTGCCCATCAATGCAGCCCACCAGTGCCCATCAATGCAGCCTACCAGTGCCCATCAATGCAGCCTACCAGTGCCCATCAAATGCAGCCTACCAGCGCCCATCAATGCAGCCTACCAGTGCCCATTAATGCAGCCTACCAGCGCCCATCAATGCAGCCTACCAGTGCCCATCAAATGCAGCCTACCAGCGCCCATCAATGCAGCCTACCAGCGCCCATCAATGCAGCCTACCAGTGCCCATTAATGCAGCCCACCAGTGCCCATCAAATGCAGCCTCACCAGCGCCCATCAATGCAGCCTACCAGCGCCCATCAATGCAGCCTACCAGTGCCCATCAATGCAGCCCACCAGCGCCCATCAAATGCAGCCTCACCAGCGCACATCAATGCAGCCCACCAGCGCCCATCAAATGCAGCCTCACCAGCGCACATCAATGCAGCCTCACCAGCGCCCATCACATTTAGCCTCACCAGGACCCATCAAATGCAGCCCACCAGCGCCCATCAATGAATGTTTGCTTGCTTCCATTCATTCAGGAGTCGGGACACAGACACAGTCCTCCAACACTGCTGCGCCTCTGACACTATCTGTGAACAGAGGGGTGGCTGCCTGCTGATGCTGAGACTTAGTTGCTTGCTGCAGAGAGAAGAGAGTAGGAAAACCAGTGGCCGGGCGCCCCCTAGGCAGCATGGCGCCCTAGGCGGCTGCCTAGTTTGCCTAGTGGTAGCACCGGCCCTGTGTGTGGATTGTGTGGAAGAATATTTAAAAGGCAACTTTAGCAAAAATGTGTAAAATGCACTCGAAATAATGAAATAAAAAATGTGCATTTAATCATTTTTTTTTGCATTGAAGCCTGCAGAGCATTGCGACCACAAATAGTGTCTCAGAGGTGCAATGCACAGGCTCTTCTCCCAGCCGCAGGTCTGTACGGAGGTACGGATCTACTGATATGGGTCTGGAGGATGTCAGCAATGGGCTACAGGAGAGATTGAATCACCACACTTGTGCTCCATTGAGATCTGCGAGTCCCTCTGCCATGGTGGCAGAGGGGGCCTGTAGTCTTTTCATTCACACAAATGGATCTGTGAATGGATGACGTGGCTTTGTAGGCAGGGCCTTGCACAGATGCATTCAATTCAAAAGAAAACGGAACACTCCGGAGTGAAGCACCCCATGGTTCAGCTAAGTGTGGGGTGGTTTGAGGGTGGGAGAATGTGACCGTGTTTCATGTTACACCCCAAGGATAGCACAGTGGCTTAGTGTAGGGGGTCTCCAAACTGTGGCCTGGGGGGCCAGATGTGGCCCTTTGCTTCTATTTTGCCCTTGGGGCACTATTCCTCCAATTGACACTGATAATGCACTATTCCTCCCAGTGACACTGATGGGGCATTATTCCTCCCAGTGACACTGGTGGGGCCCTATTCCTCCCAGTGACACTGATGGGGCACTATTCCTCCCAGTGACACTGATGGGGCAGTAATTCTCCCAGTGACACTGATGGGGCACTATTCCTCCCAGTGACACTGATGGGGCAGTAATTCTCCCAGTGACACTGATGGGGGAATTTTCCTTCCAGTGACACTGATGGGGCAGTATTCCTCCCAGTGACACTGACGGGGCACTATTCCTCCCAGTGACACTGACGGGGCACTATTCCTCCCAGTGACACTGACGGGGCAGTAATTCTCCCAGTGACACTGATGGGGCAGTAATTCTCCCAGTGACACTGATGGGGGAATTTTCCTCCCATTGACACTAATAGGGCACTATTCCTCCCAGTGACACTGATGGGGCACTATTCCTCCCATTGACACTGATGGGGCACTATTCCTCCCATTGACACTGGTGGGGCCCTATTCCTCCCATTGACACTGATGGGGCACTATTCCTCCCATTGACACCGATGGGGCACTATTCCTCCCATTGACACCGATGGGGCACTATTCCTCCCATTGACACTGATGGGGCACTATTCCTCCCATTGACACTGATGGGGCACTATTCCTCCCAGTGACACTATTCCTCCCAGTGACACTGATGGGGCAGTAATCCTCCCAGTGACACTGATGGGGCACTATTTCTCCCAGTGACACTGATGGGGCACTATTCCTCCCAGTGACACTGACGGGGCACTATTCCTCCCAGTGACACTGACGGGGCACTATTCCTCCCAGTGACACTGACGGGGCACTATTCCTCCCAGTGACACTGACGGGGCACTATTCCTCCCATTGACACTGATGGGGCACTATTCCTCCCAGTGACACTGATGGGGCACTATTCCTCCCATTGACACTGATGGGGCACTATTCCTCCCAGTGACACTGATGGGGCACTATTCCTCCCAGTGACACTGATGGGGCACTATTCCTCCCAGTGACACTGATGGGGCACTATTCCTCCCAGTGACACTGATGGGGCACTATTCCTCCCAGTGACACTGATGGGGCACTATTCCTCCCAGTGACACTGATGGGGCACTATTCCTCCCAGTGACACTGATGGGGCACTATTCCTCCCAGTGACACTGGGGCACTATTCCTTCCATTGACACTGATGGGGCAATTGTCCTCCCACTAAATATGGGGACATTTTCTACTCCCACTGGCCACACTCTGTCCCTCTAAAGAACAGTAAACTGGCCCTGTGTTTAGAAGGTATTGAGACCCCTGGTTTAGTGGTTAGCACTTCTGCCTTGCAGCACTGGAGATCCCAGCTAAATCCCAACCAGGGCAAAATCTGCATGGAGTCTGCATGTTCTCACTGTGCTTGTGTGGGTTTCCTCCCACACTCCAAAGACTTGTTCATTAGCTCCTCTCTACATTGTCCCTAGTATGAATGCATGTGAGTTAGGGGCATAGGTGTGTGCAGCCTATTACATTAGGGTGTGCACCCCAAAGCTCAAACACACACGCCTTTCTCTGCAGCCTCAGCTGCACTGGACAGTGAATGAATGGGAAGTGCTCTGTACTGAGCGGCTTCCTGTTCATTCACAAACTGAACACAAGGGGAAGCCCGGACAGTAGAGGGAAATCAGCACCGCACAGAGGCACACTGTGCATGCCTATGCTTCCCGTTCATTCACAAACTGAAGCATAGTAAACACATTTTACTATGCTTCGGTTATGAATGGACACAGTGGGTGGGTGGGTGTGTGTGTGTGTTTACTGTTCATTTAGAAAAGGAAGGGGCCAATAAATGACATATTGATAAGCTCTTTCCTCCGTTCTCCATTTTGAAACATCCCCAAGATCAGCCGAGGGGAGAGGAGGGAAGCCAGCAACACTGCGGGGGGGGGGGGGGGGGCAAAGATGGGGGGAAGCCCAGGCTATAGGGGGAAGTTGGCACCACACAGAATGATTAGGGTGTGCCTAGGCACACCTGGCACCCACCCTGCGCATGCTTATGTTAGGGACCTTTGATTGAGAACATGGACTGATGTGATTGAACTGCGACACTTATAAAAGGTATAAAAAAAAAACATGGTCACAAATATGGACAATGCCTTTAAATATTGGTTTGAAGCTCAAAACTGCACCTGGGTGGGGACAACAGGTCTGGCTTGAAGATTATTATAATTATTTTTATTTTTTTGAGAAAGAAACAACAGTAACTTCCCAAGGTCACAAGGGGCCGCCAAAAGCTGTAAAACTGGCCCATTGACAAATCTTTCACTGTCCTCGTTAGAGCGTCAATCTCCCCAGTCAATCGCCTTTCTCTCCATCTTGCTTTGTTTAGAAAGCCTCTCTTGTTCAGTGAAACGGCTATTGTCAGACAGCCTCTATTATTACGCGAGTGTTGAATGTCATTTTAGCTAGAGGCAGAACTCATCTTCTCCCCCATGAGTCTGACTTCCATGTGTCAGGACCTTTAAATCTTATCAATTCCAACTGCCTGCACTACCACCATCATCCACTTGGTGGAGATGTGCCTCTGCCAAAGAAGCCTGTCCTCTGTCTGTCTCTCTCCCCCCCGCCCCCCCACCCCCTCCCTCCCTGCTGGCATGCCTTTGTGTATAGGAATCTAAGAAAAAAAATGTTTTAACCCTCCTCGAACATTGAGGGAATTACGCAAGTTTTCGTTACACCTCTCGGGTCCCTTGTGCACTGAAAACAGTTCAGCCTGAAATAACTAGTCTATTATTTTGTAAGGAAGTTAAAAATGATTGCACTTGCATCGTCTGCCAAATCACTTGAAATACACTTTTAGCAACTTGGGAGGTTTTTTTTTTTTTTTTTTTTTGTAAACCACAGATGTTGATTATAAGTGGACATTGGTTGATTCGGATTGTAAAAGTGCTAACGGGGGGTGTTACAAGTTCTGTTTTGTAGCACTGAGGGCCCTTGGGGGTCTCAAAGTAGGTGACTAATCGGGGGTTCTATTTCTTTCCAAACCTGGTCCTACTTGTCCTACTTGTTACAGGGCTCAGAAGGCCATCGGAGTAGGACAATGCACTCAACATTTGAGGCTTTGGCATGTGGGGCCATAAACATCTCTGGGGGCCTGGAGCTTGGGGGGCCCCCCCAATGGATTGAACGTTTGAGAGATCCTGGAGGGGGAAGTGTCTGTTTCATGAGAGCCATTTGTCCTGGGCTTTGATGGCAGCAATGTCAGTGGTGAGGAGTGAGATCTCTCAGGGCGGTTTGATTGTAAACTGAGGTCTGCTCTTAGAATGGCATTGATAGAAGACAACTGGAACGGGCTTGGTGCAACGTCCAAAGTCCACCCAGACAGGGCCTGATATCTGCCAGCCTTTCAGCATTAGTGCTTGTTAAAGGGGGTTAACAAGCATCAAAGCTTCTCAGTCCTTAGTAGTAGAACTTTTGCCACATGGTAGAAAGCAGTTGTTCTCCATAGCAAAGTTCCTTCACCATCTACAAGCATCGGAGGTTTGGTGAGGAGCCACCAAATGCATCTTGTGGGTAGAGCTCTCCTTGTATATTGTTCTTCCAGAATTGAAAAATTTCTATAGTTTATATATTGTACATTCATATCAGTCCCTGCCCCTGTAAGGCTAGGTTCACACCACGGTTTGCGCAGGCACGAGAGCCCATTCTTTCTAATGGGCTACCGTGCCCCGCGACATGCAGAAAAGAAGTCCCTGCACTATTTTTAAAATCGTAGCCCGCACAGGAACTGAGGAACACAGTACGGGTGTGATTTACGGCGCGGCGTGTCATAAGGATAAATGGCATCCGCCTGTGGGTCCCACAATTTCTCTGTGTAGGTGGTTGCAGCTGCCGGTTATTGTGCGGGTCCTGCAGCGGCACCACCCGCACATATGTGAACCGAGGAGCTTACCATGTAAGGTCCGTATCTAACCGGCATATATACACATTTAGTGGTCACCCCTTCTGCCTTGTAGCACAAGGGCAGGGATGGCAAACTCAATTTCATCCCAGGCCGCGTTGGCATTATGGTTGCCCCCAAAGGGACAGTTGTATCTGTTAAGGCTAGTTGCCCAGAGCAAACCCCTCACCGTCAAAAGTCAAGAGACTTTACCTTACATTACATTGCATCCCCTCTTACCTTGTACTGCTGCTGGGAAGAAGATGGGGGGACGGTGCAAGGAAGCAGAAAGTGCAGGGTCTGGAGGAGGACCAGAGGAGGGCAGGAGTCTGCTGAATGCTAAAACCAGGGGAGGCAGAGATGAGGTGTTGCAGAACGCAGAACCTGTAGGAGGAGTCCTGTCCTCTCTGCCGCAGATTGCTGAGATACAAGACTCTGCAGCTGCATGGAGAAGCGCAGGATCTGGCAGAGGAGCTCTGTCTTCCTCTCTGCTGCCGACTGCTGAGACAAGGTGGGGGCGGAGACGAGGGGGGTTGCGCAGCTACAGGAGGGGTGCAAGGGTCACATGCAATGGCCTGGAAGGCCTCGTGTTTGACACATGTGCACTAGGGCGATCGGTTTGAATCCCAACCAGGATACTACCTGCATGGAGTCTGCATGGTCTCCCTATGCTTCCTCCTGGCACTCTGGGTTCCTCCCACACTTGACACAGCATAAATGCACACTCATACACATAGCGCCGGCTTGTTCAGGTACACCACCCTCAAAACAGGGAGAACACACCAATCCCACACATGTAGAGTTCCAGCAAAAACTGGGCCCAGGACCCCAGTGCTGCAAGTCAAGCATGCTACTCATTATTATTATTATATTATTATTTATCATACAGGATTTATATAGCGTCAACAGTTTGCACAGCGCTTTTGAGGGCAGACAGTACACTTACAATACAATTCAATACAGAAGGAATCAGAGGGCCCGCTCCTTAGAGCTTATGTTGACCATAGGCGGAAAATGAACTGCACACCTTGTATACATTGAAGCAAAAATAGGTTTTCTGTCTAGGTTAAAGGTCTTCTTTAAAGTGGTTGTAAACGCTCCCTCCTGACTTTTAACTATAGGTAAGCCTAGAATAAGGCCGCTGTCTCCGGAAGAAGGGAACGGTACCAGTCAAAAAACAGGTACCCCCCCCCCCGAAAGGTGCCAAATGTGGCACCGGAGGGGGGAGGAGACGGATAAGCGGAAAACAACCAATATTTTTTACTTTCTGCTATAAAAAAATACCCAATAAAAAAATTTTTAAAAATTCATTTCTTCATCAGTTGAGGCCAATATGTATTCTGGTACATGTTTTTGGTGAAAAAAATCCTAATAAGCGTGTATTGGTTGGTTTGCTCAAAAGTTACAGCGTCTACAAACTATGGGATATTTTTATTCATTTTTTTACTTTAATTTTTAGCGGCGATCAATGAGTTATAGCGGGACTGCGATATTGCGGAAGACAAATTGGACACTGACATTTTTTGGGGACCAGTGACACCAATACAGTGATCAGTGCTAAAAAATATGCACTGTCACTGGACGAATGATTGTCACGTAAAGGCGCAAAACTTGAAATATTGTTCCCACAGTTATATAAAAATACAGTCTAAAAAAGTTCATTAATTAGTCCATGATGATTAGTAAAAATCCAAGCCTGTTTCACTGTACTAATGACACGGAATGACAGGGAAGGGGTTAACGTCAGGGGCGATCAAAGGGTTAAATGTGTGCCTAGGTTGTGCTTACTTACTGTGGGGGGAGGTGCTTTGACTAGGGGAAGGCAAAGATCCGTGTCCCTATTTAGCAGAAACACAGGATCTGTGCCTTCCCTTCTGACAGAACGACTATCAGCCTTGTTTAAATAGGAAGATTGAAGTTCTGCCTGTGTAATCAGTGTGTGCCAGGCCGGCAGACATCGAGTCTGTATTACCCCGCTGCTGGGCTCCCGCTGTGTAGAATCACAGTGGGAGCGGGTCGCCAGTGGTGGGTGCCCCCCCCCCCCAGACCCGGAAATGTCAGATCACGTCCTAGGTATGTGATCTGGCGCAGAGCGGCCGCCCTGCTGCAGTAAATGTATGACAATCCGCAAATGGTTAACCTTTCCTTATTTTCAGTCAGCCTATGGCCTAAGGATCATTGATGGGATGGCGGGGGGGTACTGGTAGGGTTGCCACCTCATCCCTTTAAACACAAAAACATTGATTACACGGGTTCTGAGGCTAATTTAATGCAGATAAGGCACCAAGTTAGTTTAATTACCACCTTAACCACTTGCTTTCTGGGCACCTAAACCCCCCTCCTGCCCAGACCAATTTTCAGCTTTTAGCGCTGTCACTCTTTGAATGGCAATTGCGCGGTCATACAACGCTGTACTCAAATGACATTTTTATGATTTTTTTCCCACAAATAGATCTTTCTTTTGGTGATATTTGATCACCTCTGGGCTTTTTATTTTTTGTAACAATTTTTTAAAAAGACAAAAAAAAATACAAAAGCATTTTATATTTTGTTACATTTTTTTGCAAACAGGTAATTTTTCTCCTTCATTGATGTACGCGGATGAGGCTACACTGATGGGCACTGATAGGCTGCATTGATGGGCACTGATAAGGCAACACTGATGGGCACTGATAAGGCGGCACTGATGGGCACTAACAGGCGGCACTGATGAGGTGGCACTGGTGGGCACTGATAGGTGGCAATGGTGGGCACTGATAGGTGGCACTGAAGGGCATTGATAGGTGGCACTGATAGCTGGCAGTGATGGGCACTGGAAGGCACTGGTAGGTGACACTGATAGGCAGCACTGCTAGGTGGCACTGATAGGCAGCACTGCTAGGTGGCACTGATTGGCACCAGTGGTGGGCATTGATAAGTGGCACTCGTGGGCATTGATAGGTGGCAATGATTGCTGGCACATGTACTGGTGGGCACTGATTGGTGGCACTGGCAGGTGGTACTGGTGGGCACATATGAGGTGGCTTTGCCTCTTCCTCTTCGAGACCGATGTCCCTTCAACAGAAGCCGGTGATCGGCTGTTTTTTCTCCTTGCGCTGTCAGCGTGAGAAGAAAAAAAAAAAAACAATTACCAATCTTCTGTTTACATCACATGATCAGCTGTCATTGGCTGACAGCTGATCACATCGTAAGGGTCCGGGATTGACCCCTTACTCCGATCTTTGATCACCTGAGTCTCATTGACTCAGGTGATCACAGTGGGTGCCACGCGCCCTTCAGGGGGGCCTGTCGAGCGTGCAAAGGAGAGGATGTCTATTGACGGCCTCCTAGCAAAGCAGATCCGCGATGTAGCCGTCATTCGGCTATAGCACAGATCTGAAGGGGTTAATCAGCCACAGAACCTGTGTAATTCATGTGTTCGGTTTTAAAGGGGATGAGGTGGCAACCCTAGGTTCTGGGCCTTTTGGTGCTCTTCCTTCTCATACACCAAGTAGCTGTGGACTTGCCGGCACTTTCCCAACAACCCATGGTAAGCCACCACCAAAGCTTCTACTTTGGCAGCCGTTGTTTGGGGTCGTCCAGCCGTACGTTGGTTGGAATTGTGGTGTTTATGGATCAGTGTATTGCTCCTCGCACGTCTGTGCAATTCCTGACAGGCCGGTGTTGTATTGCGCTGGCGGATCCTCCTCGCCCACATCTCCAGGCCTGTCATGAACAAAGTCGTACAACTTCTACACTGTACAGGCCCGGGCTCTCCATACACATTGTATAAACAATGAATGTGCAGAACACACACACGCTTCAATCGGCTTCACCGAGGCGGGGCGCACACAGTTAATAGTAACATAATCAGGGGTCCAGGAAGCGGGCGTGCTGCGAGGAAGGAAACTGCAACAAAAAAAACAAAAAAGTTACCGGACACATCCAGTGTCTAAAGCCAGAAAAAGAACGTTTTCCAGAAAGCTCCCACGTTTAATAACTTGATAAATGGGATCAGGTAAACGCCAAACTTTCTGCAGAAAAGTTTCTCGCTGCTGTTTGGGAAAGAGCTGCAAGCTGCGAGCGGCTCAGGCATTGCCCTAAGTCACTGAAGGAGTTAAAGCAGCCCAGATAGAAGAGACTAAGGTTTATTTAGCCTGCAAACCAGCTGCACAAGATCCAGGGCGGGAGAGATAGGAAGTTTTGGGGGAGGGGACCTGGCTTGTCACTCCAGAGTGGAGGATGGGCACCGTGGAGCTGGGTGCGGCATTCGAACAGAAGTGAGCTGCAACTTTTGCAAAACAGCTTTTTTTTTTTTTTTGTTTCTTCTTCTTCTTTCTTCGGCTGGGGCACAGCTGCAGTCGCTGCCCTGCAACCGAGCCTGTCGAACTTCCCCGCTACGGGCGAAAGGGGGCCAAAAATCTTTTGGAAGGTTATTCTGAGCATTTGCAATTAAAAAGAAAAAGACTTTTTCAATGCAGAAAGTGTTTGACTTTCTCGTCTAGTGTGCAGATAGCAAGCGGCCAGCGTCTCTACAACACAGACATTATAGGAAGTAAAAAGAGATATTTATTCATTTTTGCATTTGCTACACTTGATTGATTTACAAAAACTCGAGCGTGCAAAATCTAGCGTACCTCCGCATAGAAACCAATCGGCTTCCAGGTTTTATTGTCAAGGCGTAGACACCAAATCCGACTTTAAAATTGTGCGACTTCACTTTAAATCGCACGATTTCAAAGCCGCATGTCAGTACGACTTCAGGTTCGAGTTGGCTGACATCTACCTGTGCGATTTCATGCACAGATGTATACGCAAGTCGCACCTGAAATCGGCAAACATAATGCAGAAGGTGCGGCACCGCGAAGTCGACGTCGCAACATGTGAACGGTTCCATTGCCGACCGTAGGGTGCGACTTGTCATGCGACTTGGACCTGTCAACTCACATGACAAGTTGCACCGGTGTGACCGGGGTCTAAATTGAGCACGCTGAAGTTAGAAGCTAATTGCTTACCATGCACAGCTGCACCAGATTTTGCACCCTCCAGTTTTGTAAGGCCCCTTTCACACCGGGGCGTTTTTCATGCAGTACAGCGCTAAAAATAGCGCCTGTATACCGCCTGAAAAAATCCGGCCCCGTTCACTCCAGTGTGAAAGCCGGCGGGCTTTCACACTGGAGCGGTGCGCTAGCAGGACGGCCAAAAAAGTCCTGCTAGCAGCATCTTTGGAGCGTATAGGAGCGGTGTATTCACCGCTCCTATACCGCTCCTACCCATTGATTTGAATGGGAAACCGCGGTAATACCGCGGCAATACCGCCGCTACGGCGGCGCTCTGCGGGGGGTCTTTAACCCTTTTTCGGCTGCTCGCGGGGGGTTAAACCGCACCGCGAGCGGCCGAATAACGCGGCTAAAACTACGGTAAAGCAGCGCTAAATATAGCGCTGCTTTACCGTCACCGCGGCTCCCCGCCCCAGTGTGAAAGGGGCCTAAGGCTAGACTGACATCTATGCATTTTTAGTGCATTTTGCAGATTTGCACTACAGTCCATTTAGCATGGTTTCCTATGGAAGACGTTCTGTAGTGCAAATCTGCAAAAAGCACTAAAAATGCATAGGTGTAAATCCAGCCTAAATCCCCCTCAAGGACTTAAAGTTCCATTGCCATTTATTACATGTCGAATTTCAAAAACGCAAAGTAGGGGGGTTGTATCTGGAAGGTGCTGTGATCTATATACAGTAAATCATGGGTAGAGCTGCACAGTCCTGACCGTGTCACCAGATATATTCTCCAAAGGAGGCGCAGGTAGGAACCACAGCCGGATGGTGCCTTGCAGTGATAAGTAGTGGAGTCACCAGCACTTCAAAAGATGCCTTAAAAAATGTAATGCAAACACTGTGAGGTTGATTTACAAAAGCGGAGAGTGAAAAATGTGGTGCAGTGGTGCATGGTAGCCAATCAGCTTCTAACTTCAGCTTAATCAGTGACCTTCAACTTTCCACCTATTAAATCTCCTGCCCTTGTTGTTTTAACTTTGGATAGTAAAAAATTTTTTTTTCTGCCAGTAAATACCTTATTCAGCCCACTTCCTGTTTCTTGTCTGGTCATTAGCCTAGGCTTATGACATCATGCACAGCTCCCAACTGTCCCTGATTTGGAGCAATGTCCCTCATTCCTCCTCATTTGTCCCTCATTTGGATCTGATCTATATAGTTATATATAAAATGCACTTCTTATCTTTCAAAAAGTGTTTTCCAGCGCTAAACCTTTCATCTGATTTCTAAATTGCTGCATTTGTAAATTCAAAAAGCCAATATAAAGGAATAGTAGTGGTAAAAAAAAGCACTTATGGGTTTAACCAATCTTGTTTTATTTTTGTACAATTCTCCTTTAAGGGGGGTGGCAGGGGGTGTGTCCTATGTCTGCATACTTTTGCTGATAGGTGTCCCTCATTCCCATCTTAAAAAGCTGGGAGGTGTGCATCATAAGCAGCTCTCTCTCTCTCTCACTCTCCTGAGAGTTTTCCAAGAAGGGAGGGGAGATGCGTCATAAGAGGGCAAATGAGAGCTGCAGAGCTGGAGATGTGCCTCTGCGTAAATCCAGGAAGTGAACAGACAGCAGCGTCAGCTGCCCACAGTTAACATGGATGCAGCCAGACTTAAAGCAGACCTTCAGTCATTTTTTCAACTTTCCATCTATTAAAAAACAAGAGCAATTCATGTCAGAAAAGTGGCGGAGCTGCTTTATTGAATTCTCCTCATTATGCGTTTTTAATACATTTTTAGGCTCCATTCACGCGCTGTGATTTGGAATCACGTGTAGAATCGCCACGATTCTGCCCCTGCGGCAATTGCTGCTCAAAACGCATTTGGGGGCCATTATCCCCAAATGCAAAATGTGGTTCTTGCTGCAATTGTCAAGCAGCAAATAGCGCCTTTCCAAATCGTGTGAAGCTCGTCACCCGAAAAAGGAGGAGTTTCTTTTTGGGCAACAAAGGCGCGTAGGGGAGCCCATTTAAGTAAAGGGCCTGTTCCTATGCGACACACAAAATCGCGTGCAAATCCTTCCACAAAACGGAGGCGCTTGTTTCCTGCGAAAGTGTGAATGGAGCCTAAAAGACATATTTGGAGCGATGGACACCATAAGGATTGGCTAAAATCAACCGGTCCTCGGTTATAAAAGGATGATGGATGGGTACGTGCAACTTAGTTCCTGGGCAGTGGCCAAAAAAAAAGTCAAGGGACAATTTACATCAATGCATTACCCCAACGTACGTTATATGTGTTGACGCGTTGCGGTGCCATTCAGCTGAATAGTGACCCAACATATTAAGGCAGGGGACCTCCAAACTTTCTAAAAAAAAGGGCCAGTTTATCCCCAGCATCAGTAAATGATGTCCCATCATTCATTTTAGAGAGCAGAATAGTGCCCCATTATTGGTGTCTGTGGGAGGAATGGTGCCTCATCATTGGTGGAGGAATAAAGCCTCATCGATGGTGTTAGTGGGAGGAATGGTGCCTCATCATTGGTGGAGGAATAAAGCCTCATCGATGGTGTTAGTGGGAGGAATGGTGCCTCATCATTGGTGGAGGAATAGAGCCTCATCGATGGTGTCAGTAGGAGGAATGGTGCCTCATCATTGGTGGAGGAATAGAGCCTCATCAATGGTGTTAGTAGGAGGAATGGTGCCTCATCATTGGTGGAGGAATAGAGCCTCATCGATGGTGTCAGTAGGAGGAATGGTGCCTCATCATTGGTGGAGGAATAGAGCCTCATCGATGGTGTCAGTAGGAGGAATGGTGCCTCATCATTGGTGGAGGAATAGAGCCTCATCGATGGTGTCAGTAGGAGGAATGGTGCCTCATCATTGGTGGAGGAATAGAGCCTCATCGATGGTGTCAGTAGGAGGAATGGTGCCTCATCATTGGTGGAGGAATAAAGCCTCCTCGATGGTGTCAGTAGGAGGAATGGTGCCTCATCATTGGTGGAGGAATAAAGTCTCATCTATGGTGTCAG
Organism: Lithobates sylvaticus; assembly: GCA_028564925.1. NCBI lineage: Eukaryota > Metazoa > Chordata > Amphibia > Anura > Ranidae > Lithobates > Lithobates sylvaticus. Next base: position 47,571,877 of record CM053028.1, on the reverse strand, counting down.
TAGGAGGAATGGTGCCTCATCATTGATGGAGGAATAAAGCCTCATCAATGGTGTCAGTAGGAGGAATGGTGCCTCATCATTGGTGGAGGAATAAAGCCTCATCAATGGTGTCAGTAGGAGGAATGGTGCCTCATCATTGGTGGAGGAATAAAGCCTCATCGATGGTGTTAGTGGGAGGAATGGTGCCCCATCATTGGTGTCAGTTGGAGAAATCGTGCCTCATCGAGGGTGTCAGTGGGAGGAATAATGCCTCATCGATGGTGTCAATTAGAGGAATGGTGCCTCATCACTGGTGTCAGTTGAAGGAATAGAGCCCCGTTAATGGTGTCAGTAGTAGGAATGGTGCCTCATCACTGGTGTCAGTTGGAGAAATAGAGCACCGTTAATGGTGTTACTAGGAGGAATGGTGCCCCATCATTGGTGTCAGTAGGAGAAATAGTGCCTCATTGATGGGTAAGTAGGAAAAATGGTGCCTCGTCAATGGTATCAATAGGAGGAATGGTGCCTCATCACTGGTGTCAGTTGGAGAAATAGAGCCCCATTGATGGTGTCCGTGGAAGGAATGGTGCCTCATCACTGGTGTCAGTTGGCGGAATAGAGTCTCATCATTGGTGTCAATTAGAGGAATGGTGCCCCATCGCTGGTATCAGTTGAAGGAATAGAGCCCCATTAATGGTGTTAGTGGGAGGAATAGTGCCCCATCATTGGTGTCAGTTGGAGGAATAGAGACCCATTGATGGTGTCAGTGGGAGGAATGGTGCCTCATCACTGGTGTGAGTTGGAGGAATAGAGACCCTTGGATGGTGTCAGTGGGAGGAATGGTGCCCCATCATTGGTGTCAGTGAGAGGAATAGTGCACCAAGGGCCAGATTAAGGCAAGCAAAAGGCCGGATCTGGCCCCCAGGCCACAGTTTGGAGACCACTGTATGAAGTCAATGCAACATGGTCCAAGCAACAGAAAATATGTGACTGTGCGACTGTGACGTTTTTTTGAACCCGTCAGTTTCAATGGGCCTCAACTGTGCTGCAGAAATGGAAGTCTCAGCAATGTGATGAATTAGGAAGGCAGCATGCTTTTATTATCTTAAAAACGAAAAAAAAAAAGAAAAGGGGAAACGAATATCAAATTTACTTTCTAGAACTTTTCTTTTATGTCCTCAGAAGACAGGCCTGTAACCCGTTGATGGCTCTCTTTTCTTCTCTTGTACTGCGCCTTTGTTGGTGAGTGTGGAGTGACAGGCCGCCGCCGGCACTGCACAGGGTTAACACTGAGGCTCTCGCTTCCTGCTACGTGGTCAGCCTGCACATGCTGTGACTTCCACACACAGGGCTCTGTGCAAGCAGCCAGATGCTGAACTAACCTATCCTTGCAGATGTTGCTTTTGGAAGGCAGTGTTGCCTTTAACCCCTTCCCCTCCAGCAGGGGCACAGACAGGCGGCTTCTGCTGTTCAGCTCTGTGATTTAGAGACACATCCTGCAGGAAAATGGCCAAAAGGCTTTTTTTTTTTCTTTTTATACATTTTCCTGTGTAGATGGGATAGTGCAGAAACTTTACCACCCCCCCCCTCCTCCAAGAGTTTCCTGACTTGCTGGACACAAAGAACTGAAATGATGGAATCAGAACATGTACAGGATTTACATTATAAAGACATAAGTGCAGCGTTGTATACATACACTATATTACCAAAAGTATCGGGACGCCTGCCTTTACACGCACATTAGCTTTAATGGCATCCCAGTCTTAGTCCGTAGGGTTCAGTATTGAGTTGGCCCACCCTTTGCAGCTATAACAGCTTCAACTCTTCTGGGAAGGCCGTCCACAAGGTTTAGGAGTGTGTCTTTGGGAGTGTTTGACCATTCTTCCAGAAGCGCATTTGTGAGGCTCAAAGTCTCCGCTATAATTCATCCCAAAGGTGTTCTGTTGGGTTGAGGTCAGGACTCTGTGCAGGCCAGTGAAGTTCCTCCAACTCAAACTCGCTCATCCATGTGTTTATGGACCTTACTTTGTGCACTGGTCCAAATCATTTGGTGGAGGGGGATTATGGTGTGGGTTGTTTTTCAGGGGTTGGGCCCCTTGGTTCCAGTGAAGGGAACTGTTAACGCGTCAGCATTCCAAGACATTTTGGACAACTTCATGCTCCCAACTTTGTGGGAACAGTTTGGGATGGCCCCTTCCTGTTCCAACATGACTGCCCACCAGTGCACAAAGCAAGGTCCATAAAGACATGGATAAGCAAGTTTGGGATGGAAAAACTTGACTGGCCTGACCTCAACCCAATAGAACACCTTTGGGATAAATTATAGCACAGCCGGCGAGCCAGGCCTTCTCGCCCACATCAGTGCCTGACCTCACAAATGCGCTTCTGGAAGAATGGTCAAAATTCCCATAGACACACTCCTAAACCTTGTGTACAGCCTTCCCAGAAGAGTTGAAGCTGTTATAGCTGTAAAGGGTGGGCCAACTCAATATTGAACTCTACGGAATAAAGCCTCATACACGCGATCGGACTTTGTACCAACTTTCCCGTGGATTTTTGTACAAAGGGCGTTGGCCCCAAGTTTGTATTGCATACACACGATCAGACTTTTTAGGCAACAAACACGAACGTAGTGACGTTTCAACGTACTGACGACACTTCAAAAGAGGACGTTCAAATACCCCAGCGCCACCTTTGGTCAACTTCTGTATTGTTGTCTGATCTTTTGCATTGGTTCTGAGCATGCGTGTTTGTACTTTGTACAAAAGTCCGATGGTTTTGTGTACACACGGTCGGACTTTGCTCCATCGGACTTTTGTTGGCAGAAAGTTGGTCCGTTCGCACAGCCAACAAAAGCCTGATGAAAACTGAAAAAGTTGGTCCGATGGAGCGTACACACGGTCGGATGTTGGTCCAAAACAGCTAATTTGCATGTTTGTTGTCAAAAAGTCTGATCGTGTGTACGGGCCTTAAGACTGGGATGCCATTAAAGTTCATGTGCGTTTAAAGGCAGGTGTCCAAATACTTTTGGAAATGTAGATCTTGGGGTCCATGCAATACTTTTGGTAATATAGGGTATCTATATTTAAAATATTAAAAAAAAAAAGAAACTTCCAAGAGACTCTGTACAATGTTGCTGCTGAACATATGGCTTTAGTTATGGTTGTCCACAATAAATCTTTAATAAATGAAAAAGCAATAGGAACATCGATCAACAGCTGCGATGTGTGCAGATTCCTCAAGGAACAATTGTTAGGCTCGTGACATCATTAAAATATAATTTACTTCAACGTGTACCACGTGGCTCTGGATGTAGCAATGCCATAGGCCGGCTTGTTGCTCCAGATCAGGGGTCTTCAAACTACGGCCCTCCAGTTGTTCAGGAACTACAATTCCATCATGCCTAGTCATGTCTGTGAATGTCAGAGTTTTACAATGCCTCATGGGATGTGTAGTTCTGCAACAGCTGGAGGGCCGTAGTTTGAGGATCCCTGCTCCAGATATTCCAGAAAGTTTAATTGCATATTCAGTCAAGTCTCGTATCGGTGGACCAGGCTGAGTCAAGTCTTGGACTTCACCTTTTAGGAGCTCTGAGACAAACCTTGGCCTGAGTTTTTTTCCAGTGTCCCTGAGAGGTCAAGTCCATAACATGGCTCACTGATCTGCTGTCTAAAACTAATCTGCATGCAATCCAACCTTTAGTAATCATTGACTCCTGAAAGGCTATTCATGGTCAACGTCAGCTCAGCAGTCAATGAGGAAGTACAAATCTGGAAATGGACCTTCTAGCCAGGTCTGATGAATAGCATATCCACCCAACAATCTGGAGTCCTATAAAAGTCTGGGGTTCATGGACCGCCTCAAACTAAGAATATTAGAGTTGGTTTGAGTCTTTACCATGGTCTACATCAGGGACAAGTCTTACTTCGAGTGTCGCACAAAATACACCCAAATTAGCCTTCATATTTTATTTTGACTTAAAGTGACCTTCACCCATTAGATTGACTTTCTCCTAAGCCTTGTACACACAATGAAAATATCGGAGGGATGGTCATCCTTTTTTTTTTTGCATGCTAGTCTCATATCGAAAATGAAGAGGTTACTTAAAGAGGAGTATCCCTAAAAAAATAAAAAAAATGAAAAGTCAGCAGCTACAAATACCGCAGCTGCTCACTTTTGATAATCGGACACTTACCTTTCCAGGGTCCAGCGATGTGGGGGGTTGAAGCTCCACTTGCCCCCAGATCCGCTTGGCGGCGCCGGCATTGCAACTGTGGGCACCCGGCTGTGGCTTCACAGACGGGCACCCACTGCACGATTGGCCGCGCAGTCATCTGGGACCAGTCACGTGTCCCAGATGACTGACAGGAGGGGGGGAGCCCTTCCTGCGCTGAGTGATGTCACCAGCCCAGGCACCGAAGGAGGCAGACTACGAGGGACCCCCTAGCAACAGGCATTTAGAGGTGAGTAAAACATTTTTTTTTTTCCAATTATTTTTTTTAGGAATTTTAAGGATTTTTTTTTTCTTTTTAGGGGGGAACACCACTGACTGACAGATGACTGACAGGAGGGGGGGAGCCCTTCCTGCGCTGAGGGGAAGTGATGTCACCAGCCCGGGCACCGAAGGAGGCAGACTACGAGGGATCCCCTAGCAAAAGGCATTTAGAGGTGAGTAAAAAAACACCCATAGGGATTACATAAGTCTAATTTTAAAACTGGAATAGACACATCTGCACCACATGAGCACACCCATCTTGGTACACCCACACATCCACAGTAAGCCCTACAGTCAAAAGGCGGCAAGCGGACATCTTTTTACACCCACTGAAGTCTTGCATTTCACACTTAGTTTTACCAGTGAACTGAGCATATATAATGAAATACAGTATTTGGAAGTCCGTGTGATTGTTTCGATGTTGAATTTTAAAAAGCATCGGCAAGCCTGCTGATCTCACAGGTTTGCTAATCTGACAGAACACCGCTGCTTTTAAAATTCAACATCAAAACAGTGTGACTGATTTCTAAATATTTTATCTTGCTATATAAGTTCAGTTTACTGGTAAAAATAAGTGTGAAATGCAAGACTCCTGTAAAAAGATGTCTGCTTGGCGACTTCAGACTGTAGGCTTACTGCGGACGAGTGCAGGGTGTACCAAGATGGCCGCAACAGAACATCACTAAGGTTGCATTTTCTGATGGGTAGCGGCTTTCTGATAGAACAGCAGACATCTCTTGTCTCCCGCGAGCTGCGGGAGACTCCCGCATTTCTGCAGCGGCTCCCGCACAAACGCAAGCGCCTCCGGATCTACCGGGAATGATCGGTGCTACAGGGAAGAGCTGTGAAGACTGACTCTGCAGAGACGTCTGCCGGGACAAACAGCTTCCGCTCCTAGCATCCCCATCAACACTAAACAATCTATCCTTGTAATTAGGGCTTCCAGCTGGTGGCCATTTTGGGGTGGACCAAATTGCATTGATTTTAAAGGGAGAATTCTCAAACGCTAGAGAACAAACATTCTTGTGTTGAGTCTCCGGCCATTTTCCTAAGAAAAACACCTCCTTACAGCATAGGACAACACATATATATATATACACACACACGGTTTGTTTGTTATGTTTTTTACTTTATTTCAGAGCAGATATATATATAATCTGCTCTGAAGTAAAACAATTAACACGTGTATATGCTGACATCTGACCAAAGCCCCCCAAAAAATATAAAAAATTTTGTGTTAGGCCCCTTTCACACTGGGGCGTGAGCCGCGGTGACGGTAAAGCAGCGCTATATTTAGCGCTGCTTTACCGTCGTTTTTACCGAGGTTTTCGGCCGCTCGCGGTGCGGTTTTACCCCCCGCGAGCGGCCGAAAAAGGGTTTAAACACCCCCGCAGAGCGCCACCGTAGCGGCGCTTTGCGGCGGTATTGCCGCGGTCTCCCATTCTTTTCAATGGGAAGGAGCAGTATAGGAGCGGTGAACACACCGCTCCTATCCCGCTCCAAAGATGCTGCTAGCAGGACTTTTTTGTGTCATCCTGCTAGCGCACCGCTCCAGTGTGAAAGCCCGCCGGCTTTCACACTGGAGTTAAAGGGGCAGGATTTTTTCATGCCGTGAACAGGCGCTATTTTTAGCGCTGCACCGCATGAAAAACGCCCCGGTGTGAAAGGGGCCTAAGTGTAAAAAAAAAAAAAAAAAAAACTATTGACACCACTCTCCCCTGCCCTACCAACACTGTCCACTGCCCCAACCCCCTCCCCCAAAAAGCATTGTGAATTTTTGTGAAATTGAATTGTAAAAATAAAACGACTGACACCTTCCACTGCCACATACCACCCACCCCCTTCCCCAGAAGCACTGTGGAAAAATATTAAAGAGGTGATTTAAAAAATATTTTGCCGCGGGGTGTGGGTTGTGGACGTGAAACACCACCTCCCTGAAATGAGTTTTTGCAGGTTGGGATGTCTGGAACAGGGGCACTAGTTCTGGTGACAACTTAGAATTTCCTCTCACTTCCCAGTTTGCCTATGGGACAGGAAGTAAAGGAAAATCTCCCCAATGGGTCACAGATGGCAAAAAAAAAAAAAAAAAACCTGACAGGAATTATAACACTTTCTTGAACTATTCAAAATGAAAATTAAAGTTTTGCCTTTAGTTCTTCATTCCTTGACAAAACCTGTAAAAGAACTAGATTGAATTCCGGCCTTCAAGAGACACGGGGCATTCAGCTTTGTGAAATCACCACATAAAGAAGAAGTAGGATGTGCTTCATAGAAGGCAAAACATACCCCCGTCCTTCATGTTTTGCAATCCTCGGCTACGGCCTGTAATAATAAATGAGGCCCCGCCGTTCAGACAGGAGCCTGAGCAGAGGGGTGGGAAAAAAAGGCTTTAGGGCCTAGCTGTAACCTGTAGGTACGGGCCTGGCCACCGCCCCTTCATTCCAGGCTCTCAGACTGGAAGGTCTTTCTCGCCTTCGTTTTTTTTTTTATCACAATGCGGCCGCGCTGACTCGTTCCCAGGCACTTGGCAGACGTTCAAGGTCTTGTGATACGATTAACAAGCCAACTTCTTGTCCTCTGACATGGGAGCCCTAAGCGAACCCTTAGCCACCATATTTACCAGAGCTGAGGAACGTTCTTTAGCACCCCCCCCACCCATCCCTTTAATCTTAGGATGAGGCCTTACGCTTCGTTTCTCTTTTACTTTTTAACATTTGCCCTCTTGTGTAAAAAATCTTTAACTTTGCATCAGTCAATGAGTCCCCCTGTAGCTCTCCAGGTGGAGGAGGACCAGCCAGCCACTCGGGAGCTGTCATGGCTGAACATAGTAGAGGGTCAGATTGCAGAAAACAAGGAAAGAGAAAAAAAAAAAAAAAAAAAGTTTCCAGCAGCCATTTGCAAGGCAGACAGGGGAGGAGGGTGGAAGGAAATCAACAAGGAAATGTGAGAAAGAGAGAAGGGGAGGGGGCTGCTTGGGTTTCCCCTCTGCGTCTTGATTCATTGAGACACCCTGCTGTCAGGGGCCCCGTCCCTACCAGAGCCACTGGACCAGCCGCAGCCAAAGCATGTATGAACAAAGCCATGTGATTCCCCCCCAGCCCCGTACATGCTAAACGCATGATCTCCGACAACCATGCAGCATGTGATGCGGTTTTAAGAACTTTTTAAAAAGGGGCAATAGAAATACGATCGCCTCCGATCAATACTTTCACAACTGGAAGCAGCAAAACAAAAAAAAAATATTTTATTCTGACATTTCCAGAGCTGATGCATTCTGACATATAGATGGCCGGCCGCTGACTAGCCCAACAAGCACAATGGGCGTTCAGTGCAGTAAACAAGCTTCTGCTGAAACCAGTGCTATGGAGGGCAGCCTGCTGGGACTTGTAGTTCCACAATCTACTTTTTTTTTCTATTTGTTTATTAAAACTTTCTTGAAGACATAATATATGCACTTCTACTTCCGCAAGGATTTACTGTTTACACACACAGGCGTTTTGCTAGCTGGGGAGTTGTAATTCTACAACCCTTGCCCAATGCAACTTATTTTTATTGTTTATTAAAACTTAATTTAAATAAATAATCAATAGTTGCACAAGGATGTACTCTTTATAGAGGTTTAGCTAGCAAAACTTCTCTATAAAGAGTACCTTGTGGAACTAGAAGTGCAAGTATTGATAATTTCTTTAAATTAACTTTTTTTTTTTTTTTGTTTATTAAAAGTTAATTTAAAGAAATAATCAATACTTGCACTTCTAGTGGCACAAGGAAGTACTCTTTATATAGAAGTTTTGCTAGCTGGGACTTGTAGTTTAACAATCCTTGCCCAATGCAATAAGCAGCCTACTGATTTCTTTTTTTTTTTTTTTATATTTGTTTATTAAAAAAAAAAAAAAAAAAAAAAAAATCAGTAGGCTGCTTATTCCATTGTAAGTGCAAGTATTGATCATTTCTTTAAAATTAAATTTTAATAAACAAATATAAAAAAATAAATAAAGAAATCAGTAGGCTGCTTATTGCATTGGGCACGGATTGTTAAACTACAAGTCCCAGCTAGCAAAACTTCTCTATAAAGAGTACATCCTTATGGAACTAGAAGTGCAAGTATTGATTATATCGTTAAATTAACTTTTAATAAAAAAAATTGAAAATAATAAGAGTTCCACAAGGATGTATTCCTTAGAGAGAAGTTTTGCTAGCTGGGACTTGTAGTTTAACAATCCTTAACCAATGCAAATAAGCAGCCTACTGATTTTTTTTTTTTTTTTTTTTTTTATATTTGTTTATTAAAACTTAATTTAAAGAAATAATCAATACTTGCACTTCTAGTTCCACAAGGATGTACTCTTTACAAACAGGAGTTTTTTTCTAGTTAGTACTCGTAGTTCCAGTCTGACACAGAAACCCTATAGGTCTTCAGCTTTATTATACAGAATCAATAGTTGCAATTCTAGTTCTACAAGGATGTTCCCTTTACAGTTTGCTAGCTGGGACTTGTAGTTCAACAACCCTTGCCCAATGCAACCTACTTATTTATTTCTATTTGTTTATTAAAACTTTGTTGAAAACAATAATCCATACTTGCACTTCTAGTTCCACAAGGATCTACTGTTTAGAAACTGGGAGAGGCGTTTTGCTAGCTGGGACCTGTAGTTCATCAACTCTTACCAAATGCAACCTACTTCTTTCTTTTTTGTTTATTAAAACTTTATTGAAAGTAATAATCAGTACACAAGGATTTACTCTTTACAAAGAGGGAGAAGAGTGTTTCTAGCTGGGACTTGTAGTTCAACAACCCTTGCCCAATGCAACTTTTTTCTTTTTTTTCCTGTTCATTAAAACTTTATTGAAGATTATAATAAATACTTGCACTTTTAGTTCCATAAGGATTTTGTGTTTACAAACAGGGAGAGAGGAGTTTTGCTAGCTGTGACTTGTAGTTCCACAACTTGTCTAGCACAGTACCCTTAGATATCTTAGTTATACAGAATCTGCACTCACAGGACCACAACTCCCATGAAGCAATGAAAACAAGAATGACATCTGCACTTGCGAAACAAAAGGGTAGGTGTTTGCTGAGATTTGTAGTTCCACAATCATTTTCTTCCAAGTATTATTTTAACTGGAGAGCAAGTAATGACACCATACTGGTGAAATGAACATTTTATAGAGGTAAAAGGTGTTTGGGCATGCTTAGACTTGTAGTTCCACGCCTCCCGGGAAACCAGCCATGTGTGCTGACAAAGAGTACTTGCTGGGATTTGTAGTACTATAACATACTGGGGAAACATACCATGCACATGGCTAAGTCAGAGCTCCAAAGTCACATTAAGATGTTACTAGAAGCATTTTTTTTTAAAGGTAGGTGTATTGCATGCTGGGACTTGCAGTTCCACAACTGCTATGGAGCCATGTAAACAAAGTAGGTGTTTCTGATTGTATTGCAGTACTAGAGCATATAGGAGCATATTAGGAGTTACAGGGGTAAGTAGTGCATGGCATCCTGTGGATTTAAGGTCCATGACTGCCATGAAAAACAGTCATTTTTCTGACAGTCAGGGCTTGCTGGGACTTGCAGTACTATAACTGGGGAACTGGACTGGTTAGAACCCACATACCTAGGGCAATGTATTTATAGGGAAAAACAAGTTGCAGGAGAGGAGTGCAGATCAGGAATGACATCCATATGAAGATGGTACTAGAAGCATTGGGGTCTTGCATGCTGAGACTTGTGGTTCCACACCTCCTTTGAAAACAAACGGTCTGCTTCTGAGTGCAATGTGATACTAAAGCTGGGGTACATACAATGCATATGGGAGCCAATCAGGAGTTACAGAAAAGGAAGATTTATAAGGGTAAAGTGCATAGAATGGAAGTCACAGCTTACATCCACATACTGAATGTATTTTTATAAAAGGATGTGAGATGCATGCTGGGATTTGTAGTTCCGCTTGCATAGCTGCCATAAAAACAAGCCATTGTGCTGAGCTTGCTGGAACTTGTGGTGCTATAAAAGTTACATTGCACATGAAAGTGAATATGTCTGAGCTCCCATCCTTGTAGAAGCATTTATAGCAAGAAAAGAGGTGCATGCTGGGATTTGTAGTTCAACAACTACCATGAAAACAAGCCATGGTGCTGAGCATGCTGGATCTTGTAGTGCTCAAATGGGGACACAAACCATGAACAAGTTAGTGGTTGCACGCAGCGGTTTGTATCCAGGGAAGAGTGATGTGCACGCTGGAGTTTGTAGTCCCACAACTTCTATGATACTGGACTGTATTTCAGGACACTTGGTGCATGGTATGGCTCAGCATTACTAGGGGGGGGGGCTGCATATTATGGCTCAGCACTACTTGAGGGGGGGGGGGGCTGTATTACTGGAGGGCGCATAGTATGGCTCAGCATTACTATTGGGGGGGGGGGGTTATAATAGTTGCATTACTGGAGGGTGCATAGTATGCCTCAGCATTACTATGGGGGGGGGTCATAATAGTTGCATTACTGGAGGGTGCATAGTATGGTTCAGCTCTACTTGGGGGGGGGGGGGGTGTATTACTGGAGGGCGCATAGTATGGCTCAGCATTACTATGGGGGGGGGGGTGGGGGTGGGGGTGTTATAATAGTTGCATTACTGAAGGGTGCATATTATGGCTCAGCACTACCTAGGGGGGTGCATATTATGGCTCAGCGCTACCTGGGGGGGGGGGGGGGGGGTGTGTGTGCATTACTGGAGGGCACATATAGTATGGCCTAGCATAGCATTACTGGGGGGGGGGGTTGGGCTGCATTGTAGGGCTCAGCATTACTGGTGGGGGGTTGCATTATAGGAGTTACAATACTGGAGGGTGCATGGTGTGGGTGAGCAGTACTTGGGGTGGCACATTGTAGAGATGTGCATGCCGGGGGGGGGGGGGGGTGCATTGTAGGACTTGCATAGTAGGGCTGAGAATAACTTTTGGGGGGTGCATAGTAGGGATCAGTATAACTTTGGGGTGGATAGTAGGGCTGAGCATAAGTTTGGTGGGTGGGGGTGCATAGTAGGGCTCAGTATAACTTTGGGGGGTGGATAGTAGGGCTCAGTATAACTTTGGGGAGTGCATAGTAGGGCTCAGTATAACTTTGGGGGGGTGCATAGTAGGGCTCAGCATGCCGCGTCTGCCCGGGTCAGGAGTCTGTGACTCACCAGCTGTCGCGGTTGCAGTCATTCTGGGACTTGTAGTCCCGCAGCAGCTGGCAAGCCACAGGCCAGAGCCCGGTAAGCGCTGTTATTTCGGGTCGGATCCCGCCCGGCCCCAGCAGTAGTAGTACAATCCTCCTCCTACATGCTCCCCTCTCTCTCCTCTCCGGACTGCGGCTCCCCCTCTCGCACTCCGCGAGCTTCTACCCCGAGCGAATTGGCGGCGTCCAATGGGAAGCGGCGAGGCTGACGTCACGGCTGTCGGAGAAGGCGTTGCCACGAGACCCCGGCCGGGTCAGCTCTGTATCTCCTCCCCCCGCGCGCCCTAGCAGCATTTATATAGTGGTGTCTGCACGCGGAGAGGGGAGTTTAGCTCGTTGCACTTATTTCTTACCCCGAGTCCTCCCTGCCGCTCCGGACCCGTCACCCCCCAAAACCGCCTCCTCCTCCCGCCTGCCCGCCAAGCATCGGAGACTCTCTCGCTCTCTCTAGTCGTGGCTAGTCCAAAGACCTTCAGGAACGCAGGATCTCCCCGGTCCTCTGGACTCAGTACAAGCTGGAGCTGGAAATGTCTGCCACACTTTTGTCCGCCTTCTACGACATCGACCTGTTCTGTAAGGTGTGTATGGGGGGCGCCTGGAAGGGTGCTGGGGGGAGTGTGCAGCCCTGGAAGGTCTATAGGATGTCTGCAGCTCTGGAAGTAGAAGGGGCTCCCTGGAAGGTGCAGGGGGGAGTGTGGAGCCCTGGAAGGTCTAGAGAATGTCTGCAGCCCTGGAAGTAGAAGGGGCTCCCTGGAAGGTCTAGGGGATGTCTGCAGCCCTGGAAGTAGAAGGGGCTCCCTGGAAGGTCTAGGGGATGTCTGCAGCCCTGGAAGTAGAAGGGGCTCCCTGGAAGGTCTAGGGGATGTCTGCAGCCCTGGAAGTAGAAGGGGCTCCCTGGAAGGTGCAGGGGAGGACTATGGAGCCCTGGAAGGTCTAGAGGTAGTGTGGAGCCCTGGAAGGTGTGGTGCCCTGCAAGAAGCTGGGGTTATATGGAACCCTGGAAAGAGTTGTGTATTGGTGCAGGAGGGAGTATGGATCCCTGGAAGGGCTGTAGGGAGTGTGGATCCCTGGAAGGGCTGTAGGGAGTGTGGATCCCTGGAAGGGCTGTAGGGAGTGTGGATCCCTGGAAGGGCTGTAGGGAGTGTGGATCCCTGGAAGGGCTGTAGGGAGTGTGGATCCCTGGAAGGGCTGTAGGGAGTGTGGATCCCTGGAAGGTGCAAGGGGGGGACTGTGGATCCCTGGAAGGTGCAAGGGGGGGACTGTGGATCCCTGGAAGGTGCAAGGGGGGGACTGTGGATCCCTGGAAGGTGCAAGGGGGGGACTGTGGATCCCTGGAAGGTGCAAGGGGGGGCTGTGGATCCCTGGAAGGTCTATAGGAAATGTGGATCCCTGGAAGTAGAAGGGGATCCCTGGAAAGTGCAGGGAGGGGGGTGAGGAACAAAAAAAAAAAAAAATCATTTCCAGTGATCCGGGTGCAATGAGATGTTTGTGTGTTGGGGGAGATCTAGGAAAGTTTGCTGGAGAAGTTTGCAGCAGCCATAAAAGAAGGCAGAGAAGCTCCTCACACTGACTTGCAGCAGATCTCTAAGTTCTCCTGGCTGATCTCATTGCCTATATACTGTTTACACTCCATAGGAGCTTCTCCTAGGCTGAGTGTATTGTCTGCAGAGCTTGCAGGGAGTCAGTCAAGCTGATCTGTCATTGCAACTTTTTTTTTTTTTTTTACTGTTTTATTTTTTACTTTTTTTTTATTTTTTATTTTATTTGCATTAGATGCTTCCTATAGCCGATCCAACGCCTGTGCAACGTTTGAAAACATGCTAAAGTTTGACGTTGCTGTTGTCTACAGAGCTGGCATCAGGTTAAACCAGAAGATCTGCTAATGCAACTTTTTATATTTTTGCTTTAAATGCCTCCATAGGCAATAAAACCTTCCTCCCCTTTTTTTTTTTTTTTTTTTGGGGAAAAGTTTAAAACTTTATTATTTAAATCTCTTCTTGTCTTTGGAGCTTTCTGAAGATCATCTTGCATTAAGCTGATCTGCAAATGCAACTTTATTTTTTTGTATTCAATGCTTCCTGTAGGCAATCAGCAGAGGAAACTTCTATATTATTTTTTTTTATATATATATAAAATTGTAATATATTTGTCTAAACTGACGCGTTTTTACATTTGTGGCATTCTTATTGTCTGTGGAGCTTGCAGCAGCAGTCCACCCTCAAGTTCAAGTAGTTGATTTGCTAATACAACTTTTTATTTGTTGCATTAGTATTGCGATCAAAGAAACTTTTTTTTTTTTTATTTTTTTTTTTTTTGTTCCTCTCATCTGAAATGATTAGATGTTTGACATGTTTTAAAGTTTATTATTTGAGTTTTTTGTTTTATTGTCTATCAAGCTGGCAGCAGATGAGCTTGCATTGAGTTAAAGTTGTTGGTCTGCAGCTTTTTTTTTTTTTATTTATTTCTTTTTGCTTTAGATGCTTCTTATATCTAGAAGAAGCTTTAATTCATCTAACCTTCTTTTTTTTTTCACATGCATTACACAGATCAGTCTGCATATTTTAAACTGTATGGCCGTTTAGCTCGTCCACATAGGCTGGGCGGGGGGGGGGTGGGGGGGGGTGAGAGCGAATGACAATGAGCTTTAAAGTCTCCATGGGAAGTGTTTTATTGTATGTGGAAGTTTCTAGAGTAATGTGTGAGCCCCTCGTACTCCACAGCAGCTGGACAGCCATAGGTCGGCTTACAACAAGACCATAACGTTGGACTAGTAGAGAGTTTGGGACAACTGTAGATGACGGTCTTTAGTTGGTTAATGTCTACGTAGAGCTGGTGCCTGTCGCTAGTTAGTGGAGTGTCTTGTGTGCCAGTGGAAATTTTATTCTTTGTAGAAGTGGAATATGAGAGGTGTGCGTGGGGGGTGGGAAGGATTGTCTGGGCTATGGGTGGTGTGTAGAGAAAGTGGGGTCTAGCTGTTGGTGGGTTTCCAGAAAGTTGGATTTGTGAAAGTAGACTGGGGGGGTGGGCGTGGGTGGACAAGCTGTGATTCATGGGAGATTTAAAAGCGGGGAAAAGTGGGGCGGTTGTTTTTGTAGGGGGGTCTATGCAAGGGGGGGTCATTTTTTTTTTGTAGAGGAGGTCTACAGAAGGCTAGTTTTTGAAGCGTGGTCTACAGAAGGCTAGTTTTTTGAAGCGTGGTCTACAGAAGGCTAGTTTTTTTGAAGCGTGGTCTACAGAAGGCTAGTTTTTTTGAAGCGTGGTCTACAGAAGGCTAGTTTTTTGAAGCGTGGTCTACAGAAGGCTAGTTTTTTGAAGCGTGGTCTACAGAAGGCTAGTTTTTGAAGCGTGGTCTACAGAAGGGGGACCACTTTCAAACGTTTTTGTAGAAACAGCCTTTTTCAAAAGTCAACAGAAGTCTGATCTGTTATTTCTTTTGTCCTCAGAACGAAAAAGTCCTGAACAATCTGAATCTGAGCAGCATGCTGGACAAGAAGGCAGTGGGCAGCCCGGTAACGGCCCCCACCTCCAGCCTGCTCCCAGGGTTCCTCCGCAGACACTCGGCCAGCAACCTGCAGATTCTGACTAACAACAACTCGTCCCCCAAGTTCTGCAACAACAACAACCACCTCAAGGAATCGGTGGTGAACACCACTGCCCTGATGAATAAAGAGAACAAGTTTCGGGACCGCTCGTTCAGTGAGAATGGAGAACGTAGCCAGCACCTCCTGCATCTCCAGCAGCAGCAACAGCAGCAGAAGTCCGGGGCTCAGATCAACTCCACCCGCTACAAGACGGAGCTCTGCCGGCCCTTCGAGGAGAGTGGCACTTGCAAATATGGCGAGAAGTGTCAGTTTGCCCATGGGTTCCACGAGCTGCGCAGTCTGACCCGGCACCCCAAGTACAAGACCGAGCTGTGCCGTACCTTCCACACCATCGGCTTCTGCCCCTATGGTCCCCGCTGCCACTTCATCCACAACGCTGAGGAGAGGAGGCAGGCACCTGGAGGAGGCTCCCCTACAGACTGCTTCAACGGCCAGCGCCCCAAACTGCACCACAGCCTCAGCTTCTCCGGGTTCCCCAACCACAGCCTGGACTCCCCTCTTCTGGAGAGCCCGACCTCACGCACCCCTCCCCCACAGCCTTCTAACTCCCTGTACTGCGATGAGTCTATCCCTTGTGCCAACAATGCCTTCACCTTTTCTGGCCAGGAACTCGGTCTGATCACACCCCTGGCGATCCAGACCCACAACCTGTCCAGCTACAACCCTGCAGCCTACTGCCGCCAGCAGCAGCCAGCTTCTTCCAACACGCCCCCGCCGAGCCTTAACTTCCAGCCCCTGCGACGCCTATCCGAATCCCCAGTGTTTGATGCTCCACCAAGTCCACCCGACTCCCTCTCTGACCGGGAGAGCTATCTGAGCGGCTCCTTGAGCTCTGGCAGCCTGAGTGGATCGGATTCCCCTACCCTGGACTCTAACAGGCGACTACCCATTTTCAGCAGGCTGTCCATCTCTGATGACTGAGCCATCAACCCCCCTTTTTTTTTTTTCCTCTAGGGGGCAGTCAGGACTGGGGAGGCAAGTTGCTGCCTGGGCTGGTTTGATTATTATTATTTTTTTTTTTAATAAATGATCTGGGCTCCATAGCCACCTGTCTGAGAACAGAGAGCAGTGCTGTAAAGTCCGCAGCTGCTGCAGAACCTCTTCATATATATATATATTTTTTTTTTTTTTCTAAGGACAAGCAGAGCAGCCTCTTTTGGTCACGTTGTTGGTTGCTCCTCGTTGAAAGTCAAGACAGTCAAAGCTCTGCATGCAGAGGTTATGTTGCAGCTGAGGTCTTTGGGTTCCACAAGCTGTCCTGGTGATTGGACTAAAGGTTTTTTTTTTCTTTTTTTGCCCACCCTGCCTTTAAGTACAGCGGAAGCATCAGGGTCCAGTTTTTACCCCCCCCCCCCTTTTGAAAAGCTGCCAGTCTATCCCTGCATCTCTTGCCCAGTGTGATATACAGACTCAGGAGGGTAGAAGACCAGAGAGGATGATGACCCACGCCTTACAACAATGTAATCATGGCAAGGACTAAACACTTGAACTGTATACAGCTGGCACTCAAGATGTTCCCTGTATTATAATTATTATTATTATTATTATTAATATTATTATTTTTGTGTTTTTTGCCTTTTGTGCCTCTGCCAATTTTTATTTAATGTAAAGTAGGGTCAGAAAGACTCGTGAAAAAAAAAAAAAAAAAAAATCCTGAAAGCTGAACAAAAAAAAAACCTTTACTCGCAAAAGGGCAAACTTAATAGAACAAAACTATTTTTATAGAACTGTGGGGGTTAGCGGGTGAGATGTCGTTTTTTTTTTTTTTTTTGTTTTTTTTGGGGGGGGGGGGGGGGGTTGTGGGGGATAGTTTTAAGCACCAGCAGGCATTCCATCTCTTGAAGCATTAGCACAGCAAACTTGGGGAATTACACTTTAGCTTTTTTTTTTTTTTTTTTTTACCCAGGTGTTTAATAATAAAAACACAACAGTCCAGTTGGGGAATAAAAATTAAAAAAAAAATAAACTTTAATAAGCTTTTTTTTAAAAAAAAAATAAAATAAAAATCACCATCCTGCCAAGAATATGCCTTAACAACAAGCAACCCTCTAAGACTTTTTTTTTTTCTTTAGCTTAACATGTACTAAAAACAAAAAAACAAAAGTTTTCATTCCAAAGTTAACATCAGTTCCATTTCCATTGCTTAGTGGGCTGTTAGCTTAGAACAATGTTTCTCGGAAGCACTCAGTTAGTTTATAATTGTTGAATAACTGCTGATTTATTTTTTTTTTTATTTTTTTTTTTATTATTATTATATTATTTTAGCTGTCTGAGTTGCTTGCCTGTCACTGCACACAACTCAATATGAAACTATTTAACTTATTTATTATCTTGTGAAAAATATACATTGAATAATTTGTTCATACTGTATTTATCGGGTATGATGAAAAAAGCAATAGATATATATTCTTTTATTACGTTTAAATTATGATTGCCATTATTAATCTGCAAAATGTTGAGTGTATGTTCTTTTCACAGTAATATATGCCTTTTTTTTGTAACTTCACCTGTTTTATTTTATTGTAAATGAGTAAAATCTTAATTTAAGAGATTGTATGTAATATTTATTTCATTAATTCCTTTCCTTGTTTACGTTAATAAAAAAGAAAAAAGCAGAAAAAGATTAATGGTTTCTGTAAAGAAATCTCTGTGCTGTGGATAAGAAGTTTGAGGAATTTTGTATTTTTTTTTTTTTTCCATCTCTTGCTCCCACCCCCAATTTAAATTTTTTTTTTTTTTTTAACCCGTCCACAAGTGAACTTTAAAAAGCAAAAACTTTATAAATTTGACTCCCGAGTTACTCGCTCAGATGCTTTATATATATTATTTTTTTATTTTATTTTTTTTGTTTTTTTTGTCATCTTATTTCCACCGCAATCACTGTGATGGTATGTAGCAATAATTGGGGTCCCAGTATTATATTTCACAGTGCCTTTTTTTGAAGAGTTCACACTTGCCTTAAAAAAAAGGAAAAAAAAAAGTCTCAACCAAAAAAGTATTCTGTAAAGGTGTGATCATTTTGAATGTAGGGATGGGTTTTGTTATACCTTACCACTTATTTAAAAAAAAAAAAAAATTTAAGAAAAAAAATAGAAAAAAAATAGCCACAGTCCTAAAACTTCATACAGTACATGGAAGTACTTCAGTGAATTCCTTAACTAGAAAGCCAAACGTTTTTTTTTTTTTTTTTTTTTTTCTAGAATTTGCCTAGATGGTAAATGAGAAACTTTTTATTTATTTTTTTTTTCTCCCTCCTTTTTGTACATAGTAGGTACAGATTAAGCACTATGTACTCTCTCTGAACTACTTTAACAGGTTTTTTTTTTTTCTTTTTTTCCTCCTGAATGTAACGAAAGGATGAGTTGACTATAATTATATGTATATATAATTAGTCGGTTCACTAAGAATTGTGAGACTGTATTCTTTGTACTGTACATGTTTTGTAGTTCTCCCAATAAATTTTTGGAAATGAAAAAAGAAAAGCATACCGTGGATGTTTTGTCTAAACGGTGGGTTCTGTCTTGCCTAGTGTATATATTAACTTAAAAAATAAAAATAAAAAAAAATTCTGGCATTCAGCCAGGACCATTGTGAAAGGTTCCAAAGTACTAATTTGGTATAGGCAGAATTTTTAACTCTTGTGGTCACACAATGGTTTTTACTTCTGGTCTGATAATATACTATGCACTAAATTAACCATCTGCACTTCCTGATCTCATTATAAAGGTAAAAAAAACATGCATTCATATACAAAGGATATTTATGCTTCTTTCCTATCAAAATGTGCATCTGATTTACCGATGAAACTATATCCATTTGCTTTCAACCAGAACTCTTTCTTCTCTATTCACATGCTATACAGCCGGGGAGTTCTGTTGAAAAGGCTTACAATGCTGCCAGACAATTGGGGGTATTCATTCTCCATGGCTTTGTAATTACAGGAATCTCAAGCTAATTAAATAAATGATGGTAGTAAATATATATAAAAAAACAAAAAAAAAAAAACAATCTATATGTGTTTTTTTTTTTTATTTGTTTATTTTCCCCCTTTAAAAAAAAAAAAAAAAAAAGTTGCACCCTTTGGAATTGAGTTTATTTTTTTCTCTATTCCGGTGCTATTTGAAAGGGCAGTTAAACACCATTTTTGTTTCCTGTCTCTCAGTGTTTACATGAATTTAAGTTTTTAAAATGGGGTTGGGGGGAGGCAAATATTTAATTAGTGACTTATAGGAATGCACACATGAACTTTGGGTAGAGTCCTAGATTCGCCTATAATAGTGTCAACATTAACCACATAATTGGGTCTGTGCCATTAGGCAGCAGTTTAACACCTGTTTAAGTTGGTTGTGCTTTTTGAGAAATCCCTAGTCAAACCGATGTAATGGATGGTGCACTTGGCAGAGTAGCAGGAAAAAAAAATTCTAAGGACCCCCCCCCCCCCCTTTTAATAAAAAAAAAAAGTATGCTTTTTTATTATTTAAAAAGCATTAAAAAAAAAAAAAATATGCTTTGAGATAATATATATATATATATATATATATATATATATATATATATATATATATATATATATATATATATATATATATATATATATTATCTTTTTTTCAAAGCTTTTTAAAATAAAAACATTTAAATTTTTATTTAAAAAGCTTTATTTTATAAAATTATATTAAAAAAAAATATATATATATATATATATATATATATATATATATATATATATATATATATATATATATATATATTTATATATTATATATATATATTTTTTTTTTTATTTTTTTTGGTAACAGTCAAAAGCAATGACCCAGTTTATCAAAGTTTATCAAAGCGGCTTTCATTACACTACCCCCCTCTAAAGAGAGACTGCCACTGTTCCCCCTCCTATTGGCTTTAATTCTTTTAGTTGCAAACTCAAATATCTAGACCAGCAAAATCGGATGACTTGGTCTGGCATGCTTGTTGTGGGTCAAAGACCCGTATTGTTAGCCAGGCAACTATTTTTTAGAATGGGTCCGCAATGGCCCCCTCTGTTTCTTTCATGACGGGCGCACTTTAACTATGGAACGTGTTTTTGGTTATTAAACGTTGCTTACTGCACTGTATTGATGGATAATGTTATACAAGTAACTTAAAAGTAGGTGTAAACCCAGTCACTAAATTCACGTATAACATGTTAATTACATATCAATGTTTTTAATGTTGTGGTTTTCCTTAATGCTTGGTGATCCTGCCATGAATGGTTTTGGTCAGGCACCTATTGTCTTAGGGACAGAGTGCTGTCATCCTGTCTTCTTATTGGTCTGCAGTGTCACATGGGCTTCTGATTGAGACTACAAGTGGCCTCTTTATAACTCAGGCATGGTCAACTGTGGTCTCCTATCAAGAAGCCCTTCCTGAGAAATGCTTGGTGGTCCTGTCATGAAGGTCCTTGTCCAGGCATCTACTCTTTCAGGGTGACCACACTCTGTCCCTGTCTTCCTTTTGGTCTGCAGTATCACACAGGCATCTGACAGACTACAAGTGGCCTCTTCATTACAGAGGCATGGTCAACTGTAGTCACCATCAGGAAGCCCATATGAGAAATGTTTGTTGATCCTGCCATGAAGGTCTTTGCCCAGGCATCTACTGTTTCATGTTAACAACACTCTGCCCCCTGTCTTCCAATTGTTCTGCAGCGTCACACAGGTTTCTGATAGACTACAAGTGGCCTCTTCATTACACAGGCATGGCAAACTGTCGTCACCATTGGGAAGCCCACCTTGAGAAATGCTTGGTGGTCCTGCCCTGAAGGCCTTTGCTTAGGCAGTTACTTGTTTAGGATGCCCTCACTGCCCCCTGTCTTCCAATTGGTCTGCAGTGTCACAGGGGCTTCTGATAGAGACTACAAGTGGCCTTTTCATTACAGACCTGATCAACTGTGGTCACCATCAGGAAGCTTACCCTGAGAAATGCTTGGCGGCCTTGCCATGAAGGTTCTTGCTCAGCCATCAACCTTTTTAGGGTGACAACACCTTGTCCCTGCCTTCAGGGCCGTACCACCAAGAAATGCTTGGTGGTCCTGCCCTGAAGGCCTTTGCTTAGGCATCTACTGTTTTAGGATGCCCACAGTGTCTGCAGTGTCACAGGGGCTTCTGATAGAGACTACAAGTGGCCTTTTCATTACAGACCTGATCAACTGTGGTCACCATCAGGAAGCTTACCCTGAGAAATGCTTGGCGGCCTTGCCATGAAGGTTCTTGCTCAGCCATCAACCTTTTTAGGGTGACAACACCTTGTCCCTGCCTTCAGGGCCGTACCACCAAGAAATGCTTGGTGGTCCTGCCCTGAAGGCCTTTGCTTAGGCATCTACTGTTTTAGGATGCCCACAGTGTCTGCAGTGTCACACGGCCTTCTGATAGAGACTACAAGTGGCCTTTTCATTACAGACATGATCAACTGTGGTCACCATCAGGAAGCCTACCCTGAGAAATGCTTGGCGGCCTTGCCATGAAGGTTCTTGCTCAGCCATTAACCTTTTTAGGGTGACAACACCTTGTCCCTGCCTTCAGGGCCGTACCACCAAGAAATGCTTGGTGGTCCTGCCCTGAAGGCCTTTGCTTAGGCATCTACTGTTTTAGGATGCCCACAGTGTCTGCAGTGTCACACGGCCTTCTGATAGAGACTACAAGTGGCCTTTTCATTACAGACATGATCAACTGTGGTCACCATCAGGAAGCCTACCCTGAGAAATGCTTGGCGGCCTTGCCATGAAGGTTCTTGCTCAGCCACCAACTGTTTTAGGGCGACAACACCTTGTCCCTGCCTTCTAACTGTTCTGCAGTGTCACAGAGGCAGTCTTTTAGAAGACTATAAGTGGCTCTTTTTTTACACAAGTATGGTCAACTGTTGTCCACCAGGAAGCCATTATTGGAGTGCATGTAGACCAGAAGTGGCTATTTTATTACAACTTGGCAGAACTGAGTTGCAATAAAGTTTAAAAAAAAAAAAAAAAAAAAACACTTTGTATGGATTTATCTCATTTTTGAGCTGGGACCGAGCTGTAATGTTCTCACATTATGAAGATGTAACTTTGTTAGGGTCCTGTTGGCATTTAGTCCTATTTTTGTATTCAACCTGGGACACTGTTCTGCTCCTGTCTACTGTATACTTAGTTTCAAAACTAGCTAAAATCTTTGAAATGGAGAGGAAAACGAGATTAAAATTTATTTTAATGTACAAAAAAAAAAAAAAAAACTTTATTTCTATTTTCTTTGCTTTTAACACTCATCCTTTAACTTTTTCATGATTAGTTTTCATACTCTTCTCATGTTAATCATTGAGAATGGCCAACCAAATAGACTGGCTGCAAGCAATGTATTTATACTGTCAGCACATTGTTTGACAGTGTTGATTTATGTAGCGCTGCCTACATGAAATATTTTTTAATATTTTTTTTTAGTGTGTGTTTTATTTTAGTTTGCTTACCTTGAGTAAGTTATTTGGCAGCAGCTCTGTGTCTTGACAATTTTAATGCGTATTTCACTGATTTTACTAGCTCCATAAGCGCTTAAAGTTGTAGAAGGAGTTTTTTTTTAGGGTATCTACAGTTTTGTTTATTATGATGTATTTATACTATTTATAAACGTATGTATTCTACCGTGTTTGTGTTTATACTAATAGAACTATGCATGGTGGTTATTTAATACTATTTTGAGCTGCAAGTATTTTGGTGACCACAAGAGGCGCTGTTCCATCTCAAACTTTTTTCTTGCAGTCCTATCCAGAACTTTTAACTGCTTGAGTTTATATAAAACGTATTAAAGCAAATCAGAAATGGCAGATTTTTTTTTTAAATTTACATTTTTTTTTTTAAATCTCATCAGTTCATCAAGACAGACAATGATTAAGATGAATTGTATTCATGATGCTGATTTCCCAGTGTACAGCAGACTTCCTGTTGGCAATCCTGGGGAAGGACACAGCATGCCTTTGTCTAAGAGGACTGATAACAGAACAATAGCTTATGTATGGGCGCACTGCAGATTTATATACAGTTGCAAACGTTTTGCATTTGGGAGTATGGGAACTTATACATAACTACCATGATGGTTGCTGAGTATCCATTTTTCTGCAGGACAGCACCTCCATTTTTCATGGGGGGGGTTGGCACGCAAAGACCATAACTGCTTTTTCCATTGCAGGAAAAAGTTGTCCTGCTTTTTTCAGGATCATTGAACCTTCGGTTGTAAGCTCCTTGAGGGTAGGGACTGATGTGAATGTACAATGTATATGTAAAGTGCTGCGTTAATTGACGGCGCTATAGAAGTACCTGAAATAAATAAACTACATACAAGTAGCACAGAGAATCCGGATTATTGAAAAAAAAAGTACTGTATATACTCAAGTATTAGCCAAGTTTTTCAGCACGTTTTTTTGTGCTAATAATGCCCCCCCTCGGCTTATACTGGAGTCAAGCATTTTTCTGCAGCAGAATGACATTTTCCGACCCGACTTTGGGGCCCCCGTATCTCGGGGCCACTTGGTGCTAGGAACCAAATTTGGCACGCGGACCCAGTGGAATTAGCACTACAACATATCCAAAGATGGGGTTCCTAGCATCAAGTGGTCCCGAGATACGGGGCCCCAAAGTCTGTTCGGAAAATGTCATTCTCTGCTGCAGAAAAGTGCTTGACATTTTCCGAACTGACTTTGGATATGTTGTAGTGCCAGCTCCACTGGGTTTGCACACCAAATTTGGGGTTCCTAGCACCAAGTAAACCCAAGATACGGGGCCTCAAAGTCGGTCACTGTGTCCATCTGCAGCATTATCATTTCGGGACCCTTTGGGTCCAGAGACCCCAAATTTTGGCTGCAGCTAGGGGGCATCTAGGAACCCTTAACTACCAAGTTTGGGGGGACCTATGGCTGCAAATGGGCACAATGAGGCATGCAAACCCTCTTTTCCACTTACAGTAGCTGCGCATTTCTCACCCTAGGCTTATACTCAAGTCAATACGTTTTCCCAGTTTTTTGTGGTAAAATTAGGTGCCTCGGCTTATATTCGGGTCGTCTTATACTCGAGTATATACGGTAATTGTTTTTACCTCTCATGAATTAGAAGTTCTCGCTCCTACAGATTTTTTCTCTGTACCCTAACCTATCAAAATTACCTATAAATCCTTCTAACTGATTTAACATATTGGTAATATTTGTATTTTTTCTTTCTGTTTGTACTTACATGACAATTTATGGTTATACCGTACAAATTAAGTATATATATATATATATATATATATATATATATATATATACCTACATAATATTGAGCTTCAACTCAATTATCATTTTGGATCTTATTATTCTACCTGTTATCACCTTGCATGTACTAAATAAAATCTTTTGACAAGGAAAAAAAGTAATTGTAACAACCACATGGGCCCATTCACAGTTGTGCATTGAGGCAACGCACGTTAATGTCTATGGCAATGCATTTGTTCTGTGTGTTTGGGGTTCATTGTGACCGGCACCCCAACCCATTGCACAGCAAAGTACAGCGCACTACAATGCATACTGTGCTTTGGGGTGCGCTGCATTTTTATACTTTTTTTTTTATTTTTTAAATCCGTTGGACTGCATTGGGGGGCCCATTCATAATGAACAGACTGCCTTAACGCTTTCCGAAATGTGCAAAAATGAACCCACCACATCGGATCACTTTAGCATGATTGGGCTTTGTAGCAACACGTACAAAAATTAGCACACATTTATGTGCTAACACAACGCATGTTTGTGCATGCCTTAACACAAGAGCTTTAACACACTGCAACCAATCACTTTAGTGTAAATGAGCCCTCAATGCTTTTTCATCTTCCAACATGACATCATCATTTGCCAGACCATAGGCACTAAACCCTTCTCATGTGATGGTGATGGAGACGGCTGTGCTCAGCATGTGTGCTAAAGGGTCCTAACACACCAGCAAATCCTAGGGGAGCCATTCCAAGGAAAGAGGGCTGAAGCTTCAATGTGTCCCAACACCACAGTCCCTGTTGTATTCTTAATTACTCTTTTGATGTGTATTGGGAAGGATTTGCACATGTTGTGATCAAGCATTTGAGGTGTGCCTTTTGGTGTTACTGTTTATTCCCTTGAGTACTACTCCTGCATTACAGGCAGTGGCGTCGCTAGGGGGTGGATTTGGGGGCTATAGCCCCGAATCTGGGGCCCGTAGCCCCACATCTCTGCAGGGGTCCCCAAGGGGAGGGGAGGCTCTCTGGGGACCTTAATGTAAGGGGGGCTCTCTGGGGACCCTGATGTAAGGGGGGTGCTCTCTGGGGACCCTGATGATGTAAGGGGGGGGGGCTCTCTGGGGATTTACACACACACACACACACACACACACACACACACACACACACACACACACACACACACACACGTGTATGCCCACCCAAGCATATGACTTTCTTTACTACACTGCTATGGGCTCTAGCCCCAGATCTTTTGTAGACCTAGCAACGCCCCTGATTACAGGCCAGAGTTTTCATTCTACTTTGACTGTCCTATGAGGCTGCATGACCCCTGATCCTCTGTTTGAACAGTGCTGATCACATGCACCCTCCCCCCACCAAAAAAAAATATAACTCTTTTGTCATACACACCAAACTGAGCACGTGCAGAGTGCCCCATAAGGCTCTGTTCTATCAGGAGAGGGATTGGGGACAGTGGAAGAAGACAGGATCAAACAGCCTTTTTTTTTACACAATGCAGAGAATTACAGTTAGGGGAAAAAAAAGTATTTGATCCCTTGCTGATTTTGCCCACTGACAAAGAAATGATCAGTCTATAATTTTAATGGTAGGTTTATTTTAAAAATGAGAGACAGAATAACAACAAAAATATCCAGAAAAATGCATTTCAAAAAGTTATAAATTGATTTCCATTTCAATGAGTGAATTAAGTATTTGATCCCCTATCAATCAGCGAGATTTCAGGCTCCCAGATGTCTTCTATACAGGTAACGTGCTGAGATTAGGAGCACTCTCTAAGCCAGGGGTCTCGAACTAGCGGCCCTCCAGCTGTTGCGAAACTACAAGTCCCATCATGCCTCTGCCTGTGAGCAGTCATGTTTGTAACTGTCAGCCTTGCAATGCCTCATGGGACTTGTAGTTTCGCAACAGCTGGAGGGCCACCAGTTTGAGACCTCTGCTCTAAGCCCACGCTCACATGGGCCGATTTGACATGTCAAATCGCATACCAAATCGGAGCCTATTGCTGGCAATGGCGCCACACCGATCCCCAAAAGTAGTTTCTTTTGCGGGGGCGATTTCAATAGACATCTGTGCATGAACCAGCACAGATGTCTCTCAAATCACCCCCCGAAGTCGGACTAAATGCCGCTTTCAAACCCGCATTCAGTATGAACCTAGACTTAAAGGGAGTGCTCCTAATCTCAGCTTGTTACCTGTATAAAAGACACCTGTCCACAGAAGCAATCAATCAATCAGATTCCAATCTCTCCACCATTACCAAGACCAAAGAGCTGTCCAAGGATGTCAGGGACAAGATTGTAGACTTAAGGGCCGTGTACACGATACGAAAGTCGGAAGTTAAATTTCATTTGACGAACGATCTGCTGATTTTTGGATCGTTAGTACAGTGCTTTCGACAGCCGATTCCGATTTTTCGTCCGACAAAAGCTGGATGTGCAGACTATAACATTTTTGTCGTAGGTGACGTCAATGTCCGATTTTCGTTTAATTAGTACAGTTTTCGTCTGAAAAAAATCATAAGAGCAAGATTACGCATGCTCAAAAACGAAAGAATACATACAAAACTATTCAAGATGTTACGTCACTTGTGACGTTGTATTCTGTCATAGAAGAATTTTCATATGGTGAGTAACCTCTTCACTTTCGACATGAGACCAGCATGCAACAAAAAACAGACGAATGGTCATCTGAAAATCTGATTGTGTGTACCCGGATTTACACAAGGCTGGAATGGGTTACAAGACCATCACCAAGAAGCTTGCTTATCAGCTATCCTCTAAAACTGAGTGTCTGAATTTTGTCAAAAGGGCGTGTGCCAGGATCTTGTCTTGCATACTAACGGTACACAATTGTCGTGCCACAAACACAAACGTAGTGACGTACGAGGAATTTCAGCTCTTGAGCGCCACCCTTTGGGCCCCTTCTGCTAATTTCTTGTTTTGTGAGCATTGATTCCGAGCATGCGTCTTTGTACTTTTGTCACACGATTTGAAACCCACCCAAAATGTAAACCTGGGCTACAGGTAAGTGGCATTCAGATCAGGAGGGATACTCACACATGAATCAGTTCACCTTTGCAGCTTATATTGATTACGGAGTGGATTAAATCTGTAAACAGTCCTTGAGGGCAGGAAATTCTTACCTGGACATTATAGTGGAAAATCACCTTTTTCTGCCTCTTTCTGTAAATTACAGGGAAGGTGGAGTCAGCTAGAAGGTCTGAAGAAAGATTATAACAAAGGAAACACAATTGAATCCCAAGAACACTAACCAGGCAAGGCTTTTTTTCTGCAGCCAATGAAAAACATTTCCCTTTACTACTTGGAGTGTGCCATGCCTCCAAATGGCCAAACCAGAGAGTTGAGGCAATTCCCAACAACGGATGATATTGGAGACAATGAGCAGTTGTCTCTCCACTTGGCATATGTTTTTGGAAGCATTGTGATCAATCGGGGCAACAATGCGATAAGTGTCAGGCAAGAGTTAAACCCCATACACACTATTCGATTTTCTGCAGATTTTTGTCTTCAGATTTACCAAAACCAGTAGTGCAAGGGCCTGCCTGATTGCATAGAAATTGAAACTCTAATGCCGCGTACACATGGTCGGAATTTCCGATGGAAACAGTCCGATGGGAGCTTTTCATCGGATTTTCCGACCGTGTGTATGCCCATCGGCCTTTTTCTGTCGGAATTTCCAACGGACTTTGGATTGAGAACCTGTTCTTAATTTTTCCGACGGAAAACCATTCTATCGGATTTTCCGATCGTGTGTATGCAATTCCGACACGCAAAATTCCGACGCATGCTCGGAAACAATTTGACGCATGCTCGGAAGCATTAAACTTCCCTTTTATAGTGCTGTCGAACGTGTTGTATGCCGCGGTGTTATTGACCGCCGGAATTTGGTGTGACCGTGTGTAGGCAAGACAGTTTGAGCGAAATTCCATCGGAATTCCGACTGGAAAACCATCAGAGCTTTTTCCGGCGAGAATTCCGACCGTGTGTACGCGGCATTAAGGTTCAACCTCATATGGTTTTGGTAAATCTGAAGACAAAAATCTGCAGAAAATCTAATAGTGTGTATTGGGTCTTAAAGTGGAAGTCCATCCCTACAATTAAAATCTCAAAATCTACTTGCATTCACAATCTAAGACTAACTTACCTAACCCTGTAAAGAAAAAATCGCTATACATACCTTTTCTGAAGCCGGTCTGGTCTCCAGCAGCAGAATCTCTGCAGAGGGGACAGCTGACAGCCACCCCTCCTGGCTACTTATAACCCTAGCTATAAAGGAAGTAGGGACCTCTACAGGGAACTAAGTAGATTACAGCCCTGTCCCAATAAATTGTCTACAACTGGGCTTTACACCAAAAGTAGTCTACAACGGGTCCTTACATTAAACAGGGCTCTACGCCCAAAATAAGCTCTAAAAGTACTACAGCGGGGCTCTACATCAAAATGCGCTCCAACAGGCTCCACGTCAAAAATGGGCTACAGCAGGGCTTTACCTCAAAAATGGGCTACAGCAGGGCTCTACACCAAGATTACCTCCACACAAAAAATGGGCTACAACAGGGCTTTACACGAAAAATGGGCTACAACTGGGCTTTACACGAAAAATGGGCTACAACTGGGCTTTACACGAAAAATGGGCTACAACTGGGCTTTACACGAAAAATGGGCTACAACTGGGCTTTACACCAAAAATGGGCTACAACTGGGCTTTACACGAAAAATGGGCTACAACTGGGCTTTACACCAAAAATGGGCTACAACTGGGCTTTACACCAAAAATGGGCTACAACAGCGCTCTATACCAAAATAGGCTACAATGGGACTCTACACCAAAATAGGCTACAACAGGGCTGAACACCAAAAATAAGCTACAGCAGAATTCTACACCAAAAATGGGTTACAACAGAGCTCTACATACATGTCATGCTCCCTCTAGCAAGACAATACACGGCTATAAGATTTTGTTATTTCCAGTCTTTATTTTTTTTCTCTGAATTAACATTTGTTCTATCCTGTGGTTGCAGTCAAACTGTGGCTTCCTCCACTGGACAATTCACATAGAATTCCTATACTCTTAGTACATACACAATTCATGTAATGTAGATAGTCAATAGTTTTGCCAAATTGTATCATTAAAGGTCTCCAGTCTTGTAATTTAAAACCTCTCTTCATCTAAAGATATGTTTCTTTTCCTTATCTATGTTTTTGTACAACAGGTTTGTACTGGAGTTTGAGCCCAACCTCGCTGATTATCCCAGCAGTGACCCCTCAGGGCGCAGAAAGTTACAGTGTGTGTATATTGTAAGAATGATATATGGTCTCTGGCACATAGGTACATATCCCATAGGTTCCCAAGCAGACTCTGCCCAGTGGCCAGTTTGGCTATTTCTTTAAACGGGACATGTAATTATTAGTTGTTAAGGGCAAAAGCATCTGCTTTTGTTTGAACTAGTTTTTACGTAGGTGAAAAGAAAAAAGAAAAACATTTTTTTACTACCTTTAATAAGACCAAGGGGCACATTTAAAAAGCAGTCCATACCGTTGCTTAAAATAAAGGCTCTGCACATTTATAAATTGCGGATATTTAAACTGATCAGCCATTACATGACCAGAAACAAACAATAATTTATAAATTGCGGATATTTAAACTGATCAGCCATTACATGACCAGAAACAAACAATATTGAGTAGGTCTCCCTTTTGCCTCCATAACAGCCCTGCCCCTTTGAGGTATGGACGCCACTAGACCAAGCATGGATGAGGCATGGACGCCACTAGACCAAGCATGAACAAGGCATGGATGCCACTAGACAAAGCATGGACGAGGCATGGACGTCACTAGACCAAGCATGGATGAGGCATGGATGCCACTAGACCAAGCATGGACGAGGCATGGACGCTACTAGACCAAGCATGGATGAGGCATGGACGTCACTAGACCAAGCATGAACAAGGCACGGACGCCACTAGACAAAGCATGTACGAGGCCTGGATGCCACTAAACAAAGCATGGATGAGGAATGGATGCCACTAAACAAAGCATGGACGAGGAATGAACACCAATAGACCAAGCATGGACGAGGCATGGAAGCCACTAGACCAAAAATGGAGGAGGCATGGACGCCACTAGACAAAGCATGGACAAGGCATGAAGCCACTAGACAAAGCATGGACAAGGCATGGACGCCACTAGACAAAGCATGGACGCCACTAGACAAAGCATGGATGCCACTAGACAAAGCATGGACGAGGCATGAAGCCACTAGACAAAGCATGGACAAGGCATGGACGCCACTAGACAAAGCATGGACGCCACTAGACAAAGCATGGACGAGGCATGGGCGCCACTAGACAAAGCATGGACGAGGCATGGATGCCACTAGACAAAGCATGGACAAGGCATGGACACCACTAGACAAAGCATGGACGAGGCATGGACGCCACTAGACAAAGCATGGACGAGGCATGGATGCCCCTAGACAAAGCATGGACAAGGCATGGACACCACTAGACAAAGCATGGACGAGGCATGGACTCCACTAGACAAAGCGTGGACGAGGCATGGACGCCACTAGACAAAGCATCACACTACCTTCACCAGCTTAACTTCTTCTAATAGTGCACCCTGGTGCCATCTCTTCCTCCTTGCACATGTACACAGACATCTTCATGATGTAAAGGAAAACATGATTCATCAGACCAGGCCCCCTTCTTCCATTCCTCCGTGGTCCATTTCTGAAGCTCATGTGCCCATTGTAGGCACTTTTAGCTGTGGAAACAAGTCAGTTGGGCACCCTGACCGGTCTGCAGCTACGCACCTTATACACAAAAAACACCTTTCTATCAGAACCAGCATTAAAATTTTCAGCAATTTGAGCTACAGTAGCTCTTCTATTGGATTGGACTACATAGACCAACTTTTGCTCCCCAAGTACAGCAATGAGCCCTGGCTGCCCATGACCCTGTCGCTGGTTCGCCGGACTTCCTTCTTTGGGCCCACAAGATCCCACAAGAGCTGCAGTTCTGTAGTTGCTCTAAACCGAGTCCTCTAGCCCAGGGTTTCTCAACCTGGGTTCCATGGAAGCCTAGGGTTCCTCCAGAGGTTGCTAGGTGTTCCCTGATTCCATGAGCAATTTCTGCCTCTCAGATAAGTTCCCACTGACACCATTCATCTTTTTAGCTATCTGTTAGGGAGTAATTCTTCCCAATGACCACAAGTGTAAGGAGCATTCTTCCCACTGACCGTCACACTAATGTATCATGAGTTTTTTTTGCAGGAGTTCCCTGAGACTGGAAAGGTAATTCAAGGGTTTCTCTATGTTGAATAGGCTGAGAAAGGCTGCTCTATGTATTACAATTTGGCCCTTGTCAATTTTGCTCAAATCCTTATGCTTGCCCATTTTTTCTGCTTTCAATTTCAGGGACAACATGTTCACTTGCTGCCTAATATATCCAGAGATAATCAATGTTATTCACTTTACTTGTAAGTGGTCATAATTTTATAGCGGATTGGTGTATATCATATGGACAGTTTACCCAGCTCGTTACGAGCAGGGCCCTCTGATTTCTCCTGTATTGAATTGTATTGTGACTGGACTGTCTGCCCTCACGTTGAAAAAGCCCTGCGCAAACAATTGACGCTATATAAATCCTGTATAATAATAATATATATTTACATCAGTCACTGCCTTTGAAGAGCATACAAGTAAAGGTGAACTTGGGCGTCCTCCCAACTTGTCCACTTTTTTCTTCGATGAGCTGTGGGCCAGGTCATTTCAGCCCCACAGCTTGCTAAACCACACGGGAATGACCCGGCCTGCAGCTCATTGGAGTAAAAAAATAAGCATGACTTCAGTAGATACATAAGCTCACCTGTACTTACAAGGTAAGGTCCCTATCTCACATGCATAGTTGCCACATTATTCATAGAAGCCACTTAACCTACCAGCATTTCACTGGAGCGTGGTAGGAAACTCACGCAAGCACAGGTAAAATATGAAAAATTCAATGCAGGTAGCGTCATGGTTGGGATTTTAACCAATCACCATAGTTCTGCAAGGCTGGAGTGCTAACCACTAATGCCGCGTACACACGATCGGAATTCTTGTCGGAAAAGCCTTGGATGGTTTTTCCAACAGAATTCCGACGGAATTCCGCTCAAGCTTGTGTTGCCTACACACGGTCACACCAAATTCCGACCGTCAAGAACGCGGTGACGTACAACACTACGACGAGCCGCGAAAATTAAGTTCAATGCTTCTGAGAATGCGTCAAATTGTTTCCGAGCATGCGTCGGAATCTTGCGCGTCGGAATTGCCACAGACAATCGGAATTTCCGATAGAATCTTTTTCCGTCGGAAAAATTGAGAACATGCTCTCAATCTTTTGCTGGCCGAAATTCCGCCAGCAAAAGTCCGATGGAGCATACACACGGTCCCATTTTCCGACCAAAAGCTCTCATTGGTCTTTTGCTGGCCAAATTTCCGATCGTGTGTACGCGGCATGAGTCACTGCGCTGCCCATAAGGCAAAGCAGTGTGCTTTACAATCAGCATTTTGTGATGCTGGCTTCGCAAATGCAGCAGAGAGAAATCTCAATAGTGCCACCTGCAATTTATGAATGGTCTGCCAAATGCATTCCATGATGTTAAAGCAGTATTAAACCCAAAAGCATACATTATTTAGCAGTTTACCAATTCTTAGAAGCGATGGCTGCATTTACCATATTTATCGATGTATAACACGCACTTTTTCCCCTTAAAATCAGGGGAAAATAGTGTGTACGTGTTACATGCCGAACGGCTGCCTCGGAGAAGGAGGGAACGAGCGCCGCCGAAATAGACAGCCGAATCTCCTGTGTACTTGGCTCTGCTCGCAGTCACGCAGTCACGCAGTCACGCCCAGTCCTGCCTCCTAGCATTGACGTCCCACCATTGGACCAGTGTTATGTCCATCAGAGACGGGCCGAGGGGCGGGACTGCAAGCCGAGCCGAGTACACAGGAGATCTGGCTCTGTTTATTTCAGCAATAACAAGGCTGCAGATGTGCACTGATCATGCTGCAAAGAGGGGCAAGACTGCAGATGGGCACTCATCATGCTGCAATGATGGGCAAGGCTGCAGATGTGCACTGATCATGCTGCAAAGAGGGGCAAGGCTGCAGATGTGCACTGATCATGCTGCAATGATGGGAAAGGCTGCAGATGGGCACTGATCATGCTGCAATGAGGGGCAAGGCTGCAGATGGGCACTCATCATGCTGCAATGATGGGAAAGGCTGCAGATGGGCACTGATCATGCTGCAATGATGGACACTGATCAGACTGCAATGATTTGCAAGGCTGCAGATGGGCACTGATCAGACTGCAATGATTGGCTTCGATAATTGATTTACCAAAAATATGTAGAAGCATACGTATCGGCCTAAACTGAGGAAAATAAATGTTTTTTTATATATTTTTGGGGGATATTTATTACACCAAAAAGTAAAAAATAATGCGTTTTTTTTTTTTTTCAAAATTGTTGCCATTTTTTAAAAATAATTGTTAATTGTTTATAGCGCAAGAAATAAAAACCGCAGAGGCGATCAAATACCACCAAAAGAAAGCTCTATTTGTGTGGAAAAAAGGACGTCAGTTTTGTCTGGGAGCCACGTCGCACGACCACGCAATTGTCAGTTAAAGCGACGCAGTGCCGAATCACAAAAAGTGCTCTGGTCTTTGGCCAGCCAAATGGTCCGGTCCGAAAGTGGTTAAAGGGCAAATCCAGACACTGGAAATCCAGTTCACAGTTGTGAACCATCTTCACCCTGCCCTGGATGAGCCGTGTCTCTCCTTCCTTTCAAATACTGTCCTGCGGAGGGGGGCTTGCTGAATATCAAGGGGCTGCAACACTAAATAGGGATTAGACACTGCAGGCTAAATAAGGTGGGGCAAGTCACAAAGCACTTTTGTGTATCAAAGAAAGGTAAACACTAAAATCTCACATGAGCTTTCACATGTTAATGTCATTTCAGAAGTTCTTGCCAATATTTTAAATATTGCAGCCTTCAAAATAATACCTGGTGGTGATTTGCCATGATTGTCCTTCTTCAGGCCCTATGTCCTTTTTTCTCCATAAATAGAGATTTCTTTTGGTGGTATTTGATCACCTCTGCGTTTTTTTTTTTTTTGCTATAAACAAAAAAAGACAATTTTGAAAAATATATATTTTTTTACTTTCTGCTATAATACATTTCCAAAAAAATATATAAAAAAATTCACGTATTCATCAGTTTAGGCCAATATATATTTTTCTCCATATTTTTGGTAAAAAAAATCGCAATAAGTGTATATTGATTGGTTTGCGCAAAAGTTATAGCATCTACAAAAAAGATTTAGGGACTTTTTATTTTTTTATTGTTTTTACTGGTAATGGTGGTGATTTTTAGCGGGTCTGCGACATTGTGGCAGACAAATCTGACCCTAAGGCCCCTTTCACACTGGGGCGGTTTGCAAGCGCTATTGCGCTAAGAATAGCGCCTGCAAACCGACCCGAAACAGCTGTTGCTGTTCCTTCAGTGTGAAAGCCCGAGGGCTTTCACACTGAAGCGGTGCGCTTGCAGGACGCTCAAAAATGTCCTGCAAGCCGCATCTTTGGCTCGCTATAGGAGCGGTAAATTTACCGCTCCTATAGCGCCCGGTCCCATTGAAAACAATGGGGGAGCGCGCCGAACCCGCCCGCAAAACGCCGCAATAGCGGCGGTTTGCGGGCGGTATTGACCCTTTTTCGGCCGCTCGCGGGGGGTAAAAACACCCCGCGAGCGGCCGCAATGCGCCGCTAAAACGCCGGTAAAGCGGCGCTAAATATAGCGCCGCTTTACCGCCAGCGCCCCCACCGCTCCAGTGTGAAAGTAGCCTAAGTGACACTTTTTGGTGACCAGTGACACCAATACAATGATCAATGCTATAAAAATGCACTTATCACTGTATAAATGGCACTGGCAGGGAAGGGGTTAACACTAGGGGGTGATCAAAGGGTTAAGTGTTCCCTGGGAGGTGTTTCTAACTGTATGGGGGACGGACTGACTGGAAGTACAGAGAGATCACTGTTCCTGCTTACTAGGAACAGCTGATCTCTCTCTCCTCCCCTTTCAGAACGGGGATCTGCCTTGTTTACATAGGTAGATCTGCCTCTCATTAGCGCGATCGTGGGTGGCAGGCATGGATCGAGTCCGCCGGACCCGCGGGCGAGCTCCCACAGCGCACATTATATGTGCCGTGGGCGGTCCGGAAGTGGTTAAACTGCCTACCGCTAAAGCATGCTTGTGTGTTTCAGTGATGATTCTGTGATGCTTTTTTGAATTTTTAAAGCTTGTGTTAATTTTCTATTTGTTTTAAAGGGGCTCAGTGAAAACCCGGCTCAGTAGTACCCCACTCAGCAGATCCCCAGCTCATTAGTCCCCCTTTTCAGAATATCCCCAGCTTATTAGTACCCTCTTTCAGCAAATCTGCAGCTTATTAGTACCCTCGTTCAGCAGATCCCCTGTTCAGTGGTACCCCCAGCTCTGCTGATGCCCCACTCAGTAGTACCCCCAGTTTTGCTTATCCCCCGCTCAGTAGTAACCCCCGGCTATTCTGATCCTCCTCTCTCTTTGGTCCCCGCTCACCTCCCACTTTATTGCTCCCATGCTGCTCATTTTGTCTACTGCTCGGGTCCCTTGCCACCCAGTCTTCTCTCTCCGGTTCCCGCTCACCTTCTGCTATAGCCAGGGCTGTTTTTAGGGCAGGGCAAAAGGGGCAGCTGCCCTGGGCCCTGTCATTGTTGTGGGGCCCAAAGCAGCTGCCTCATACTTGCCAACTATCCTGGTTTAAATTCCCTCGTCCCTTGAGGTTTTAGTCCTGTGCTGTGTCCCAATATCTCAGTGTGAAGTGCTGCTACTAATGCTGCCCAGCTCTGCCCTATTGTTGTGTACAGATGACTCACCTGCAGACCCTGTGTTTACATGTAAATAACTGGCATTCATATGTAAATAGCGGCAGCATTGATATGTAAATAGCGGCGGCTGGCAGCATTGATATTGATATCATGCCCCCCTGAGGTCATATCCACAGTAATCGCTAGCAACCAATCAACAAGCAAAAATCATGTGCTGTAACCTCTAGCAATTAATCAGTGAGCTGTAATGTGTGCTGTAACCTCTAGCAACCAGTCAGTGAGCGGTAATGATACACTGTAACCTCTGGAAACCAATCGCAATAGCTGCCTGATCTGATTCAGTAAACTGATTTTGAGTCTAGCTGTTATTTATTGTATGTCACTGAGCAGGTGGAGAGCAAAATTACATGGGGGGGGGGGGGGCCCAAAAAGGTTTTGCCCAGGGTCCAATCAATATTAAAGAGGGCCCTGGCTTTAGCGTTCTCATGTTGCACACCATGTGTGACACTACTAGTTTCTCTGGTCCTCCAGCTCTGCTGATCCTCTGCCACTTAGTCATCTCTCTCCAGTCCTCACTTACTTCCACTCTAGTGTTCCTAAGTTGCACACCGTGTGTGCCATCTGCTAGTTGCTCCAGTCCGGACTCCGCTCACCTTCCTGCTGCTCCACACCAGATGTGATGTCTGCACCAGACACTCCCAGAATATATACACCTGAACCGGAAGTGACTGCTGATGACGTCTATCCAGTTCACTTGTTGGTTTACCAGTGCATTCTGGGATATCTCACACTTGGAAAACCTCCAAAACAAAGCTGAATAGAAGTCCAGGTGCTGTAAGCGAGCTTTGACATAGACTTCTATGGAGGCTTTGAAGACACTTTGAAGCACCAAGAAAGCGACATGGGATATAATTTTTTAAGCAAAGCAAACACAACATGTGACCAGGACTATAAGGTGACCATTTTATTTAGTGGTGGGTGCTTTGATTGGCATTCAGAGCGCTTTACAAAAGCATGTCCAATGCCACATTTTGAAGCAAGTGTAAACAATCCCTTAAAGAGTAACTCCACTTTTGTTGAGAAAAAAAAAAAAACATTCCCCTCTGGGTGATCTATGTACATTGCAGAGATTTTAACAAACTTTGTTACAGTTTCCTACCCTTTTGTTATTCTTAAGGAATAGCTTTTTGTCCGTTTTCATGTCCAGAGTGAATCTGTATGGGAGTGGTTCTTATTATCAATCAGCTGCTGCACCTTCATGGTTCTAATGAGGAAAGTGGCAGAGTCTGCATCCCTTTAGATGTGATTTCACTTGACATTTTTGTTGAAGGGGTTTGCACAAAATCTAAATTGTATCTTAGTGCAGGCTTCTGGGAAAAGCAGTGAGCCAATCACAGACGCAGGAAATTACATATCTGGGGGGTGTTCTTGGGTGGAGAACACCTCCAGGTAGCCATATTGCATTGCATTTTAGAGAAGATTACAGCGCTGCAGGAAAGGTAATTCGTAATAACTTTCAATTATAATACAACTTGTGTAGTAATTGTATATACTATATTATTATTTTATATTTATATTGCTATTACGCTTTAAAGACAATTGTTTGTTCTTAGATTGTAAGCTCTAAGAAGCAGGGCCCTCTGATTCCTACTGTGTATTGTATTTGTACTGTCTACCCTCAAGTTGTAAAGTGCTACTAAACTGTTGGTGCCAGCGGCGGTGCGTCCATAAAGGGCGCAGAAGCGCCACCCCCCTCTCCTGTCACTCTCTATACTCCATAGATAGATTCATGCATTGCATGAATCTATCTATGGTCGCTGCTGACACCCCCTATTCAGGTGTCCGGCCCCTTTTCGGTCACCGGGCACCCGAATTACAGCGGTGGGGGTGTTTTTTTTGGAAACACCTGATTAGCGCTGTAGGCGT
The DNA here is from genome assembly GCA_028564925.1 of Lithobates sylvaticus. Classification (NCBI taxonomy): domain Eukaryota; kingdom Metazoa; phylum Chordata; class Amphibia; order Anura; family Ranidae; genus Lithobates; species Lithobates sylvaticus. The sequence goes on along the minus strand of CM053028.1, from coordinate 47,533,466 downwards.
TCCTTGTCACTCAGCAGTATTTTAGCAAACCGAAGGAATTCGGTTTGCTAACATTGTACAGCCCCTTAGCCAATCAGGAGCACAGGTCTGTGTTACCTGTGCCCTGATTGGCTGAAACGACAGGTGCTGTGATTGGGCGCCTATCACCCGAGACAAGGTAAGTGCAGGGTGGGGGGGGGGGGGTCACAGTGGCAGCTTCTTTGCAGGGACAGCTTTATTTTTAAGCGACTGCGTTTTATGGCAAAGTGGCAAAGTGGCTGTGTTTGATGGCAAAGTGGCAAAGTGGTTGTGTTTGATGGCAAAGTGGCTGTGTTTGATGGCAAAGTGGCAAAGTGGCTGTGTTTGATGGCAAAGTGGCTGTGTTTGATGTCACAGTGGCAAAGTGGCTGCGTTTAATGGGCACAGTGGCTGCGTTTTAATGGGCACAGTGGCTGCGTTTTGATGGGCACAGTGGCTGCATTTGATGGGCACAGTGGCTGTGTTTGATGGGCACAGTGGCTGCGTTTGATGGGCACAGTGGCTGCATTTTAATGGGCACAGTGGCTGCGTTTGGTACAGTGGCTGCATTTTAATGGGCACAGTGGCTGCGTTTGGTACAGTGTCTGCGTTTGGTACAGTGGCTGCGTTTGATGGGCACAGTGGCTGCATTTTAATGGGCACAGTGGCTGCGTTTGGTACAGTGGCTGCGTTTTAATGGGCACAGTGGCTGCGTTTGGTACAGTGGCTGCGTTTGATGGGCTTTTTTTTTTTCAGAATTTTTCAGTTTATTTGCGCCCCCCAAAAATTTTGAGCACCAGCCGCCACTGGTTGGCGCTATATAAATCCTGTATAATAATAATGTATAATTTACACAAGACTTTAGCAAACTGTCATTTATTTAGGATTTAAGTCTCTTTAAGCCTCTGGTTCAGTAGTCCCTTTCGGGCCAAACGGCAATATGTTCATGAAGTGTCTGCTAATTCTAAATTACATGAACACATCAGGAGCTTCAAGGTCATCTATGTATGGCAAGGCAATGCTGTCATGGCCATTCATATACTGCATTGTGCTCTACCTCTCTGCTTAAAATAGACAGCCACATATAATCAGCTGGTTCAGTCTTATCTGCACCCTGGTCACAGCGAAAGAGGAAACACAAAGGGCAATGCACATAGGGAATGATTCCAGTTCCTTATCTAACCTGCATACATAGACTGTTTAAACTAGACATCAAAGATCCTTGTGCAACTGCCACCCAACTTCAGGGAAAGCAGACATTTAAAAAAAAAAATATATATATATATATATTTAACTATTGTTTTTCAGAATACAAGGTGCATGGAATATGGACAATAAAATCAAGGTGCACCCGTACATGCAGTTTTGTTAATTCAATACCGAACATATCACAGTAGGATATTGTTTATATAACCGTAATGATAGAGGTGAATAGTAACAGCTGGGAGGGCCTTAGCAACATCCTAGCAACAAGGCATGACAGGAACATGCCATCTCTGGGAGTTTTTCATTCAGGCTTCCGGAGATACATACATGGTTTATAGCTAAGGGCATTATTTAACTTTGGTCAGAGCTGTTTGTTTTTATCTACAGACGCCCCTTATCTGCATAGGCAGTTTTTTGGTAAATGTGAACTAACTCTTTAAACCGGTATTAAACCGAAAACCAAAAATGTTGTATATTGCTGCTTACCAATTATTAGTTATTATTATTATTATTAGTTATTATTATTAGTTAACTTACAAATCATTAGTTACTATTTATTATTATTATTATTATTATTAATAATAATAATAGTATTATTATTAGTATTATTTATTATTATTATTTTTATGAATAATAATAACAATATTATATTATTTGTTATTATTAGTTAGCTTACAAATCATTAGTTACTATTTATTATTATTATTATTATTAATAATAATAATAATAATAATAGTATTATTAGTATTATTTATTATTAATAATAATAACAATAGTTACATAGTTACATAGTAGGTGAGGTTGAAAAATTAATAATTATTATTAGTTAGCTTACAAATCATTAGTTAACATTCATTATTATTATTAATAATAATAATAATATTAATAATAGTATTATATAGTATTATTTATTATTATTATTATTATTATTAATAACCACTTGCTTACTGGCCACTTAAACCCCCCTCCTGTCCAGACCAGTTTTCAGCTTTCAGCGTTGGCGCATTTTGAATGACAATTGCGCGGTCATACAACACTGTACCCAAATTAAATTTTTATCATTTTTTTCCCAACAAAAAATTGGGGAAAATGTTTGCTATTTGATCACCTCTGTGGTTTTTATTTTTTGTTAAAAAATTTAAAAAATCTTTTTTTATATTTTGTTATACAATTTTGCAAACAGGTATTTTTTCTCTTTCATTGATGTACGCTGATGAGGCGGAACTGATGGCCACCAATAGGTGGCAGTGATGGACACTGATGGGTGGCAGTGATGGGCACTGATGGGTGGCAATAATGGGCACTGATCGGCACTGGTTGGTTACACTGATAGGCAGCACTGCTAGGTGGCACTGATTGGCACCACTTGTGGGCATTGATAGGTGGCACTCATGTGCATTGATAGGTGGCACTGGTGGGCACTGTGGGCACTGGCAGGTGGCACTGGCAGGGGGTACTGATGACACAGATGAGGCAGAATTGCATCTTCCTCTTCGGGACCGATGTCCCTTGCACATAAGCCGGTGATCGGATTTTTTCTCTCCTCACGCTGTCAGCATGAGAAGAAAAAAGAAACCCATTACCGATCTTTTGTTTACATCATGTGATCAGCTGTCATTGGCTGACAGCTGATCACATGGTAAGGGGCCGGGATAGGCCCCTTACTCGGATCTGTGATCACCCGAGTCTCAGTGACTCTGTGATCACAGTGCGCGGTGCGCGTGCAAAGGGGAGGACGTCATATGACGGCCTCCCGGAAATTCAGGTCCGCACTGTGGCCGTCATTTGGCTATAGCGCGGACGCCAAGTGGTTAAAAATAATAACAATATTATATTATTATTAGTTATTAATATTAGCTTACAAATCATTAGTTACTATTTATTATTATTATTATATTAATATAATAATAATAATAATAATATTAATAATAACAATATTATATTATTATTAGTTATTATTAATTAGCGTACCAATATTTGGTAGCTAAATCTGTTTTCTTTTGCTTTACAGTATTCCCTCTGGTGATCTGGCCCTTCACACATCTCCTGAATTAGTGAGACAGAACTCTGGAGGAATGAGTACAGGAGGCACAGCAGACAGCAGCTTTGTCAGTGTGTGTGGGGAAGGTAGTGTTACATTTATTAGCAGATTTAATTACACTAACAATTTGAAGCCAAACTCCAGCTCACCCTTTATCAGCAGTTACAGTTTTTTTCCTTTTGGGATAAAGGTTTTGCATGAATAAATAAAAGCTGATCATTGTGAGCACCCCTGCTCAGGCTCTAATCACGCGCTTCGGAAAAAAAAAAGACCCCATTGGAATCCATGCGTCTGGCACCCTGTGTGTAGATTAGGGGCGGGTGCATGGATTAGGGGGGCAGCGCCCCTGCGCCCTGCATGAGTGGACGGCACTGTTATTAGAACACCTGTCAGTTTTTTATTGCGGTCTGTGCCCCCCCCGTTAGGGAGATCCCCCCCCCCCTCTCTATTTGTCCTGTTTACCATTATCACAAACCTCCCAACATTTTGAGATGGGAATGAGGGACACCTACTAGCAAATGTATGTAGGCATAGGACACGCCCCCTGACACACCCTCTTAAAGGAGAATTAACCCCAAAAAAAGGTTAATTAAACCCACAAGGGCTTTTTTTACCACTGCTATTCCTTTATATTGGCTTTTCTAAATTTACAAATGCAGCAATTTAGAAATTGGATGAAAGGTTTAGCACTGGGGAAACACTTTTTGAAAGATAAGTGCATTTTTATACAGCTTTAGAGTTTAGACCAAAATGAGGGACAAATGAGAGGGAAAGAGGGACAGAGGGACTTTTTACTCCAAATCGGGGACTGTTGGGAGCTATGTTATCACTGAAAGTGAAAGTAAATCCCACATTTGGGTTGTCCCCAGAAAAGTAATTGAGGAGAAATCTTCCAATGGGAACACTAGTTCTGGTGACCTGGGGGGTCCCCAAGGAATTCTCTTCATTTGCAGGTATTTCCTCTCACTTCCTGTTTGGCTATGGGACAGGAAGTGAAGCGAAATCTCTGCAGTGGGACACAGACGACGAAACTAAAATCTTACAGAGGTTATAACCCTCTCTTGCTTTATCCAAAATGAAAAAAAAAAATAAAGTTTTGCCTATAGTTCTACTTTAAAGTGACACTAATGCCGCGTACACACGATCGGAAATTCCGCCAGCAAAAGTCTGATGAGAGCTTTTGGTCCGAAAATGCGACCGTGTGTATGCTCCATCTGCTTTTTGCTGGTGGAATTCCAGCCAGCAAAAGATTGAGAGCATGTTCTCAATTTTTCGGTCGGAAACAGTTCCGATCGGAAATTTCTGATCGTCTGTACCAATTCCAACGCACAAAATTCCTACACATGCTCCGAAACAATTTGACGCATGCTCCGAAACAATTTGACGCATGCTCGGAAGCATTGAACTTCCTTTTCTCGGCTCGTCGTAGTGTTTGTACGTCACCGCATTCTTGACGGTCGAAAGTTCAGGGAAGTTTTGTGTGACTGTGTGTATGCAAGCCAAGCTTGAGTGGAATTCCATTGGAAAAACGATATCCAAGATTTTTCCGACGGAAATTCCGCTGGTGTGTACACGGCATCAAGGTTCGTTTTTTTTTAAAATAACAAATATATCATACTTACCACTGTGCAGCCCGTTTTGCACAGAGTGGCCCCGAACTTCGTATTCTGGGTTCCCTCGGCGTCTCTCTCGGCTCCTCCCCACATCAGATAACCCCTTAGGCGAAGCGCTCTCCCAGAGGGAGTCCAGCATTCGGCGTCCATAGAGGCTGAATGCAAGACTTGGCCCCACCCCCGGCGCCCGGGTCATTGGATTTGATTGACAGCAGCAGGAGCCAATGGCTGCGCTTTTATCAATCTATCCAATCAACAGCTGAGAACCACGGGCAGAGAGACAGCGTGTGGGTCAAGTTCGATGGCTCAGGTAAGTAAAACGGGGGGGGGGGGGGGCTGGGGGGCCAGTCACTGACAGGATGCATTAACCACTTAAGCCCCGGACCCTTTGGCTGGCCAAAGACCAGAGCACATTTTGCGATTCGGCACTGCGTTGCTTTAACTGACAATTGCGTGCGACGTGGCTCCCAAAGAAAATTGACGTCCTTTTCCCCCCACAAATAGAGCTTTCTTTTGGTGGTATTTGATCACCTCTGCGTTTTTCATTTTTTGCGCTATAAACAAAAAAAGAGCAACAATTTTGAAAAAAACACAATATTTTTTACTTTTTGCTAAAATAAATATCCCCCAAAAATATATAAAAAAATATTTTTCTCCTCAGTTTAGGCCGATACGTATTCTTCTATAGATTTTTGGTAAAAAAAAAATCGCAATAAGCGTTTGATTGGTTTGCGCAAAAGTTATAGGGTCTACAAAATAGGGTACAGTATTATGGCATTTTTATTATTATTTTTTTACTAGTAATGGCAGCGATCTGCGATTTTTATCGTGACTGCGACATTATGGCGGACACATCGGACAATTTTGACACATTTTTGGGACCATTAGCATTTATACAGCGATCAGTGCTATAAAAATGCACTGATTACTGTAAAAATGTCACTGGAAGGAAAGGGGTTAACACTAGGGGGCGATCTAGGGGTTAACTGTGTTCCCTGGGAGGTGATTCTAACTGAAGGGGGAGGGGACTGACTAGAGGAAGTGATGGGTCGTGGTCCCTAACTAATAGGAACACACGATCTGTCACTCCTGTCAGAACAGAACAGGGAAGTGTGTGTTTATACACACTCGTCCCTGTTCTGTCTCTCCTGCTCACGATCGCTCGTGGCTGGCGTCTATTGCGACCGTCGGCCACGAGCACCCCCGCTGTGCAGCAGGCGCGCGCCTGCTATCCCGACCCCGCGAGCCGACGTATAGCTACGACGGCTCGCGCAGGGGAGCCAACCTGCCTGCGGCGGTTGGTCAGGAATCGGTTAATTTGCAAGTATTTCCTCTCACTTCCTGTTTGGCTATGGGACAGGAAGTGAAGCGAAATCTCTGCAATGGGACACAGATGGTGAAAAACAAAAATCTTACAGAGGTTATAACCCTCCCTTGCTCTATCCAAAATAAAAAAAAATTTGAAAAAAAAGAAGAAGCTTTGCCTATAGTTCTACTTAACCACTTCCCATCCGGCCAATGCATATAAACGTCCGGGTGGGCGATCTCTCCTTCTGAGTGGACGTTCACCTGGACGTTCACCCGGACACGGCGCATCTCTGATTGGCAGGAGGGCTCTGTGATTGGCCCTCCTGATCACATGACGGCCGTGTCCAATCACAGCCATCATGTGATGTAAACACAGAGCCGGTTGCTAGGCAATCGGCTCTCCTCTCCTCACATGGAAGTCGTCGGTGAGGAGAGGAGAGCCGATCGCTGCAGCCGGCTGGTGATCAGTGAGTATGTGCTGTTTTTTACAGCTTTTTACTCACTGATCACCAGTCTAGTGTAAACACACAACACACCACACACCACACCACACAGTATAAACCTGCATGTCCCCACATAATGTCCCCAAAACACATGTCCCCAAATAATAAAAACACATGTCCCCCACATATGTCCCACTAAAATCACATGTCTCAATGATTATCTGCACACATATGTACGTGATCACCTGCGCACATCTGTACATGATCATTTGCACACATATGTCCGTGATCACACGAACCAATTATTATACACCTAACAGAATTCTTTTTACCAAAACATGTAGCAGAAAACATTTTGGCTTAAATTTATGACAAAATTCGATTTTATTGGATTTCTTTTAAAATTGAAAGAAGAAATATATATTTTTTTCGAAATTTCCGCTCTTTTTACGCTTATATTACAAAAAATAAAAAACGGAGTCGTGAATAAATAACACCAAAAGAAAGCTCTATTTGTGCAAACAAAATGATAGAAATTTTATTTAGGTACAGCATTGCATGACCGCGCAATTGTCATTGAAAGTGCGAGAGCGCTGAAAGCTGAAAAATGGTCTGGGAAGGAAGGGGGTGAAAGTGCCCAGTATTTATGTGGTTAAAGAGGAAGTAAACCCTGATGGGTTTTACTTCCTCTTTGTTTCCCTGCAAAGGTAAAGCATAATAAGCTACTATGCATCGCATAGTAGCCCATTATGTGTCACTTACCTGACACAGGAGCCAGCAATGTCACCGCTGTCCCCTCTTCCACGAAGCGTCCATCTTCCTTCCGGGTATCGCGGCTCCGGCGCTGTGATTGGCCGGAGCCACGATGATGTCACTCCCATGCATGCGCGCGGGAGCCGCTACTAATGGCATGATCGCTGTTAGCAACGGCACGCTCAGTGCGCCTGTCTTTTGCAAATGTCTCCTAAACCGTGTAGGTTAACCACTTGCCTACCAGGCACAAACACCCCCTTCCTGACCAAGCCATTTTTCAGCTTTCAGCGCTGTCGCATTTTGAATGACAATTGCGCGGTCATGCAAGGATGTACCCAAATAAAATTTTTATCATTTTTTCCCCACAAATATAGCTTTATTTTGGTGGTATTTGATCACCTCTGCAGTTTTTATTTCTTGCGCTATAAACAAATTAATAGGGACAAGTTTGAAAAAACGCAATATTTTCTACTTTTTATATAATAAATAAAATATCCAATTTTTTTTTTTTTAAAACAAATTTTTTCCTCAGTTTAGACCGATACGTATTCTTCTACATATTTTTGGTAAAAAAAAATCGCAATAAGCGTCTATTGATTGGTTTGCGCAAAAGTTATAGCGTCTACAAAATAGGGGATAGATTTATAGCATTTTTATTATTATTATTTTTTTACTAGTAATGGCGGCGATCTGCGATTTTTATCGTGACTGCGACATTGCGGCAGACATATCGGACACTTTTGACACATTTTTGGGACCATTCACATTTATACAGCGATCCGTGCTATAAAAATGCATTGATTACTGTATAAATGTGACTGGCAGGGAAGGGGTTAACACTAGGGGGCGCTGCAGGGGTTAATATGTTCCCTATGTAAGTGATTCTAACTGTGGGGGGAGGGGACTGACTGGGGGAGGGGACCGATCGGTGTCCCTATGTACAAGGGACACACCATCGGTCTCCTCTCCTCTGACAGGACGTGGATCTGTGTGTTTACACACACCGATCCACGTCCTGCTCAGTTACCGGGCAATCGCGGGTGCCTGGCGGACATCGCGGCCGCCGGGCACGCGCATCCAGCTACGCGCCCCCTAGTGGCCAAAAAGCGAGCGCCGTCATATGACGGCGGCCCGTCACAAGAGCTGCCCCGCTCCGCCGTCATTTGACAGTGGGCGGTCAGCTACAGGTTAAGGAGATATTTCTTGCACCTACAGGTAAGCCTTCATCTAGGCTCACCTGTAGGTTAAAGTGTTTTTGAAATTCTCGTTAGGCTATGTTGTTTTCCAATATTTGATGTATATACATTGTACCATCATCCCAAATTGTTATAAGAGAAAAATATTTTTGGAGATACGGGACTATCAAGGGTACATAATCACAAAAAAAAAAATTTTTCATATATGATAAAAATGGTATTTTATTAACACACAAAAGAGTTAAAGGAAATATATTTAGATGACTTTGTATACAACAGTACAAAATATATCAAAGTTCAGGGGTTTATGCATACAATCCCTAATGGAACTAAACATATTCATATACTAGAGACACGTAAGTCAAGGTACTTGTCCATTTGTTCTCGACATGTTTCGCCAGAGTGGCTTCCTCAGGAGACAAGGATAAAGTACGAATGAAAGATGAGAAAGGTTTATGAGGATGTTTTCTTGTTTCTAAGATATGCATATAAAGAAGAAATAATAAGTAAATTTATTATATAAAAGACACAATTGTATATTTATACATTTACAAGAATGCTGTATGGGTATAAAGGTGTAAATGCTATGTGCAAGAAAGAATTCTCCCGAGTGTATGCCCGACCTCTTACCTCCAAATTAAGAAAGTCTACATACTCCCAAGGACATCAGATATAAAAGATTGTGGCAGATCCGCGGTAAAGCGTCCTACCCAGGACTTCCAGAGGGGGCTTGTACCCAGAAGGCCCGAGCCAAGATCAGTGGCTGGGGAGCCGTAGGGGGAGAGTGGGATCCTATTGGTCTAGAATTGGATTGTCATAGGGCCTGTAAAGTACAAAGTAGTACTTATTGAGGTAGGTTCAGTTGGATAGAATATGGGACCTGATCAAACTGCCTCCGCCTTTTTGGCTATTTATTATTATCTTTTATTATATGTATACAGTCAATAAGTACTACTTTGTACTTTACAGGCCCTATGACAATCCAATTCTAGACCAATAGGATCCCACTCTCCCCCTACGGCTCCCCAGCCACTGATCTTGGCTCGGGCCTTCTGGGTACAAGCCCCCTCTGGAAGTCCTGGGTAGGACGCTTTACCGCGGATCTGCCACAATCTTTTATATCTGATGTCCTTGGGAGTATGTAGACTTTCTTAATTTGGAGGTAAGAGGTCGGGCATACACTCGGGAGAATTCTTTCTTGCACATAGCATTTACACCTTTATACCCATACAGCATTCTTGTAAATGTATAAATATACAATTGTGTCTTTTATATAATAAATTTACTTATTATTTCTTCTTTATATGCATATCTTAGAAACAAGAAAACATCCTCATAAACCTTTCTCATCTTTCATTCGTACTTTATCCTTGTCTCCTGAGGAAGCCACTCTGGCGAAACATGTCGAGAACAAATGGACAAGTACCTTGACTTACGTGTCTCTAGTATATGAATATGTTTAGTTCCATTAGGGATTGTATGCATAAACCCCTGAACTTTGATATATTTTGTACTGTTGTATACGAAGTCATCTAAATATATTTCCTTTAACTCTTTTGTGTGTTAATAAAATACCATTTTTATCATATATGAAAATTTTTTTTTTGTGATTATGTACCCTTGATAGTCCCGTATCTCCAAAAATATTTTTCTCTTGTAGGTTAAAGTGGTCTGTAAGGGTTTACAACCACTTTAAATTTTTTGACTAAATTTCCACTTTAATTAGGCTGAGATGATGCAGAAATCTGCTTTTCATTAGCTGTGGTCCCTGAATGTACACGGCTTGTCCCACATCGGGCGCTTTTATTCACCAGGGCAGTGGTGGGGGGGGGGGGCAGCACGTTGCCAGAGGGATGAGGTAAATCTCAGCTAATGGCTGAGACCAACTGATTAAGCCACAGACAGTAATTAAACAATGCTGCCTGAGCCTTAAAAACAAAGGGAAGGCGTGCATGCGCATCCAGCGTGCGCTGGGTTAAGTGTTGGAAGTCGGTGCCTCAGGCCCCGGCGGGTAATTACATAGAGCGACAAGAATGTAAGAGTTTTTCAGATGGGGTCTTGGCATGGGTCTGTGCGGTGTGTCAGACTCCGTCTGGCAGCTCTCCAGGCGGCGTAGGCGTGGAAGGAGTTAAGTCTGCCAGTCTTGTGAGACACGCGGTGACTCATATGAAGATTGTGTGCGCCCCGGCCTTGGCCACGCTGCTCCTCGGTGTATTGGAAAAACGTGTCTTTCAGTTTATAAGGAAAACGTTGCACATTTGTCCTCGTTTCGGAGTCACAATGTGAAAACATTATTCTTTTGGGCTACAGATGCCGCAGTGATTAGTCATTCCATTCACATGTACTCAAATTAACGATGAGAAAAGTGTATTTGTCCACAAAAGGCGAGTCAGCGTTCAGCCAGCCATGTCATCTGATTGTGCCAGCTCATTTCATTTACCAAACACTGCCTAATGCCAGGGCCTTCCTATACAATGTATATCGATCGGTGTCCAATCAGGTTCCCTCTAATGGTAGCCTGTTCATGCTTTGATGTTTTTATCTGATTGATGTGCGGTTTGATTAACTGCTTGCTTACAGGGCACTTTTACCCCCTTCCTGCCCAGGCCAATTTTCAGCTTTCAGCGCTCTCACACTTTTGCCTTGTACACACGGTCGGAATTTCCGATGGAAAAAGTCTGATCGGATTATGTTGTCGGAAAATCCGATCATGTGTGGGCTGCGACGGAAAAAGTTTAAGAGCGGGATCTAAAATTTTCCGACAACAATATCCAAACGGAGTTTTTCTGATCGTGTGTCGAGAATTTTGACGCACAAAGTGCCACGCATGCTCAGAAAAAATTTGGAGACGAAAGCTATTGGCTAATGGCCTCTATGTAGTCCCGTCGTACGTGTTGTATGTCACCTCGTTCTGAACGATCAAATTTTCCGACAACTTTGTGCGACCGTGTGTATGCAAGACAAGTTTCGGACAGAATCCGTCGGAAAAAATCTGACGGATTTTGTGGTCGGAATGTCCAACCGTGTGTACAAGGCATAAGAATGACAATTGCGCGGTCATGTTACATGGTACCCATATGACAATTTTATCATTTCTTTTTACACAAAAAGAGCTTTCTTTTGGTGGTATTTAATCGCCACTGTTTTTTTTTTTGCTAAACAAAGGAAAAAAGATAAAAAATTATGAAAAGCAGGCCATTTTTCTCCTTCATTGATGTAAGCTGATAAAAAAAAAAAATGTCTTCATCAGATTAGGCCAATATGTATTCTTCAACATATTTTTGGTAAAAAATTGCAATAAGCGTATATTGATTGGTTTGCTCAAAAGTTATATCGTCTTCAAAATAGGGGATAGATTTATGGCATCTTTATTATTATTATTTTTTTTTACTAGTAATGGCGGTGAGCAGCGATTTTTAGCGCGACTGTGACATTGCGGCGGACTGATCGGACAACTTTTGACACTTTTTTTTGGGACCAGTGACATTATTACAGTGATCAGAACTGGCAGGGAAGGGGTTAACAATAGTGGAGATCAAGGGGTTAAAGCGGAGCTCCACCCTAAAGTGGAACTTCCACGGGGGACAGGATACCTGTCTTTGACAGGTATCCTCTCCCACTTCCGGAAGTGCGCAGTGGTGTGGATGCGGCTGTGATGTCACCGCGGGGCTCCCTCCTCCTCCTCCCTCCTCCCTCAGCCGCCAGGTCTTTAACCACTTCAGCCCGGAAGAATTTACCCCTTTCCTGACCAGGCTATTTTTTGCGATACAGCTTTAACTGACAAATGCGCAGTCGTGCGATGCTGTACCCAAACAAAATCTACATCCTTTTTTCCCCCCACAAATAGAGCTGTCTTTTGGTAGTATTTGATCACCTCTGCGTTTTTTTCATTTTTTGCGCTATAAACAAAAAAAGACCGTCAATTTGAAAAAAATATATATATATTTTTTATTTTCTGCTATAAAACATATTCAATAAAAAAATAAAATAAAAATAAAATGTCTTCATCAATTTACATCCTTTTTTCCCCCACAAATAGAGCTTTCTTTTGGTGGTATTTGATCACCCCTGGTTCCCGGCGTGAATTCCTCTCCTGACAGGACAGGGATTTGTGTGTTTACACACACAAATCCTCATTCCTGCTCTCGTGCCCGCAATCGCGCGTGGCTGGTGGGGATCGCGCCTGCTATGGCCTGCTATGGGTCTTAAAGTGGCCGCAGTATATATATATATTTATATATATATAATATATATATATATATATATATATATATGGCGATTCGCGTATTTCCTTTTTTAGAAGTGATCACATAATCTCTGTTCTTAGCTGCATAAGAGCTGGGGGAGGAGAAACAGCAGCACACTAAGCTCTCCAGTGAAAGGCTGTCCAGGAAGTGGGGACGTGTTAGGACAAGTCTGGTCATTGGAGGAGAGCATAGCTAGAGAACTGACCATAGTGTGTACCTTTCCATACAAGTACAGGAATATGAAATGCTGGAATAATAAACAATCTAAGGTTTATTTTATTTTTCTAAAATAATAAACATGTCATACCTACCTGCTCTGTGCAGTTGGTTTTGCACAGAGCAGCCCCATTTCTCCTCTTCTGGGGTCCCCCACTGGCGCTCCTGGCTCCTAAAGCCTTCTGATTACCCCCATAGTAAGCCGCTTGCTATGGGGCCACTCATGTGAGCTTGATCCTGAGCCGCACCTCAGCCATGCCCCCCCCAGCCCCCGATCCCTGGTCACAGGATATGATTGACAGCAGCAGGAGCCAATGGCTCTCGTTGCTGCAGAGCCTTCTGTGAGAAGAAGAGGGAGAAGAGCAGCGCTGCTGCAGATGAGCATACCACATTGAAAGGTGTTTTACCTAAATGCAGAGAATTCAATAAAATAAAAAGCATTTTACCTTTACAACTTTAATCTGGCCATTGATAGATCAAAATTCAGCTGGTTCAGGAGGAACTAACTTGAGAGGGGCCTCGCGAATGCACAGTAGGGTTCCCGGCGTGAATCCAAAAGGCTACACTGCCGGGTTACCTTACCCGCAATGGCGGCGGCAGCACCCGACAGCTGATGGAGACATCAGCTGCGGTGCCGACATTGAGGGACTGCAGGACAGGTAAGTCCTGACGGAGTTGGGCATAACGGAAATACATCCATCCAGGCAGGGCATAGATCCTGGTCAATTGGGGGAGTGTCAGTAAGGTGCCCATAGGCATAATGTCTCTCAGCGTTTTGATGCCGAATCTCGCCCATATCTGGGGATCCGGAATTGTCCTAAAGTGTGGTAAATTAGGATTCCCCCAGAGGGGTTGGACCGGGGACCAGCGCTCCACCTGAGAAAATCTGCGTCGAGACACATTCCATCTGCACTGTACTGATTCTTTTCTACACCCACTGTATGTACGTACAAATTGGTTATGTACATGTGTTATCACATTCTGCATGCGGCTCCCAAGTCAAGCGATTAGAGAAGGATGGGGAAAGACCTAGTGACCTACTTCAAAGAAAGTTTGCCAAGAAAATTCGAGGCTCTCAAGGGTCAGACATGGTACCCATAGTCTCGTTGAGAGTCAGATACAACTGTAGGAAGTGGAACATAAACACACCTACATGTTTTTGGACTGTGTTTGGAAACTGGAACACATAGGAGAAAGTAAGGCAGATACAGAGAGAACCTACAAGCCCCATGAAGGTAGTGTAGAATCCGGGACCCAAAGTTACTTTAACAGTCTTTCTGGAAAGTGTGACGTAGAGGTTCTTCTTGAGGTTTACTGGTCCTTTAATGGCTCGGTGATCAATGTTGCCCTTACTGAATCATCTTCTGTTTGCCTGAACATAAAGCATAAGGGATAAAGGATAGCAGTGAGGGAGTTAAAGGGTTTGAGGTAGGATTAAATCCAAGAGGGGCAGCAGAACCAGGGGATCCTTCAGACATGCACTTGAACATGGCTGAGGATAAAATCTTTAAATTGAAAAACATGAAAGATTATACACCATGGGTGGGCTATTTAATCCACTAAGTAGCTTGCGAACACCCAGCATATGCTCCACAGGCTGCTCGCATAGGGATGATATATTTCTTGTCCGGCTTCTGGTAAACAATGAGTGCATCACTGCTCTTTCACTACAGCCCCATTTCCATAGCAATGGCTAATGAACAGCAATATAAGCCTCATCATCCATACATGTATGTTCAGGAGCCGCGTAATTGAATCTCTCCTTAGTTCCAGGATACGTATTGGTAGTGTAATCTCTGAATCTCTGCGGTATGGCTTGGGCTAAACAATTCATTGAAATGGACATCTCCTAGTTACTAATTCAATTGTTCGCTAAAGAAAACAATGAACCCTTTCGGCATTGACAAGTCATCTATAGGAGCCTTGTGCAAAGCTAGCTAAAGACACTGGGAGGCAGTAGCTCTAGAAGCCTTGAGTTGACTGCCCTTGGCAATCCATGCCTAATTGTGATTGGCTGACCCAGACAATCAATTGTATTTATTGGTATAGAACAGGGAAGACATGCTACAGATAGGCAGACCATAGACGCTGCAAATTTCTTTCCTACAACCACGGATTTGCAGGAAAGAAATTTGCACGATTCCTTCATCAACACAGTGTTGACAGGGGAATCCCTCCTACCGAGTAATTGCCTTCCCCCAGCTGGGGGGCGGGAGCAGGGTATGGGCGGGCTGGAGCAGGGTATGGGCGGGCAGGGGAAGCTGTCCCTGCTGGGAGAGGACAGTGATTATCGCTAGCCTCTATAGCAGGTCCGTCAGGTTGGTTGTACCCAAATTGATAAAACGATCAACTTGATACATTCACCTAAACCACTTGACGTCCGGAAGATTTACCCCCCCCCCCTTCATGACCAGGCCATTTTTTTGCGATACGGTACTGCGATACTTTAACTGACAATTGTGCAGTTGTGCGGCGCTGTACCCAAACATAATTGACATCATTTTTTTCCACAAATAGAGCTTTCTTTTGGTGGTATATGATCACGGTTTTTATTTTTTGCGCTATAAACAAAAAGACCCACAATTTAAAAAAAAAATTATATTTTTTTATTTTCTGCTATAAAATATATTCAATAAAAAATAAAAATAAATAAAAATGTCTTCATCAATTTAGGCCAATATGTATTTTGCTACATATTTTTGGTTAAAAAAATCCCAACCAGTGTATATTGATTGGTTTACGCAAAAGTTATAGCGTCTTCAAATTATGGGATATTTTTTATTTTTTTGTTCTAGTAATGGCGGCGATCAGTGACTTATAGCGGGACTGTGATATTGCGGCAAGCAGTCGGACACTAACTGACACTTTGGACACTTTTTGGTCAGTGCTAAAAATATGCACTGTCGCTGTACTAATTAAACTGGCAGGGAAGGGGTTAAACATCAGGGGCGATCAAAGGGTTAACTGTGTGCCTAGCCAGTGTTTTAGTGTACTGTGGGACATGCTTTTACTAGTGGAAGACATGCATACTAGTCTCTGCTTTGCAGGAACACAGGATCCATGTCTTCCCTTCAGACACACCACCATTCTGCCCCTGTGCTGGAAGATTGGCGGGTGCCGGCGGACATCGAATCTGCAGTACTTGAAGATCAGCTCCCACTGTGTATAGTCACCGCAGCAGCGGGCGGGCGGTGGCGTGCATGCAGGCCCCATACCCGGAAGTGTCCTGTCACATACCAGGTATGTGATCCGGTGCAGCAGTGCCACCTTGCCACCGTATAAGTGCGTTATACGGGAGGCAAGTGGTTAATGGTTCGAATCGAACCGGCTGAGATTTGAACAGTCTATGGCCGGCCATACTCCTGGTGTTGGAGAAGAAACCTACAATGGGGACAAATGCTCCGGTGACAACTGTCCAAGATGGGATTTTTTTTCACTTGGAGATTTTCTCTCAATTCTTGCTGTGACTCTAAAGCCTAGTATACGCGATCAAAAAATGTAATGAAAAATACCTCTTTCGAAGAGATCGTATCACATGCTTGACGAAGGGGTCCTACGCGGCTCCGAAATGTTACATTTGTTCTTTTGTGATGTGAACTTTCTGCAATAAAAGTTTTGGACTACATTTGAAGATCCATGGTGTGCTGGTGAATATGTGTATTGATCGTACGATATTCTGATCATTAGTACACAGATTTTGAGAGCTGATCAGGACAGTTCATCCAAAATTATTATATTTTGGATGAATTATAATTATATTAAGGGACTAACACAATTTTTTTTTTACGTACGATACCGGATCGTACGATTTTTGTTTAATCAGTACAGTTTTCATCCAAAAAAAATTGGAAGAGGAATACTATGCATGCTCAGCCACAAAAGAATACACTAGAATACAACACATTACATCACTTCCGAAGTTGTATTCTGCCATACGAAAATTTTCGTAAATTGAGTAACCTCTTAATTTTTGATATGAGACTAGCATGCAAAAAAAAGGGACAATCATTCGTCTGATATTGTCATCGGGCGTACGAGGCTTAAAGCGGTTGTATACCTGCAAACATTAAAAAAACCTGTAAGGCAAAGGCATAAATGAGCTAGTATGCACCGCATACTAGCTCATTATAAAATACTTACCTTAGAACGAGGTCGCTGCATCGCATCCTGGCCAACACCAAGGGAGCTGACATTTTCCCCTCGGCGTTTCTTCCATGTTCGCAGCTCCAGTGCTGTGAGTGTCAGGAGCCACGATGACGTCACTCCTGCGGGAGTCGCAAGGTCCGGCACTATACACCGGACCTTCACTGCGCATGGGCCGATGAAGTCGGTGACTGCATGCAGGGTGAATATCTCCTAAACTGGGACTCATTTTACCTACAGGTGAACCTTATTCTAGGCTTACCTGTAGGTAAAAAAAAAAAAAAAGTGTATACAACCGCTTTAGGGCCGGCCATAGACGATGAGCTTTTCTTTCCTGCAGGGAAGGAAATTGCTTGATTCCCCCTTCAACACAGTCAGTGTTGATGGGGGAATCGCTCCTGCAAGGCTATTGTGTTCTCCCCGTGTGTGTATGTGTGTGTGTGGGGGGGGGGGGCAGGAGCCGTTTAATGAAGGTACAACATTTAGCAACTCACATGGTTGATGATTAAAACCGGCACATTAAAGTATGCAGGCATCCGGAGTAAAGCTGTCCACATAGACCATCCTACTCACCGCCATCTACGTCGTCCCTTCCACGCTGCGCTCCACGATCGGTTCAATCGCTCTACTGCAGGGTAGTCTTCCCGGTCACGATTGCAGACTGACAGCGGTAAGAGCCGGCGGTGAGGACGACGGTCTATGCGGACAGCTTTACTCCGGATGCCTGTATACTTAGATGTACCTCTTTTAATCATCAACCATGTGAGGTGCTAAATGTTGTACCTTCATTAAATGTAACCATATTGCTACACTAATGCCGCGTACACATGGTTTTTCCGACGGAATTCCACTCAAGCTTGGCTTGTATACACACGGTCACACAAAAGTTTGCTGAACTTTCGACCGTCAAGAACGCAGTGACGTACAACACTACTACGAGCCGAGAAAATTAAGTTCAATGCTTCCGAGCATGCGTCAAATTGTTTCCGAGCATGCGTAGGAATTTTGCGTGTCGAAATTGCTACAGACGATCAGAATTTCCGATCAGAACTTTTTCAGACCGAAAAATTGAGAACCTGCTCTCAATCTTTTGCTGGCTGGAATTCGGCCAGCAAAAGCCCGATGGAGCATACACACAGTCGCATTTTGCGACCAAAAGCTCTCATCGGTCTTTGGCTGGCTGAATTTCCGGTCGTGTGTACACGGCATTAGAGGCCTGTATACCCTCTCTTTTATACCCTCTAGCTCCTGCTGGATTTTGCTTCTAATCCCCTTGTGGAGGCTGCCATTTGTGGATGGACATTTTATGGTTACACAACAAATCACATCGCTATAATATTTTTATATGGACTATAAACTGAAGGATTTATGAATAAATGGTTTTGGAATGAATCATTTGAGCTTCCATTATTTCTTATAGGGGAAATTTGCTTTGATATACAAGTGTTTTGGATTACAAGCATGTTTCTGAAACAAATTATGCTCGCAATCCAAGGTTTTACTGTATACAATTTTGATGTTATCCCTTTGGAGGAGGTGTCATTCACTACCATTTTGAAAAAGGGGGCCACCATTCTAACTTTGTTTAATTTATTAAATTTTTAATTTAAATTATTTATTACTATTATTATTTTTTTTTACCAATTTGAATTTTGCATACCTATGCAGGGGGTGGTAAGTCACCCCTTTTCTCTCTTCAAGAGCTTCAGCTTCCAGGAGAACCTTCAGCCTGCAACACATCCGGGTGTGTTGGATGCCTGCTCCCCCTCACTGAGTACTGGGTTCAGGGGTGGACTGACAACTCATGGGGCCCCCAGGCAATAGGAGATTATGGGGCCCCCAGGCAATCAGAGATTATGGGGTCACGTAGCATACACAAACACACACACAGTATACAATCACACAGTATACACATACATATACACACAGTATACACAGACATGTTTCTATTGGCTGAGAAGGTACTGGAGAGGTGGGGCAGCTATAATCTCGGGATTTTTAGACCAAAAGGATGTCGGTTAGGGACATTTCAGAGACAGATGTTAAAAAAAACACAGATTTTTACATACTGTCCCTGGTTTTACTGAGGCTGGCAACCCTGATGGGGCCCTCGGGCAGTGCCCGAGTGGCCGAATGGTCAGTCCGCCCCTGACTGGGTTCAATCTGCTGGCCCAAGCTGGCACCTACAGTAGAAGCCGATAGGAGAAACTACAGCACACAGCGGGGAACCAAGCATCAGACACCAGCCGAGTCTCAGATGTGAAGAGTCCACAGCTATAGAACAAAAATAAATGAGGGCTCATTGTACTCAGGAGAGGTTCAGGAGAGATTCAGGAGAGGTTCAGGAGAGATTCAGGAGAGGTTCAGGAGAGGTTGATAATGAGGAGTCTTCTTTTGCGCGCTTTTTTAGATTTCAGAACTTTAAACCAGTAGCAGTTGACTTTATGAACACGTTGCGAATAGAAGGGTGAAATACTGCTGAGCTCTATCAGTAAATGCCTTCACACTAGAAAGGTGACACCTGAATGTGTTGAGTGATATTGTTGTTTGACCTGTTATGGGAACCTGTAGAGCCAGAGCACTCGCATTGTTTCAGCTTTCTATTAATATTTCAGGAAGGTGAAAGAACAACGCATTAGAGCGAGCTTGTTTGTTTAATTAGCACAGATTTTACTGAAGCACTTCACAGCAATCTGCCCCGGTGAATCCTTGTAAAAACTAAGGATTGAGTAACTGTCACTGCTCTAAAGGATAAAAGGAAGGGAAATCACATGCAAACTGGAGGTCATTTGCATCCCTGTGAAAAACCTGAATTAGGGCCCTTTCACACTTATGCCTATGCAACAATGCACTTCTTTTTTGCATGTTACTAAATGCATTTATATACATTTTTGTGCATTTTAAATGCATTTTAATTCTAATTTTATGTTATTGTCTGTCTATTTTTCAAGTGAGGGAAAAGCACTCAAAAAGGAATTTTCTATGCTGCATGTTCAAACAAGTGCATGATACAATATAATATTCTTTTCAATGGGCGTGCTTAAAGTGGTAGTAAACGGACAGTTTTCTTCTTTTTTTTTTTTTGTTTTAAACCTGCAAGATAAAGTTATGCATACTAGCACATTATGTGAAACATACCTTAAAGCGGAGTTCAACCCAAAAATGGAACTTCCACTTTTCGGAATCCTCCCCGCCTCCGGTGTCACATTTGGCACCTTTAAGGGGGGAGGGGGGAGCAGATACCTGTCTAATACAGGTATTTTGCTCCCACTTCCGGGCATAGATAGCTGAGCCACCCACGGGTATCTACACCACTTCCGGTGCCTTCTCCGCCCCCCCCCCCCCCCCCCCCCCCGCTGTATTTTGGGAGACACACAGGTCCCAGAAGAGTCGCAGTAGGGAACCAGGAAGTGAAGCCACAAGGCCGAGAGCCGAGGGAGAGCCGAGGGACGTGTCGGCTTCGGGTGCCGACATTGTGGGTGCCCTGGACAGGTAAGTGTGCAATACTAGAAGCAAACCCAGTTTGCTTTCAGTCAGCTCAAGTGGCAGAACTGAATAGAAGAATAGCACTCACAAGAGCCTGTCAGCTCTTTGAGGGACGAGACGTGAACATATACACTTATTCCAAATACGCATTCTGGGTAGCACATTTGGCAAAGAAGGGGTTATATAGCAGCCAATGGTAAATCCATCTCACATTCTACTTTGGTTACAAGTCTGTTAGAAGCAATACAACTTCCAAAATCAATAGCCATCCTCCATTGCAAAGCACACACAGGACAACAGGTTGACTTCGCTAAGGGAAACACACTAGCAGATAGAATAGCAAAAGAAGCAGCAAACAGGCAAGAGGCCACAATACAAATGCCCTTCCTAGCTCCAGAAATGCCCCTTCTAGACCAAACCTTATCCAACCTCCAGGTCCATGCCACCCCCAAGGACATTAGGAAATGGAACATTGAAGGAGTGCAGAAAAGCCCTGAATCAGGGCTCATCTGCCAAGAGGGGAGACCATGCATACCCGTAGCTAGTGCACCCCTATTTATCTCACAATATAATGAGGTAGGACACAGAGGCTGGCAGGTTACTTGTGGGTTAATGGATAAAGATTTTTTCATCCCCGGTCTTCCCTCATTAGTAAAATCATATGTTGCAAGATGCATTACATGCCTTAGGAACAATCCAAGAAATCCACACAAGGCAAAACATGAACACCTTGTTTACCCATCCACACCATTCACTCACCTTCAGATTGATTTTACACACATGCCCAAGCTAGGCAAGAGGCAAGAATATTTACTTGTGATAGTAGTTATGTTCTCACGATGGACAGAAGTGTTCGTCACCACAAAGGAAGATGCACAAACAGTAGTCAGAATCTTACACAGGAAATAATCCCAAGATGGGGCTGCCCACCTCAAATTAAGTGACTGTCCTGCCTTCATAACCAAGATTTAGTGAAAACACTGAAGATTGATTGGAAGTTTCACATCCCATACTACCCCCAGAGTTCAGGCATAGTAGAAAGAATGAACCGGACACTTAAAGATAAAATCAGGAAAGCCACAAGGGGAACCTTCAATGGATGGAAAAAAGAGGTAAGGATGACTCCTTCGAAAGACCACAGGTTACTCCCCTTTCGAGGTCCTGATGGGAAGACCTTTTGCCACCCCATGGGCCAGACAGCCACTAATGTTAGAAAGAGGGGATCTTGACCTTATACAGGAAGAGTATGTTAAGAAATTGATTGCAACCTTGGACAGAGTTGAAAAACGTGTCGCTCGCACCTTTCCTTTCTCTTCACAGGAACCTACTCACCCTTTCCAGGTGGGAGACATCGTAGTGGACCAGCAACTGAATCGGACCCATTTGGACCCCCGACTACAGTGATCGCGGTTATCGAACAGCCATTCTGGTAGAGGGACAACAGGCTTGGATCCATGCCAGTCATGTGAAGAAGGTGAACCAAACACCTAAGAAGCAAGATAAAGCACAGAGAGGTGAAGCAGGTTATACAAATCCTCGAACAGTGAGTGAATCAGGTGGTCAAGACTCTTAAAAAATGACCTTGCTTATTTCACCGCAGACTTCTGGCAAGGCCTTGGGCCTCCTGCTCTTGATGACTTTGATAGTGTTATTACCAACATGGATAATAACTCACAGTATTTATCATCCTGAAGACTTGGGGGCCCTTGGAGGCATATGTGGCCTACCCAATAACACCACTAATAATACACTTATTAGACATAGAAGGGATGTGTATTCGGATTATGAAGGAACTAAAACTGATAGTTTCACAGAAAAAATGTTGTTACTTAAATTTAAATATAGCTATGCCCAGAAATCAGGATATGAAAAATGTTGGATATGTAGTAAACTGTATCTTAGCACAGCACATATCCCTCTTATGGCGGTAACCCTGAACATCACCCCCTTCCTGAATGGAACACCTCCCATTACCCTTACTAAAGTACCAGTAACATTGAAAAATAGCACTGTTACCTTTCCAACGATGGGTAGGAGCCATTTCCCCGATTGGTGTTTTAGGTTGGAAAATTTATCACAGGGCGGAGAGGTACGAAGCCATACTACAATTAACTTTTCCATGGCCCCAGATTTGTCCACACCTTTTGTCACCACAGATTGTAAATTAAATGAAACTCTATACACCCTTATGAATAATACAAATGCTGATACCGAGATGGGAAAACTGCTTTCACTCCTAGCTCTTACAGGTCTCTCATGTCATGTCCATGACACACAGCAAATCCTCAGCACCTAGCCACTAGCCTTGGGGAACAGTATATACATCTGTTGTCATTCATGGATTCCCATGGACCCTTAGGGATGGTGCTATCTTGCATTACTGATTCCAATAATGGGTATATTGGGGGACAATAAGGGAGGACACCTGTTGAAGGCTAGCATACACACGAGATATCCTCTCAAGCACCGCCACAACAGAGAATTGTTCTTAGAGAAAGACATGGCCTGGGCATGGTTCCCCTCTGGGACAGGATGGGGAATTGATATGATGAAAAGGCTGAACAACTACTCTAAAGTATTAGACGAGATATTAGACAAGAATTCTGATGACATTTCAAAACTAAACCTAGAGACAAGGGCTATCAGAAAATAGTTAGAGCTCCATGATCTATCAATAGAAAGTATGAGTGCCGCACTCACTGGGCTGTGTGAAATAACACCAGTGTAGAGGTACCTGATTATTATGAGATCATTGCACAGCACAGAAAAGAGGTAGACAAACTACAGGTCGAAGTGAGGGATCTAGCTAAGACATGGAGCCCTTTTAACAACATAGGAGGGTTCGACCTCAGTGGGATTTTCTCATGGTTGAAAGACATTGCTATGGTTATTATAATGATCTTGCTTTTTATCTTGTTCGTGTATGCTTGTTTCAAACTTGTTATGTGCTTAATTTCCCAGGCTACTCCTAACCCCTGACCCAGCTGCTGCTAATAAAACTTACCTTAGCTTATATTACAAAAAACAAGATGAGTATTTTACAATGAAACAGGATAAGTCATGCCCATGACTTAAGAGGGGATTGTAATAATATGAATGAACCATCATGACTCCATTTTGTATACCCCCGCCATCTTATGTGAAGTCTCTTATTGTGTAAGTTTAAGTTTGTGTAAGAATGTACAATAATGATTGCACAGCATCCCCCCCCCCCCCTATTGTTCTCACTGCGGTCAAGCCTGTTCTCAGAATGTATATCCTGTTTAGCCTTAGGCAATCAGCTAAGATATGTGACTAATGACCAGATGTCCTATCTAGCTGTTGATAGATATACATCAAGTAACAAACTTGTATAACCCTAGACACATATTAAACTAACCACTCCCCCTCCTTTGTTCTTGAAGTACGCGCTAAAATACTTATATCTATGTATTAATTTGTCTAGTCCCTATAATGTTATTAGTCTGTTAAACCTATGAGCGCATGCTACTGTTAATATCACAATAATACGAGGTTAGCTATGAAGCCAAACACACGGCTAGGAATAATCAAATATTATTTATTTCCCAATAATCAAGAACGCTAACATAAAGTATTAAAAGACATTACAATATCACAAAGCTTACAATCAAATCATATAATATAAGAATATCAAAGATACTTATCACAGGGCCCTCCTTGTAGTCTCGAAAGATGGCCGCCAGACCATGAGGTGACTAGAGACATCCTCTCAAGACCCCATTCCCAGCAAAACAGAAAGAGGAGCTCTCTGCCAATTCCTTTTACCAAGCTCACTCATTCAAACTCCCACACCCACTCAAAGTCACCCCCCCTTTGCCTTTCAGGTATCCATAGCGACCTTATAGTAACCGTCTAATTACACATGTCACAGCAGGTGGGCTACAAAGCTTTTGGTGTGTCTTCCAGCCTGGCTACATTCCAATCCAGGGAATGCCTTCTGTCCTCAAAGATATTGGGAATGTGATATTACATGAGTTCATATTGAATCCAACATATGCCGCTTTGCGACTGAAAATCGCATAAAAACCCTTCTTCAGACACGGTTCCTATTGAACAGTCCATAACTGTTTTGTCCCTGACATGCGTTTCCAAACCAGTATCCATAGAACAGTCCTTTAAACGTCTTAACGTGTTGTATTTTTACAACGTGTCCCTGACATGCGTTTCCAAACCAGTATCCATAGAACAGTCCTTTAAATGTCTTAACGTGTTGTATTTTTACAACGTGTGCAGAAACAGCTCCTATGGAACAGTCCATTGTGGTCTTACCATGTTATGCTTCCCAACACGTGCCGCTTTGCCACTGAGTAACACATCCTTCTTCAGCGACAGCTTCCATGTCACCAGTATGTATCTTTGGTATCTTCTCCTTTCCGGTATCTTCAGGACGGATGCAGTACAGGCAAGGGGTGTCCATTCATTCACCATTCACCAGTATACATTCAGAGCAACATATCAAACAGCTCTCAAACACTGATCTATTATCTAGATAAGTCTTGAGGAGGGCCTTATTACCATAATATAAATCAACTTCTTATCACACTATATACATATATCTGTATCCCATCCCTTTATGCACCCCGCTCCCAATCCTATAACCCTTTACTGTACATATGGGTCGGGATTAGGCAGGCTTGCTCACAGCGGTATTGCAGGGCTCTGACTTGGCAGCAAGGTCTCTAATTTGAACACAGAGACCCTACCGTCAATTCGTCCCTCAACTTGCATAGACAAATGGGAGGTCCTTCTATATAAATACCGAGTCTAATATCACACATATAAATCTGCAAAAATGATTAAACAAAAAAAAAACACACTTCCATCCCTGTGCCTGGATTTCAGAGACCATGCCCAGGGTATACCATGCACCTCTACCTATGGTTAGGTTCAAGGAACCTTCCAGTTTTATGACTAGCGTTACATCGGTATTCTTTAGGACAAAGAAATAAACTCGTCTATGTCCCAAACGACACCCAGGTGCTTCCTCCCCAGCAATGATCCCTGAAATAACTTCCCAACATTTTTATGTTCACCACCATGATGTATTGACCCGGCATACAAAGGACATCATGGTCAGGCTTCCGACCGAGGGAAGTATCAACCTGCTTCCATCTCCTCTGATCACATGTGGGTGATTTAGCCTCAAATGCGACAAGATAGAATCCCCAATCAGTAAGCCCATTGATGCCACCAAATATACAGACCAAGTCCGCACTTCTGTATATGGGATCATACAGCCCAACACCTTTCACCATCCAAACTGGTACAGCCCATCCAGGCATTCGACCACCATTTTGGATTAGTGTAAGCGACGTGTTGTGGCAGAGTCTTATTGAGCGGTGATGTTAACTCATCAGGCCACTGCCCTTTAAACAGAGATTGCCCAATCAGCTTGATGCTGGTTGACACTTCCGCCCGTCACTGCGTGTACGCTAGAGCCCATAACCGATTTCTATCCTGTACCCTCACACCCTCCACCAACCTCTCAATATGGTTCACCAAATCTGGAGCTAATTTACCCTGGGTATTTTGTGAACGTTATTAAGGATGCCACCAATCTCTCTGAGTGACAAAGTCCCGCTCAAGCTATGGCTGAGAGTTTGTTCCTCAGGATACCGATGTCTACTCCATTACCAACACCCATCCCAGCTCCTATTCCCCAATATAGTGCTGAATACATGCCTCCTCTTGTGGTTACTCCTCAGAGATAAGCATCCTGCATGCACCTTATTCCGTGTCCGCACATCTCTGGGAGTAAGTCACTGGTACGATGACAGCACTTGATTCAGCGTATACTCAGCAAATATAGGGTAATAAAACCACTGTGAGATGTCGCAGCACCATGTGGTGAAGGCATATTGTACTCTGGTAGTCAGCGTTTGCTCCCTTTATCTATCGGAGCATGCTCCTGTGTGTATACACTGGCATTCCCTGTGCAGGGTTTCAACTTCTCAGGTGAGACCTCAACCAGGCGCATCTCCCCCAGACAAGGAAATGTTCACCCCATTGATGTGTCACCTGACACCCTCTAGTCCGGCCAACAGACACCTTATTATGTATAAGTGCTCGCCTCCTGGGTACCTGCACCATATAAACTCCGTTACGTCAATACATGTCATACATTACACAACTTTCCTTATTTCAACTCCTCCCTCCAACAAAAAAAAACATATATATTTTACATTTCCATGTTCTGATGGATTGGATGTGTTATATTCCTTTCCCAACCTCCAACCCATTGTACGTATATTAATAACACGTTTGCATTCATCAGGAGAGAGTCCAGCAAAAAAAAATGTTTCAAGTCTTATTGATAGGCACAGTCTTTCAGATTCAGCACCAGATCGTCCATAGGAAAAGAAAAGTGTTAAAGTGAATCTTTTTGTTTGTCCCGTCTCTCCTGATATTTAGTGGAATAAATTTGGGGCGTGGTATGGCACAGACAAACTGCCAACCAGATGATCATCTGTCATCCATTTTCCAGAACCTTTCCAATCTCGCTCCACCAGGATTCTGGAATTGAAAAACAAGAGCAGAATCAAATTCTTATCCATAATATCTGCTTGCTTATTATATTTACTCCTATTTCCTATTTACTTAGTATTCCTGGCTTCTGCAACTTGATCAAACTATCAAAACAACCATGACCTCTTTAGGCAGACTCCACTCTAAAATGAATCCGCATGGTATGATCAAAAATTAAAAAAACGAACGTCACTGTTGTTTCTCAAAAATTCTCAATCTAAAAACGCAAAAAGAAAAACAACCAATGCATTTATCTTTATCTTACGATCTATGCACTAACTTTATCTTACGATCTATGCACTAATTCCCCTTTCAGGTGTATAAAGCCTAAACCTTTTGGAGCTTTTTACACCTGAACAAAACAACAATAAAATAGCTGACTAAGCCAATACCCAAAAACAAAAAAAAAAAAAAAAATATGTTTTTTTTTTTTTTTCCAAAAAAAACAAAAATTTAAAAAAGAATAAACATTAAAAGTCTGGCCATTATCACCCAAGAACAACATGACAAGACAACCACCATACAACAATGACAAACACTCAACTTTTAAAGACATCCATGGATTTTCTCCTGAGAAGAGTACACGTTTCTTTTTTTTATCTGAAAGACAATAAGTTAATGGGAAAAACAACACAAACAAAACAAACAAAACATTTGTAACTTCATCACAACATTTGCTACCTCATTTGTAACTCTTTAGTTTTGTCAGATTATTGTTTAAATATTTTCATTGTTTGCAAACAATTACTAATTAATGAGCTCATGGTACCATGTGATAATCGATTATGCATTTACAATAACCTAACCCCCGTGTTGGTCTCACTTTGACGGACCTGCAAACAAAACACAAATGTTTAGTATCCCAAACCTGTTCTCTCCCTGGTCTCTGGAAAAGGAACACAAAGACAATGATTAAACACGATTATCATGACAATTGACTTTAAGTGCCCCAAGTCTCTTTTCATTAATTGTACTGCTAGGGGAACACCGAGTTGTAGTATAAACAACTAACCTAAAAAAATAAAAATTACAACCATTAAAACTAAAACAGAAATTAATAAAAAAAAAAAAAATTGAAAAATGAAAAATTGAAAGAAAAAAAAATTAATAAAAAAAACAAAATATGAAAAAAAATAATTCAGAAAGAAAAAAAAAAAAAATAATAAAGAAATAAAAACATTAAAAATTAACAATTAATAATAAAAAAAAAATGGAAAAAATAAAAAAATTAATAATAAAGAAAATTAAAAAACCTAATAAAAATTCATTAAATTAATAAAACATTAAACCTTATAAAAAAAAATTACAAAAATACTTAAAACCTTATTCATAGGAAGGAAGCTTTGATCAGAGTATTTTTAACATACTTGCAGCTGACTAAGTGCTGCCAGCATTGCTTCCCCCAGTGCTATGTTTGAATAACCATTCGGCTACTTCCATTTTGATTTTATGCAACTGTCCTACATATTGCTTTTCAGTTTGTAGACTCCGTAATTGGGTCTTAACGGGGAATTGGGTTTGCTTACTATGGGCTCCGTGCTTTGGATTGCTACCCCACCTGGCCGAATAACATTCATAATGCCTTGGGGTAGTTTTCAGGTATGATCTTTTTTTGATATCGTTATTCGCCCAACAATACTTTGCGATGTGACCTCCCCTTTTACACAAACAACATTTTAGCTCTGGTTTCTCTGCATAGGCCCTTTTTTTAACATCTTGTGCTGGAAATTCGCATTGCTGGATAATATTACTGTGATTGGAATTAACAGACTTTACACTTTCATCGTCTGAGGAGTCATCAGAAGTTTCCATTTCAACTCCTGAATCAATTTCAAGCGCAGTTATCACGTTTGTATTTACGTCTCCAGCCTCAATTCCCATCATAGTAATATGATTTGCAGCAACAATAGTATATGGGTCCTCTTTATGTTCCGCTTCTACTTCTGTACACTGAGCATGTGCGGAGGGTACCTCCACCATTGCATCTTCGGCTATTGTAGGTTTGGAGGATAAATCCATTATGGCTGCCTGTGCACCCTGTAATTCCTCCTTAAGTAGTGCGATAACCTGCAAGTTTTCAGCCTCCCTCCTATTCAAAAAAACGATGCAACCTTCTCTTAACTCACACGTTTTCCCTAATTCATGTAATCTCTGTTCCAATTCGCCTTTTTCCGTCACTAATTGTTCAATCTGACTACGCGCTTGTGCATCTGCATTTTCAACCCTAATTAATATATCTTTTGTTATATTTTGTAGCTGCTGCATGAATTGCTTCCTTTCATCTATCCATTCTGATTCCTTCCGTTCAGAAATGTCTCTAATTTTTAAAAACATGCACATCAAATTTGCTAATCTCTGTTTCCTGCCTTTTTTTGAATTCTTTTTAAATGCTATGGCATCATTATGATTATTGCATTGTTCCAATAGGTTGATGAACTGGTATGTTAAAGGACCCTGAGATAGACTGTCTAATTGAATAGACGCATGTTTCTTAAGAAACTCTTCAAGGATCTCCATTGATATGCTAAGCAAGCCCTCTATACTGGAGCTGTAAAACCTGTTTTGGTTACACTGAAATACAGATAAAAAGATAGGCTATTCAAAGGTTTCGCTTGCAAGCTAACTTGTAGTCCCACAACAGCCTACAACAAACAAAAACTACCCCTTGCTACCTGTAGTTCTACAGCCTACACAAGGCACATCCTAAGACACAAGGCAGACTCTTAATCAATGCCTTCCTGTTAGTTTGCAGGCCACATTGAACTTCTATTGGATCAGAGAGTTATGTCACTCTCACGTGAGTAGAAATAATAAAAATGACAAAACAAACAAAAAAAAAAAAAAAACGACAACAAAAAAAAAACTTCCAAAAATAAAACTTCCAAAAATAAACTAACAATATCTCTATCACTTTTTTTTTTTTCCTCAAAGATGTATGGTAATTCCTGTCAATTCCTAACCAAGGGTGATCAGCCCTTTACTCACCAGCCCTCTTGACCAGCTACAAGTATTCTAACACTTTGCATTAGCAATACAACACTTTAACATATATATACATATCTCGGATAATAAAAAAAAAAAAAAAAAAAAAAAAAAAAAAAAAAAAAAGGTCTCACCAGATTTGTCGCGCGTCCGCTATCCAATGAAATATTTCACAACATTTTTATGATCATCCAAGCGTGGTTTCAGAATTCGCGAGCCAGCGCCAATCTTGTCCACACGAGAGACGATTTTCAGTTCTGGGTGTCTTTGATTACCAGGACTCAAAACAAAAATACATTAGTTTGTGGATTCTGTGTAAAAATACATTCTACACGCCTTTGGGGTGCCATATGAAGTACGCGCTAAAATACTTATATCTATGTATTAATTTGTCTAGTCCCTATAATGTTATTAGTCTGTTAAACCTATGAGCGCATGCTACTGTTAATATCACAATAATACGAGGTTAGCTATGAAGCCAAACACACGGCTAGGAATAATCAAATATTATTTATTTCCCAATAATCAAGAACGCTAACATAAAGTATTAAAAGACATTACAATATCACAAAGCTTACAATCAAATCATATAATATAAGAATATCAAAGATATTTATCACAGGGCCCTCCTTGTAGTCTCGAAAGATGGCCGCCAGACCATGAGGTGACTAGAGACATCCTCTCAAGACCCCATTCCCAGCAAAACAGAAAGAGGAGCTCTCTGCCAATTCCTTTTACCAAGCTCACTCATTCAAACTCCCACACCCACTCAAAGTCACCCCCCCTTTGCCTTTCAGGTATCCATAGCGACCTTATAGTAACCGTCTAATTACACATGTCACAGCAGGTGGGCTACAAAGCTTTTGGTGTGTCTTCCAGCCTGGCTACATTCCAATCCAGGGAATGCCTTCTGTCCTCAAAGATATTGGGAATGTGATATTACATGAGTTCATATTGAATCCAACAGTTCTATACTGAATATAAGCTACTTTCGTGCTCAATAAACTCAGACATCTTTTGAACTCACATCCTGTTTCACATGTTCATTGGGTGTCTCACAGTACCGGGGGTCACAGTGGTCTGCCGCAGTTAACCAGGGTGGTCGTTGAGAACCAGAATTCCTTTCACCAAGACTGTTGTTACAGACTCCAGCTCCAATCCAACAATATCACTGGCCTTGCAAATCAGTTTGTTGATGTCGGCCAACCTAAGCCTGCTTCCCCAGCATGCCACTGCATACAGGAGAGTGCTGGCCACCACAGACTCATAAAACATCTTCAGCATCGTCTGGCAGATGTTAAAAGACCTCAGTCTCCTCTTGCATTTCCTATAGAGCATCTCAGTTTCCTCGCTCCAGTCCAGCTTATTAAATATCTACTAAGGTAGATAATGAGCCTTGGGGTTGCCTGAGGATTCTTCAGGAGTGTCTTGGCAAAATGCAATAGATGCCCCAAAATTAGCCCGTGGGAGGATGAAACCAGCCTTATAGTTACACAAAACCACGAGTTTTGATTGTACACCATTTCAACCTTCTAGCTGCCAACCTCCTAACGACCAAAAACATCATCAGTTGATAAGGAGGATGTCCGTTGCCTGCATATAATCCTTGTTTGACCCTCCCTTGCCTCTCTCCATCAGCTTTGGGGTCCCATTAGCTAAGTGATGGAGAAAAACTGAGGGAGAAGAGAAACATTGGAAAACTAGACATTACCAGTTTGTAAAACTGTATTTGCTTTGGAAGAATAAATCACCTTTAAAGAGGAAGTAAACCCTGATGGGTTTTACTTCCTCTTCTTCTCCCTGTATTGCCTGCAAATGAAAAGCATAATGGGTTAGTATGCATCGCATACTAGCCCATTATGTACCACTTACCTGCAAAAGAATCCAGCGGCGTCCCCTGTGTGGGCAGCATCCATCTTCTTGCCCTCTTCCTTCGGGGCCGTGGACTCCGGCTCTGTGATTTGCCCGAGCCGTGTGACATCACTCCCGCGCATGCGCACGGGAGCCGCGACCTACGGCATATGCTAGGGAAGAAACGGCCTTTAGGTTTGTTTCTTCCCTGCGCATGCGCAGTAGCAACTTCCGGCGGACTACAAGTGAAATTTCTCCTAAACGGCGCATGTTTAGGAGATATTTCCACTACCTATAGGTAAGCCTAGAATAAGGTTTACCTATAGGTAAAAGTCCAAAAAGTGGATTTACAACTACTTTAACTTTGGGTGTCCTATTGATGTATTGATGTTGCTGCATAAAAAAAATAAAATGCAAAGCTTTAATATCAGTTTAATAAACACTAAAGGACCCTTGACCCGCCCTGCCCTAAGGAAAGAAGCCTTGACTGCTGGATGCTTGCCAACCAAGCGGGGCGTCAACCTAACCAGGGAGTCGTAGTGGCTCCCTTGGAATTGGCTACAATGGCACAAAGTGACTGGGTGGAGCTGGCACTCTAGGAAAGGCTATGCAGAGTTACGTTCCACTACTTTCAGGAGAAGTTGACGTCACAAGAGTTGACCACCCACCCGCCCGTTGTGTGTTCATCACAGTTTCCTTGGCGGTTTTACCGTGCCAGCAATTGGTATTACTTTATGGGCTATGCCCTCAAGTTGATTACGGGGTCAGTTTAATGCCTGTCTCACACTGATGGTCGAGACAGGCCTCTTATGCCCTGTACACACGATAGGATTTTCCGATGGAAAATGTGTGATAGGACCTTGTTGTCAGAAATTCCGACCCTGTGTAGGCTCCATCACACATTTTCCATAGGAATTTCCGTCACACAAAATTTGAGATCTGGTTCTCAAATTTTCCGACAACAAAATCCGTTGTCGTAAATTCCGATCGTGTGTACACAATTCCGACACAAAGTGCCACGCATGCTCGGAATCAACTTTGTGTGACCGTGTGTATGCAAGACAAGTTTGAGCCAACATGCGTTGGAAAAAATCCCATGGATTTTGTTGTCGGAAAATCCTATCGTGTGTACAGGGCATTAGACTATACGGTTTGGTTAAAGGATGCTCACGGTGTAACCGTGACCGGCATGGTATTTGTATTTTGAAGGTTGTTATACTAAGATGTTCAATAAAGCTGTGGCCCTGCCCTACTTCCAACTTAAAGTGGTCTATGTGTCTTTTTGGGGGGCAAGGTTTTGTTGTGGTTTAAATAAGAGGGGATTAAGACAAGACTAAGCTTCTCAGTAGTCATGACCATGTCAGTTTACGTATGGCGCATGAATCAAATCTGGCGCAGATGTTACCGGTGGGAAGACACAGAATAAGGAAGAAAAAGCTGATCCTATTCCATCTTTTTAAAAAATGGCGGCACAGGTTTTCCAACTGCAGGGGGGAGATAGACCATGGGCACTGCAGACAACCTAAAAGTAAGAGGAAAGTCACTATTACAAAGTTTATTGCTTGTAAAATTAAATACTGTTATCAGTGTTATTGGGGAAGAAGGGGTCCACTTTACCAGATCTTCCCAGTGCTGCTTATAAGGTCATTACTAGAGCTGCGGGAAGTTGGCACCCCATGTTTGTAAAACCTAAATAAAAATATACCATTCGTTTGTGCCGTGTTTGTGCTGATTTGTGCCGCAAAAATGAGCGTTCGGTTTCTGAGATATTAAACATTCAATTTAATGCAAGCCCGCCCACTTTGCACCCCATATTACTAAATTTGAAAAACAAATGCGCCATTCATTTATGCCGTGTTTGTGCTGGTTTGTGCTGCAAAAATAAACGTTTGTGCCGCTTTGGTTGCAGAGATATTGTTCGTTATAGTTGCTGCAACCACGCCCACTTTGCAACCAACATTACTGAATTTGAAAAAAACAAACGCGCCATTCGTTTGTGCCACGTTTGTGCTGGTTTGTGCTGCAAAAATAAACGTTTGTGCCGCTTTGGTTGCAGAGATATTGTTCGTTATAGTTGCTGCAACGCCGCCCACTTTGCAACCCATATTATTGAATTTGAAAAACAAACGCGCCATTCGTTTGTGCCGCGTTTGTGCTGGTTTGTGCCGCAAAAATAAACGTTTGTGCCGATTTGGTTGCAGAGATATTGTGTGTTATAGTTGCTGCAACCCCGCCCACTTTGCAACCAATATTACTGAATTTGAAAAACAAATGCGCCATTCCTTAACGCCAAAATAAACGTGCCGATTTGGTTGCGGAGATATTGTGCGTTATAGTTGCTTCAGCAATATGGGGTGCAAAGTGGGCGGGGCTTGCATTAAATTGAATGTTTAATATCTCAGAAACCGAACCAGCACAAACGCTCATTTTTGCGGCACAAATCAGCACAAACGTGGCACAAACGAATGGTATATTTTTATTCAGGTTTTACAAACAACTTCACACAGCTCATTACTAGGGGCACCAAGTTCCCTCTCTTCACCTCCACCTTTTCAGACTGAAAAGAGAATCTACCTAATTGCTAGGCCCACCGATCTCCCACAGTCTGCTAGTATAGAGGTGTGTGCTTCTCACAGGTAACGATTATTGCACGCTTGTTTTGTGCAATAATCTCTACCCATGTATGGCGGATTTAGGAATGCTCTGCACAGTAATGTTCTCCTGGTCAGTCCTGGCTCAAGAAAAACCACCTGCCAGGAACTGGATTCATCTCTGTTTGCTGTGTCAGATGCAGCTGCTAATATTTACCCAAGACTGTGTAATGTCCCAGAATTGAGCTGCTGAAAGATTAGAATCCAGAACATGAGTGATAGGGATTGCCTGGCCCAGTTCTCCTAATCTACCGGTGAAGGAAAGAAAACGATGGCTGGAAAATGTCAAGTACTGGAAAAGCAGCCATTTGTCTCCTCGGGCAGCATTGGGGGTAGCCCCTTGCTTTTACAAAATAAAGAAAGCTGTTTTAAAGTAAACCGTCACCCATTAAAATAACTTCCCTCCATCACAATTGGAGATGTTTCCCCTTTTTAGGCCTATACGAGAATGGCATAGAAACCTCCCCACTGCATCCTGGGATGTGTGATGTGGACAATTTTACTGATGGGCACATGCACACCCTGGCACCATGGGCACACACGCACAGACATGATGTTGCTCTCTGCACATGTGTGGGTGATTCACGGGCATGTGCACACTCGGCATGATTATAGATTACTGTAAGTTCCAGATACCAGAAATCACACGCTGAGATGTGCCCTAGGTATCCCAAAAACCAGGCAGAGATCTGCGGAACATCTGTCCAACTCCAGGAATGAAGTTCCTCTTCAAATATAAATATAACTCTTTCTTCATAAATAAAAAAGCAACCTAAATCAGCCATTTATTTAACCTCAGTTGTATGTGTAGTAAAAGCAGCCATTTTGTTTCCAGAGGCGAAATCTTGAGTGTATTTGGGGACCTGAGCATTTGTCTGTATAGATATTTTATATACAGTAAAACCTTGGTTTGAGAGTAACTTGGTTTGAGAGCGTTTTGCAAGACAAGCTATATTTTTAAATAAAGTTTGACTTGATATACAAGCGATGTCTGGATATACAAGTAACGTCATGTCACAACTGAGTATAATGCCCCGTACACACAGTCGGAAAATCCGACCACAAAATCCATCGGATTTTGTCCGACACTGGTGTTGCATACACACGGTCGGACAAAGTTGTCGGAAAATCCGATCATTCTGAACGTGGTGACGTTTGTTGCCTACGACGGGACTACGTAGAGGCTAGTAGCCAATAGCTTTGGTCTTGTAATGTGATCTGAGCATGCGTGGCACTTTGTCCGTCGGAAAATACACACAATCGGAAAAAGTCCGATAGGACTTTGTTGTCGGAAAATTTGAGAGCAGGAGATAAAACTTTGTCCGTCGGAAAATCCGACGGAAAAAGTCCGGTGGAGCCTACACACGGTCAGAATTTCCGACAACATTGTCCGATAGGACATTTTCCATCGGAAAATCCGACCGTGTGTACGGGGCATTAAAGAGAAGAGAGGCGCCTCTAAGTGGAGCAATATGGTTACAATTAATGAAGGTACAACATTGAGCAATATTTTGCTACACTAATGCCACGTACACACGACCGGACTTTCTGGCAGAATAGGTCCGACGGAATCATTCCGTCGGATATTCCGATCGTGTGTGGGATAATCCGATCGTTTTTCTAAAAAAATTCTGACGGACCTAGAAATAGAACATGTTTAAATTCTTTCCGACGGAATCAATTCCTATCGGGAAAACTGTTCGTCTGTATGCTGGTCCGACGGACCAAACACGACGCAAGGGAAGCTATTGGCTACTGGCTATTGAACTTCCTTTTCTAGTTCCGTCGCACGTCATCACGTTCAAAACAAACGGACTTTGGTCCGTTCGTGTGTGGGCAAGTCATTTCGTTCGTAACTCCGTCGTAACTCCATCGGGAAGACCGTCTGACCTTTTCTGCCGGGAAGTCCGGTCCTGTGTACGCGGCATTAGAGGCGCCTCTCTTCTCTTCTATACTCTGGAGCTCCTGCTGGATTTTTCTTCTAATCCCCTTGTGGAGGCTTCCACTTGTGGATGGACATTTTATGGTTACACAACCTGATCACATTGATAGAATCTTTTATATGGACTATAAACTGAAGGACCTATGAATAAATGGTTGTGGAACTAATCATCTGAGTTTCCATTATTTCTTATGGGGAAATTTGCTTTGATATACAAGTGCTTTGGATTACAAGCATGTTTGCGGAACGAATTATGCTCACAATCCAAGGTTTTACTGTACTGTATATTAAAGCCAGCCATTTTGTTTATTTATTTTTGTATACAAACTTTTTTATTCAGGAAAATTCTAGTGGCACATTCCGAATTTCCGAATTTAGAATTTTCGAATTTCCGAATTTTCGAATTTTTGAATATCCGAATTTCGCATTTTCGGATTTCAGAATTTTCGAATTTCCGAATTTCCGAATTTCCGAATCTTGAATTTTCGAATTTTCGAATATCCGAATTTCGCATTTTCGGATTTCCGAATTTTCAAATTTCCCAATTTCCGAATCTTGAATTTTCGAAATTTCCGAATTTCGAATTTTCGGATTTCCGAATTTTCGGATTTTCGAATTTCCGAATTCCGAATTTTCTAATTTCCGAATTTTCGGAATTCGGAAATTCAAAAATGTGAAAATTCGAAAATCTGAAAAAAAGAAAGAAAATCTGTTTAATTCTAAATAATAACTAACTATTAAATTATAGGTATTGGAATTCCCTTTCAAATTTGTCTGTTAGTGAATGTAACGAGTACGAATTAATCCGAAGTTATGAATTATCTGAAATAACGAATGCCGCATCTAACCAAATGGAACGATCTAATAATAATAAATAACAATAATAATAATAAAACCTTTTTATTATTATTAATTATTTATTATTAATTTGTTCCGTTCTATTCGTTTAGATGCGGCATTCGTTATTTCAGATAATTCGTAACTTCGGATAAATTTGGACTCGTTAATTTAATAATTAGTAATTAATTAAACTGATTTTCTGTATTGTTTTCAGATTTTCAAATTTTGGGATTTTCAAATCTTTGAATTCCCGAATTCCGAAAATCTGAAAATTTGGAGTTCCGAAAGTCTGAGAATTCCGAAAAACCGAAAATCCAAAATTCGGAAATTCGATAATTCTGAAATCCAAAAATTCGAAATTCGGAAATTTGAAAATTCTGAATTTCGGAAATCCGAAAATTCGGAATTTCGGAAATCCGAAAATTCGGAATTTCATAAATCCGAAAATTCGGAATGTCGGAAATCCGAAAATTCGGAATTTCGTAAATCCGAAAATTCGAAATTCGGAAATCCGAAAATTAGAACTTCGGAAATTCGGAAATTCAAAAAATTCGGAAATTTCGAAATTCGGAAATCCGAAAATTCGAAATTCGGAAATCCGAAAAATAGAAATGTAAAAATTCCCGAAATTTCGGAATTCCGAATTTTCTAATTTCCAAATTTTCTAATTTTCTAATTTCCAAATTTTCTAATTTCCAAATTTTCGAATTAAGCAAAAAAAACGAATGAAAGGAAAATGAACAAATTTTTGGTCAGTGCACATGTCTAATTAAATTATGCGTAAAATTACAGTTTGTTGTACTGTAATATTTAGTGGTGATATTTATAGGGGTATAATCTTACATGAAGCATCCCAGTATATGGTGGAGGGATAGTTTTACACGATACAGATTGTAATGATAAAAGTTCCCAGTTCAAGAATAGTAGGGCTGTACCATATGTCCATGTACATACAGTGCCTTGAAAAAGTATTCATACCCCTTGAAATTTTCCACATTTTGTCATGTTACAACCAAAAACGTAAATTTTTTTTCTTGGGATTTTATGTGATAGACCAACACAAAGTGGCACATAATTGTGAAGTGGAAGGAAAATGATAAATGGTTTTCAATTTTTTTTACAAATAAATATGTGAAAAGTGTGGGGTACATTTGTATTCAGCCCCCCTGAGTCAATACTTTGTAGAACCGCCTTTTGCTGCAATTACAGCTGCAAATCCTTTTGGGTATGGAAAAAAAACAATAATTATTGCACTAAGGTATTCCAGCAGGCAAAGCTGTGCCATCTGGGATGATGAGGGAATCATTATGATGTCAGGATCCTGAACATATAGTCCAAGCTCTGACCAATGAGCAGCAGAGAGTGAATATATGAATAAAATGATGTTAGGAATGACTCATGGTAGGGGTGATGGGTTTTGAAAGGAAGTCCATAGCCTGGGTGATTAGCACAGGGAGTATAGCTGGCACAGGGAAGGCAGCACACTGGCGAGTAGAAGAACCTCTGGGAAAAATACAAGAAAAACAGACAAGCAGCGCCAATCTAAGTGCAGCAGTATTGTAACATTTAATTTAGTAGTAATGCACTCACTTGAAACAGAATAAAAGCATCTTGGTAAATGTCAGATGGACATCAGGGATCCAAAGTGGTCATCCAGGCAGTGCTTAGGCGACCGCCTAATTTGCCTAATTAGAGAGCCGCCTCTGCTCCTGCGCCCTATACACCCCAGCCCGGGACACCGGAAACCACTGGCGCTGCCAAGCAAGACGCTTGGCAGCGCCAGTGGTTTCCGGTGTCCCGGGCTGGGGTGTATAGGGCGCAGGAGCAGAGGCGGCTCTCTAATTAGGCAAATTAGGCGGTCGCCTAAGGCCCCGCACTCCTAGGGGCCTCGCGGCCACCTAATTCTCCTGATGTGTGTGTTACAGTTGAAGGGAATATCATGCAATTTATACAGTTAATTTCTATTGCTTTAATTATTTTTCCCATTTTGGGCATGAGTGGGGCCTCATGTCTAAGATTTGCCTAAGGCCTCACAACGCCTAGAGCCGCCTCTGCGCAGGAGGATGTCGTCATTTAGGAAGTCCCTGGTCTCAGTAGGAGGAAGCTGTGACGTGTTCGGAGCATGTGCATTACTACTAAATTAAATATGTTACAATATTGCTACACTTAGATTGGCGCTGCTTGTCTGTTTTTCTTGTAGTCTTTTTGGGGATGTCTCTACCAGCTTAGCACATCTAGAGAGTGAAATATTTGCCCATTCTTCTTTGCAAAATAGCTCAAGCTCTGTCAGATTGGATGGAGAGCCTCTGTGAACAGCAATTTTCAAGTCTTGCCACAGATTCTCAATTGGATTTAGGTCTGGACTTTGACTGGGACAGTCTAGCACATGAATATGCTTTGATGTAAACCAATCCATTGTAGCTCTGGCTGTATGTTTAGGGTCGTTGTCCTGCTGGAAGGTGAACCTCCGCCCCAGTCTCAAGTCTTTTGCAGACTCTAATGCCCCGTACCCACGATCGCAAATTGCGCAAGCAAAAGTCCGATGTGAGCTTTTGGTCGTAAATTCTGACCGTGTGTATGCTCCATCGGACTTTTGCTGGCAGAATTCCCGCCAGCAAAAGATTGAGAGCAGGTTCTCTATTTTTCGGTTGGAAAAAGTTCTGATCGAAAATTTCCGATCGTCTGTACCAATTGCGACGTGCAAAATTCCTACGCATGCTCGGAAACAATTCGACGCATGCTCAGAAGCATTGAACTTCATTTTCTTGGCTCGTCGTAGTG
Organism: Lithobates sylvaticus; assembly: GCA_028564925.1. Taxonomy (NCBI): domain Eukaryota; kingdom Metazoa; phylum Chordata; class Amphibia; order Anura; family Ranidae; genus Lithobates; species Lithobates sylvaticus. The sequence goes on along the minus strand of CM053028.1, from coordinate 47,493,224 downwards.
TTGTACGTCACCGCGTTCTTGACGGTCAAAAGCTCAGAGAACTTTTGTGTGACCCGTGTGTATGCAAGCAAGCTTCTTGCCACTTTTCCAAAAAGTGCAGTGCACGACTAATAGTTGTCCTGAGGACAGATTCTCCCACCTGAGCTGTGGATCTCTGCAGCTCCTCCAGAGTTACCATGCGCCTCTTGGCTGCTTCTCTGATTAATGCTCTCCTTGCCCGGCCTGTCAGTTTAGGTGGCCATGTCTTGGTAGGTTTTCCGTTGTGCCATACTCTTTTTATTTTCGGATGATGGATTGAACAGAGCTCTGTGAGATGTTCAAAGCTTGGGATATTTTTTGATGGCTACAGGGTGGCGGCCCAGTTCTGGGACACCCTTAGAGGGTGACGCTCTCTGTGAATGCAGCGTTCTCCGGACACTGCTGTTCACAGATTGAGGTAAAGAGCTGATCAGCTCTTTACACAGCCGGTTATTGGCTCTCCTTTCCTCACGCTGAGAGTGGGAGAAACGGAGAAGAGAGAGGATAACCGGCTTCTGTATAAAGGACATGTACACTGATAATCAGTGCAATCCCAACAGTGCCCACGGGTGCTGCCAATCAGTGCCCACCAGTGCTGCCAGTCAGTGCCCATCAGTGCCTCCTTATCAGTGTCACCTATCAGTGCTGCCTACCAGTGCCCATCAGTGTTGCCTATCAGTGCCTATCAAAGCCCATCAGTGCCACCTCATCAGTGCAGTCTCATCAGTGCCCATCAGTGCCGCCTCATCAGTGCCCATCAGTGACAGTCTTATCAGTGCCCATCAGTGCCGCCTCATCAGTGCCCATCAGTGCAGCCTCATCAGTGCCCATCAGTGCAGTCTCATCAGTGCCCTTCAGTGCCGCCTCATCAGTGTCCATTAGTGCCGCCTCATCAGTGCCCATCAGTGCCGCCTCATCAGTGTCCATTAGTGCCGCCTCATCAGTGCCCATCAGTGCATCCTCATCAGCGCACATCAGTGAAGGAGAAAAATTACCTGATTTATTTAATTATTTTGTCTTTTTTGTTTATTTAGCAAAAAATAAAAAATAAACCCAATGGGGATCAAATACCAACAAAAGAAAGCTCTATAAACATTTCATATGAGTACAGTGTAGCATGACCGCGCAATTGTCATTCAAAGTGTGACAACACTGAATGCTGAAAATTGGCCTGGGCAGGAAGGGGGTGAAAGTGCCCAGTAGGCAATGGTTAATGCAGGGCACAAGTGTGCAGAAAAGGTTCATGCATGCATGGATGTGTAGAACTGCAGGCCTCCAGGACCTAGTAGAGACCCGCAGCACACCTGTACTCACGCCAGGCATTTCCGCACATGTGCAAACCAACCGCAACTCCAAATAGATAGCTGCCAGAACCCCCATGTGGTGTGTCCGCATATGTGCCAAAATGCCACCCCGCATGTGCAGATGTGCTACAGGTCTTTGCCCGGTACAAGAGACTTGCTGCACTGCCTGTCAACTGAATTCATAGAGGAGGCACTGCAACCAGGTACCAAACTATCAGCTCGCGGTTGCAGCGCGGTCCTGCAATGTAAAATACAATGAAAAAATAGAAGTGAAAATAAAACCAGGCGTAAGAAGGCGGCAGTAGTGCCTCCTGAATGCCCGTCAGCCCCTGCTATGCTGTAATCTGAAAAGCGATCCACTGTGGTTAGCTTTTCACAGAGCAGTAAACATTACCGCAAGCCTGAAAGAGACCTGGAAGTCAATGTGGGGCTAATAGTTTCTAGACATGTTATGCTGAAGGCAAGACTTTAGGCCATATGCAAGCACTGACAAGCCGTAACCTATAATAATAAGTTGGATTTATAACTTGACACCTTGTCCATAGACAATAAGATAAGCCAAGAATCCTATTTGTTTAAGCCTCCTCCACTTCAGCCTGAGACCTAACCAGCTAAACCAGTGCTGGTTGACTTTCTTGATATACAGTATCCAGGGCCGGCCCAAGACATTGTGCTGCCCGGGACCAAGAATGAAATGCTGCCTCCCCCCCCCCAATAAAAAAAAAAAATCACGCCCACCAAAAGCCCCCCACATTCATTATTTTATATTATGATAACTAAAGGGGGCCAATCATGGCAGTCTACATGTATATAGGAGTATAAAGAGGACCCGTCATGGCTCTATACATGTATAGGAATATAAAGAGGACCTGTCATGGCTCTATACATGTATATAGGAATATAAAGAGGACCCGTCATTGCTCTATACATATATATATAGGAATATAAAAAGGACCCGTTATTGCTCTATACATGTATATAGGAGTATAAAGAGGACCTGTCATGGCTCTATACATGTAAAGGAGTATAAAGAGGACCTGTCATGGCTCTATACATGTAAAGGAATATAAAGAGGACCTGTCATGGCTCTATACATGTATAAAGGAGTATAAAGAGGACCCGTCATGGCTCTATACATGTATATAAGAGTATAAAGAGGACCTGTCATGGCGCTATACATGTAAAGGAATATAAAGAGGACCTGTCATGGCACTATACATGTATATAGGAGTATAAAGAGGACCTGTCATGGCTCTATACATGTATATAGGAGTATAAAGAGGACCTGTCATGGCTCTATACATGTATATAGGAGTATAAAGAGGTCCTGTCATGGCTCTATACATGTATATAGGAGTATAAAGAGGACCTGTTATGGCTCTATACATGTATATAGGAGTATAAAGAGGTCTTGTCATGGCTCTATACATGTATATAGGAGTATAAAGAGGACCTGCCATGGCTCTATACATGTATATAGGAGTATAAAGAGGACCTGTCATGGCTCTATACATGTAAAGGAATATAAAGAGGACCTATCATGGCTCTATACATGTATATAGGAGTATAAAGAGGACCTGTCATGGCTCTATACATGTAAAGGAATATAAAGAGGACCTGTCATGGCTCTATACATGTATATAGGAATGTAAAAGGACGTGTCAAGCGGAACGGGCTGGCTGGTGGGCATCAGTTTGCCGCCCCCCTGAAAGCTCTGCTTGGTACCCATGTTCCTACCAGGTCCCATGATAGGGCTGGTGTCTTGCCGAAAAAGGTCCCCCGGCAGGTAATGACCCCCCTGTAGAGTGCAGGCTTGCGCAGTATAAATGAATACGGAGCCGCCAAATGTCTCCAAAGATGAACAGCTGATCGTCGGCTCTACACTGCGCCTGCGCATACTACATTCTGCCCTGAGTCCAGGTTGGACACAAACACCAAAAAATAAGCTGACAGGGGTTATGACCTCTACTGCTCTATCCAAAACACAACCTATTAATTTGTATGGCACCACAGCAGACAATGATACTGTATATCAGCCTATCTTAGGAAGGCCATAGATGGTGTAACTTGCTTTCTTGTTACCAGTGTTGATGGGGGAATCCTTCCCTTGGCGCTATAGCAGCTGGCAATAATAACATGCTGAAAATCCAACATGCTGGTTATACCCAAGTTGATTGATGGATAGACTTGTGTACATTCAGCCTGCCCATAGATGATTTGAATCTCGGCCAGTTCCTACTGAACCAGCCAGGATTTGAACCATCTATGGCTTTAACCTTTTTGCTCCACAGGAATCCTTTATTTACTGATGGGAAACCCCTGCTAAAACCAATTTATCGGGGTCGTTGGGAACACCCAGGGCCGGATTAACATAGGGGCTATCGGAGCTGCAGCTCCAGGCCCCTTTCTCAAGATAGGCCCATTTGCCCCAAAAAAAAAAAAAAAAATTCTAAAAAAAAAAAAAAAAAAAGATCGACTTCGAGGGTTGTAGCTCAACGATCAGAAGTCACAGAGACCCCACATTCGGGTTTGTAGGTAGCTAAAGACCTACTCCAGCACTGGTTAAAATATGGGGCTGCTATCATCTATCGTTCTGGAGATATGGAGTTGCTTGTGCAGTCGATCAGAAGCTACATACAGAGCGGCCAGTTTAAATACAAGCTGGCACACTCTGCAGCAGACTGAGAGGATGAACTCACAGAGCTTATAATAATTATTTGTATATTACTTATGATAATTAACCCCTTGCCCCCTTTTTGATAGAAAATTACTCAGAAGCCTCAAGCATAATATATATTGTTTTAGCAGACACCCTATGGAATAAAATTGTGGTCTTTGCAACTTTTTATGTTACACAATATTTGTGCAGCAATTTTTCAAATGTTTTTTTTGGAAAGAAACTGTTTCATTCATAATAAAAAAAACAATAAAGTTAGCATGATTTTTTTTGTGTACCAAGCGATGCTTTAATTTTTTTACAGGTTACATGTTCAGAGTTACAGAGGCGGTCTAAGGCTAGAATTATTGTTCTCACTCTAACGATCGTGGCATATGTAACCTGTGTGTATCTGGCTCTGATACTAACCAGTGCCTACCCAGCCACTGACTAGTATCTCTCCCCAGCCTGTCCCCACACACCCTCTCACCTGCTGACCTGTGAATGGGGGAATCACTCCTGCGGTGTTATTGTGTTCTGCCAGTGAATATAATGATCAGTGTTGCTAACTATAGCTGGCAGCACTGATTGTTTTGGGGAAAACCTGACAGGCTAGTTGTACTCAAGTCGGTTAATAGGTTGACTTGTGTAAAACCAGGTAGCCCATACATAGATCGACTATGGCTGGTCTCTGCTTAATTGGTGCAATTTCAATCTATGTATGGCCTGCTTAACCACTACACAGTCCCTAAACAGCCTTCCACAAACCTTTACATTTTTCCTTCCCAGATTCCTTCATCCTCCTCTCCTATACATAGTGCCCACTTTCATACTCTCCACACTTCTCTCCTGTTCATACTGCTCACTGTCATACCCTCCACACTTGTCTCCTATACATAGCGCCCGCTGTCTTATCCTACACACTCCTCTCCTGTACATAGTGCCCGCTGTCATACACTTCTCTCCTGTACATAGTGCCCACTGTCGTACCCTCCACACTCCTCTCCTGTACATACTGCTCACTGTCATACCCTCCACACTCCTCTGCTGTGCATACTGCCCACTGTCATACTCTTCACACTCCTCTCCTGTACATAGTGCCTTCTGTCATACCCTCCACACTCCTCTCATGTACATAGTGCCCACTGTTAGACCCTCCACATTCCTCTCCCTCACCTGCACATACTTCCCATTTTTATACCATCCATTCTCCTCCCCTATGCCTCTTACCCACAAAAACAGTTCTTTAAAATTATACTGAATATCCTCAATGTTACCAGCTCTATAATGGGCACACTTTTGTTAGTTCAACTAAAGGAAATATCAGTCATCATATTTGTTCTGCCCCATTATTAGTACTTATTTAATTTTGTAATTAATATTGTGATGTATAGAGGAACATAGGGGATGTCAGTTACTCTAAATATAGCACTTGTAAAAAAGTATCCCTGAAAATATTTTTGAAATGTTGGCAACTATGCAGGTGAGAGGCTCCTGGGTTCCAATGATATTAAAGCGGTAGTAAACTTTTCTAACGTTACTATTTTTTAGAGGCCCTGAGGTAGGTTATGCCATAATGTACAAGTATGCACAGCATATTAGCACATTAGGGTACACTTAAATTGTCAGACTGAGCCCTCCAGTGCTGTGCTGTGATCAATCCGGCCCGGGCGCTTTCATCTTCACCCGGTCTTCCTTCCGGGTTCTGTGCCTTCGGTCACTTGCCTTGGCTGGGCTGTGTTGATGTCATTCCCACACATGCTCATGTGCATCCTCTCTCTCTCATCCCCCCTTTCTCTCTCATCCTCTTTCCCTTACCCCTAACACCTCTTTCATCCCCTTTCTCTCTCTCTCTCTCTCTCTCTCTCTCTCTCTCTCATCCTCCCTCTCTCTTTAATTTAATTTGTTATAACAAAAAATTGTTTGCATTTTTATTTATTAATTTATTGTTTATAAAAGGCCCCACCAAAAACCTCAGCACCAGGCCCATGATGTTCTTAATCTGGCCCTGGGAACACCCCCCCCCCCCCCCAGCAGTGGTTGCTCAGAATCCCCCATGCAGACAGCTAAAAAGACCATTGGTGTCATCAAATGAGAGGTCAGTCAGATATTGATCAAGGAACCCCTAGGAGCCTCTAGGAACCCAAGGGTTCCATGGAGCCTTGGTTGAGAATAGCTGCTCTATATAAATAATTAGTGGTATTAATAGTAATAATCTGGTTAAGCAAATAGGTATTCCTTTCTGCTTTGTCTGGTTAAACATGAACTGTAGGTAAAGAACATCTGTGCCCACCAAAACGTAGGCCTTGCCTGGTTAACATGTTATATACAATATTTGAAAAGGGACGTTCTTTTAGGAAGGCTTTTTTCTTCAAGTTTCATTCAAACCCAGCGATTTAGAAATCTATTAAACTCAAGCACCCCTCTGCCATTATGCAGGCAAGGCACATACAGTAGTCAAGTAGGGCATTTCATCGAAAATACATGTATATTTCTTCTTAAGCTGAAAGAAATAATGTATAGAAATCCCATGAAGTTGTGAATGGTGTCACTTTGAATCAGGACTCTGTAGGTGCAAGAAAAGTCTCTCTAATCAGGAAAATTCCAAATGAAATTGGAAAAGAATTCCAACACACTGAACTTCTGAAGGACATTCAGGCTTTTTTTTTTGTGCTCACAGAAGAAAATAGGCTTTGTAAGAAGGATCTTCTCACCGAGGCCAACTTTGTGCTGCATGAGAACTTGCTTGGAAGTGTATGTGTGTTCCAAATGAAAAAGCTTTAACGGGGCTTTGATCTTAGACTTACACCACCTGATAGAAAGGACGCACTTGGCAATGCACGTTTCCTTTACACAATACCCCTTTATCACCAGGAATAAGTGTAGAAACAAAGACTTTTTTTTTTTTGGATTGTTTTATATTCGTATAAAATCCCAAAGTCTTGGTAGCCAAGTGAAAAGTTTCTGTACAAAAGCAAAGTGTGTTATTTCATTGACACGGACGGTGGTCTTTATAACTCTTTAGAGCTGGATTTCATTTCCCTTGTGAAATTTTCTCTGTGAGCCAAACCAGGCTCTTTCATTCGTAGGTAGCGCTAAACCCAATCACTACAATTTCATATGAGTTTGAACATGTGTACAGCATTTCAAAGGCGGTTTTCATTTTTTTTTTTTTAATCTGTGCAATTTTTGTTAAAAGACTACCTGGAGACCCTGCCATTAGGGCTTTATTCAGGTACCTCTTGTTATTGAGTGACGGCCATCTCCCAGTTGTCACTCTGTCATATACCCCCCCATGGAAATTACAAGCGGCACACATTGTGCAGGCTTACATTGTGCAGGCTTGGCCCACTTTTGTTACTCTTATGCCTGGCTCTCATGTTGCTGATGTGACTTCTATGCTTTATGAGTCTACTGCCGCGTACACACGATCGGTTTTGCCATTGGAATTCTGTCAAAAACCTTCGAACTTAATTCCGACGGCAAAAAACGTTTTTTCGGGAGCAGCGATTTTAATAATGCTTAAAGTGAAACAATAAAAATGAACTATGCCTTTAAATATAATGCCTGGGGGTGTCCTTAGTATGCCTGTAAAGTAGCAAATTTTTCCAGAGTTTATAACAGTACCACAGCAAAATTAATTTCTAAAGGAAAAAAAGTAATTTAAAACTGCTCGCGGCTGTAATGTATTGTCGGGTCCTGGCAATACAGATAAAAATCATTGAAAAAAAACGGGTCCCCCCCCCCAGTCCAGCGGCACTATAAAAAGGAAGTTTGACCGCTTAAGGACCGCCTCCTACACATTTACGTCGGCAGAATGGCACGGCTGGGCACATCAACATACAGGTACGTTGCTCTTTAAGTGCCCTGCCGCGGGTCGCGTGCCGGCGCGCTCGCGACCCAGTCCTGAGCTCCGTGAGCATTGGACCCGCGGACCCGATCGCCGTTGGTGTCCCGCGATTGGGTCACAGAGCTGAAGAACGCGGAGAGGTATGTGTAAACAAACCTCTCCCCGTGCTTCCTAGTGAGACTGTCACTGATCGTCTGTTCCCTGTCATCGGGAAAGATGATCAGTGATGTCGAACGCAAACCACGCTCCCTACAGTAAAAAAAACACACACGTCACACTTAACCCCTCCCCGCCCCCTAGTGGATTACCCCTTCACTGCCAGTGTCATTTACACAGGAATCAGTGCATTTAAATAGCACTGATTGCTGTATAAATGACAATGGTCCCAAAAATGTGTCAAAAATGTCCGATGTGTCCGCCATAATGTCGCAGTCACAATAAAAATCGCTGATCGCCGCCATTACTAGTAAAAAAAAAATATTAATAAAAATGCTATAAAACTATCCCCTATTTTGTAAACACTATAACTTTTGCGCAAACCAATCAATAATCGCTAATTTGCTCTTTTTTTTACCAAAAATATGTAGAATATGTATCGGCCTAAACTGAGGAAAAAAAATGTTTTTTTATATATTTTTTGGGGATATTTATTATAGCAAAAAGTAAAAAATATTGATTTTTTTTCAAAATTGTTGCTCTATTTTTGTTTATAGCGCAAAAAACAAAAACCGAAGAGGTGGTCAAATAGGCTGGTTGATCCCGTCTTCTCTGATCCTCCCCTTCTTCCACAGTCTCCAATCTATCTCCTGATAAGACAGAGCCATTAGAGTCACTCTGCACATATTCAGTTTGGTGTGTATTTTTTAATATCACTTTCTTCTGGCCGGTCACATGGCGTCTTCTTCTTCTCTTCTCCCTGCATTGGCAGTGAGTGGCTTTTAATACTTTGCAAAATCATACTGTGAGTCCAGGTGGTGTCTCCATGACAGCCTGGTCTTACAGGAAGTGGGTTCAATGATACTGGCAGTTTAACCTGGAAAAGTACCATTCACAGACAGTGTAGTTTCTGCAGGCAGTAGTGCTGAAGATAATGTGACTATTGCAGTGAATGCTGTAATTTTAATATTTAAAAAAACTTGGTGAATTTTTTTTATGTCCTACTTACATAGGATGTCAATGAAGCATATTTGTGATGATATGTGATGATATCACGAAAATCCCCTAGGAGAGAGTAGAAGACTTTTCCAAAAGGGGACCCTTTTGCAAGATATTGATATATATATTTCTATATATTTCTAGATATATTTCTCTTCTTTGCAACTACTGAAACCCCAAAAGTATCCTGAAGAAGTTTACAACGAAAAAGCGTAGACGCATTAGGGCTCACATCATATATAGATTGTCATCTGTATATATGATTTTTATTTACATTTCTTTCACGTCTTTGTTTTTTGTACTCAATGTATTTTTCAATAAATGTTACCGTATATACTCAAGTATAAGCCGAGTTTTTCAACACATTTTTTTGTGCTGAAAGTGCCCCCTTCGGCTTATACTCAAGTCAAGCACTTTTCTGCAGCAGAGAATGACATTTTCCGACCCCATATCTCGGGGCCACTTGGTGCTAGGAACCCCAAATTTGGTTTGCAAACCCAGTGGAACCAACACTACAACATTTCCACATTCCTAGCATTAAGTGGCCCAGAGATACAGGGCCCCAAAGTCGGTCAACTGTGTCCATCTGCAGCAATGTCATTTCGGGACCCTTTGGGTCCAGAGACCGGAAATTTTGGCTGCAGCTAGGGGGCATCTAGGAACCCTTAACTAGTTCGGGGGACCTATGGCTGCAAATGGGCACAGTGAGGCTGCAAATGGGAATTGTTGACCCCCTTTTCCACTTACAGTAGCTACGCATTTCTCACCCTAGGCTTATACTTGAGTCAATACGTTTTCCCAGTTTTTTGTGGTAAAATTAGGTGCCTCAGCTTATATTCGGGTCGGCTTATACTCGAGTATATACGGTAATATTTTTTGTATACTCCCAGGGTTTGCTGTGCCTTTAAAGTCCGACCATAGGTTTTCTTCTTTTGGAACCATTTATCTTTAATATTTCCCCAGTATTTACGGATGAGGTGAAGTGAGTGCTTCCTTTCTTCTTATTCATTGTTAGGAGGGAAATTGAAGCTGGCTGAGTGTGAAATTATATTTACCTTGGCAGCTTTAGTGTCTGATCCAACAGCATGGAGTTTGGCTGGCTGCTACACATTGCTCTTGGTGTTCTTGTCTGTAAAGGTGTTAGAGCATTATTCATTATAAGTGATAGAGGAAAAACTATTACTGGCACATGGGAATAAAGGCTCCTAAAAGCCTGTGAGAAGATCCCAATGGCATTGGCTGAGATGCTCAGTGCTCACTAGGAATCATAGCAACATACTGACCATTGCCGTTACTGCTTGGCCATTTAAATGGTCATGGGGAAAAGCACTAGAACTGCTGGCATACTAAGGGCACGGTACAGTACTGGAATGAATTGGCATGTGGCCTGTTTCATGGCATTAAATCTCATTGGTGCAAATAATTATACTTATTGTTAAGAAGTAGGCTACACAAATGGAATAAATGCCTCCTTATGGTGGGATGAGCTCTACACCAGTAACAAGTAGCAATAATTAATTCCCCATGATCACACATTTAAATGTGTGTGACTAATCGCTAATTCTTGTGTACTTCACTGTATAGGCAGCCATTTGCTCCATTGATTGGTACTCTTAAAGCCGATCTTCACCCTCACCAGGATGTTGCCTCCTCTCCCCCCTGCTCTGCAAATTGGGTATTCTTTTCTTTTTTCTTATGTTTACGTTTTTGTTTTGTTTTTTTTGTTTTTTATTCTCTGGCCCGCCCCTCCATGCGAATGGGATATTGATACCCTGTTTCCCCGAAAATAAGACCTAGCGTGATTGTCGGTGTTGGCTGCATATAAGCCCTACCCCCCAAATAAGCCCTAGTAAAAGTCCTTGTAGGTCTTGTTTTCAGGGTAGGGCTTATTTTCGGGGAAACAGGGTAGGGCTTATTTGGTGGGTAGGGCTTATATTGCAGCCATACCGACAATCACGCTAGGTCTTATTTTAGGGGAAACAGAGTATGATGTTTCATATTCCTTATTAAGGTTGGCGTCACAAATGTCTAATAAAGCCTCTAATATCCTGCATAAGGAGCCATATAAGGACACATGTAGGGCTTTACCTTAACTGACGTAAAGCTTGAGGAATGCAGGATGACAAGCCCACTATTACCTGTAAAAGGTGATTTCACTGTCCAAACAACTTTGATTGGTTATTTACTCACATACTATCCTGTATCTACCACAGCCCAAACTGGAATAGGCTAGTCTCATCCAGAGCTTCATCATGTAAGTGCCTGAACCTGGTCGGCCATATTGTGTAACAGCAAATGGGACTCCATGGCGCAAACAACATCTTTAGCAGTGGCGGCCTGTCCATTAGGGGCACACGGGCGCCGCTCCCCCTATCCATGCGTCTGGTCCCTGATCTACATAAAGGTCACTGGACCATGGATTACAATGGGGGGGGGGTTAAAGCACATGATTAGAACCAGAGGGTCTAATCGTTTTCCAGAAAGGGTGGGAGCACTTCGCCCTGATCCCACCCAGTTGTGTGATAATAGAAAATTAATATTTGCTGTTATCACACTGATTCTCCTCCTGGCCAATCAGGAAGTGGGTTGTGAGACCCGTTTTCCGATTGTCCGAAAGGAGAAGCCATCCTGTTGGTCTATGATACACCCCATACCCATTCACATAGGGGGGGCAGGATCTGGGGCCCCCTTGTTAAAGGGGGCATCCAGATTATGATAAGCCCCCACCCGCAGACCCTCACAACCACCGGGCAAGGGTTGTGGGGATGAGGCCCTTGTCCTCATCAGCATGGGGACAAGGTGCTTTGGGGGGACACACAGGGCATAAGGCCTGGTACGGTTCAGGGGGGGCACTCTTTCTTTCCCCCCTTTTCCTGCAGCCTGACAGATTGCATGCTTGGATAAGGGTCTGGCATGGACTTTGGGGGGGACCCCCACACCATTTTTTTTTTATTTGATGAGGGCTTCCCCTTAAAATCCATACCAGACCTGAAGGGCCTGGTATGGATTTTAGGGGGGACCCCCATGCCATTTTTTTTTTAATTTTGACATGGAGTTCCCCCTAATATCCATATCAGACCCGAAGGGCCTGGTAATGGACTGGGGGGGGGGGGACACGCCGTTTTTTTTAAATTATTTTTTTTATGTATATTGCCGGGATCTGGCAATACATTACAGCAGCAAGCAATTTTAAATTAAATTTTTTCCTTTAGGAATGTAATTTTGCTGTGGTACTGTTATAAACTTTGGAAAGATCCGCTACTTTACAGACAGACTAAGGGGACCCCCAGGCACAATATTTAGAGGAATATTTCACTTTTATTGTTTCACTTTAAGCATTCTTAAAATCACTGCTCCTAAAAAAACGGCCGTTTTAAAAACGTTTTTTTGCGTTGCTACATGTCCCCTGAGGCAAGACCCGGGTCCCCAAACACTTTTTATGGCAATAACTTGCATATAAGCCTTTAAAATGAACACTTGATTTTTCAAGTTCGTGTCCCGTGGATTTTAGCGGTGTTCGCGTTTTCGCACACATTTTTTTTCTGTTCGCATGTTCTGGTGCGAACCGAACCGGGGAGGATTGTTCGGCTCATCCCTATTCAACTTTAGTCAGAGCTGCATAGTTTTTTTTTTTTTTCTATAGATGCCCCGTTATCTGCATAGGCAGTTTCGTAGGAAAAGTGAACTATCCCTTTAATGAAGAAATAAAGAAAGAATGTCCTCAAAAATACTTTTTCAGTTACACAATTCCTCTATAAACAAAAATCTAACCATTCATGGACAACTTTAGTGACTTTGACAGCTGACATGGCCAGCTTCAGTGACATAGCATTTTTAGTAGCAAGATTGAGCTAGTAAAATTGGCCCTGTGAATCCCCCCCCCCCCCCCGGGGTCAGTGGTATATACAGCCTATGAAGTGTAGAAATGCTTAAGTGCAGAATCGGGTGGTAGAGATGAGTAGACAGAAGTCATATAAATAAACAGAGTCAGCCTGAGACATGGACAAATAGCTGAATGGAGAAAACATGCAAATGAGAAAACAACAAAAGGGCCGGGATCAAAGGGGTGACAATGAGACATGTCAGTTATACAGTGAGTGTGAAGGACCTAAATGTCTTGTACCTGACACATTAGTTGGGAGGTGTTATGTGATGTTAGATAGTTTACATAAGTATGTCTGCTGCTTGAACCATTGGTGTATGAGTGTGATGGAACTATCATGGTCCCTGGTGCTTCCTTGTATTATCATTTATTATTTTATTTTATTATTACACATTCCCTTACAGAGTAAATAGAGCCATTGGTCCCTGATCCCTAGAGCTTACAGTCTAACATAATGACGCAACATACCTTGATCAAGGGTGGACAAACCAGACAATACAGCAAAAATACAATTCAATACAAGAGGGTTAGGAGGGCCCTCCTAACCTTCTTGTATTGGATTGTTTTGTTGCTTTATTGTCTCGCTTTATATTGTAAAGCGCTGCGTAAACTATTGGCGCAATATAAATCCTGTATAAAAATAACAATCTGTATGAAAATAATAATTTGTGCATAATGTGGAGCTACGCAAGGCTCCCCCAAGACTTAAGTGGTAATTTATTATTACAGGTACTTAGCGCCATATCGGTACTTATAGTGCCATCAACTTACACAACACTTTACATATACATTGTACTTTCACATCAATCCCTGCTCTTAGGCTGCATTCACACCTGAGCGTTTTGTAGCTTGAAGCCTGAAGCTACAAAACGATAGAGGGGAAAAAATCCATTATTCTCTATGGAGATGGTTCACATCTCCACTCCATGTCGCCTGAAGCCAAACGCCTGAAGCTTAAACAAGTTCCGGGCCCTTTTTTGTCACTCGAATCGGGCAGATTTGGACGTTTTTCTTCTTTTTACATTGGTGACCTTGTGCTCTGCACAAAATCATGGCAAAATGCCGTAAAAAACGATGAGAAATCGCGGAAAAAAATGCAGCAAAAAACACTGCAATTCGCGTGATTTAAAGATAAAAAAAAAGCAGAGTTCAGAGTTCCGGCGATAACATTTTTTTTTTTTTTTGTTATCCTAGTATTATTTACAATGTTATTAAAATAACAGTATACAATTTTCTTAACAGATTCTTCAAAGATATATAATCCTTACTGTAATATAGGAATCCTTCGTTTGTGGCCATTTCCATTATTAATGTGGGCATGTGAAGCCCAATCGCATTCTCTTCCTGGAGTATGCATGGAGAGGTGGATGCTGGGTAACCAGCATGCACCTCTCAATCTCACGCAAGCGTGATTCAACGGTGGCCGTAGCACATTACTGCCCACAGGCTCATGGGGAATGATGTTTCATTGTTTCCCAGGAGCATAGACAAGGGTGGAAGTCTTGAGGAGCTCCGTGGTCCAGGAAGTGGCAGGAGGACTGCATAGCAACAAGGCGTTTAGGGTAAGTCTAAAAAAAAAATTTCCTCCAAATGTTTGTTTATAGGTTGAAAGGAGTCATTTAAAGGAAAACATTTTTTTTTTAGGGTGGAACTCCGCTTTAAGGAGCTTACAACTAAGCTAAGCTAAGGTTCCTAACTCACATTCTGTCATAAACCATTAAATCAGGCCAAGACAGCAGTACAGTTAAATTACACTTGTTTAATAATAAAAGTAAAAAGAACAAACGTAGTCAAAACATAGCCAAAGTTTAGTAACCGGAACGGATAGTCAGCCAAGCCATAAATAAGGGATCAATGTAGTGGAACAGCAAGCTGGATCTGGAGCCAGAAGGGATGTCAGCAAAGCAAGTCTTGAACAGGATCGCAGGAGATAGTTTCTGTGATGTTGATCAAGGTGAAGGCAGAGATCCTCTGGACTGGACGGCTTAAGTAGGCAGGACTGACGGACAGGATATCATCAACAGCTGAGTAACTGTGACAGACAGCTGAGCGGCAGATAGGGCCATGGTTGAGATTCAAACCGCAGACGCTAGAGCTGCTAGATGGAAGTACTAACCACTTAGCCACTGTTCTGCCCATTTAAATCATTTAACCACTACAGATCCGCGCTATAGCCAAATGATGGCTACAGTGCAGACCTGCTTTGCCGCGACTACATCTATTGACATAGTCCAGTGCACGAGTGGCCTGCGCGCCCCCCGACCCCTTACCACGTGATCAGCTGTCAGCCAATGACAGCTGATCATGTGATGACAACAGAGCCTGTAATCGGCCGATCACTGGCAGCCGCGAGAGGGACATCAGTCCCGATCATGGCGAGCTGGCGCCAGCTCATCAGTGCCCACCTGTGCCCCCTGCCAGTGCCACCTAACAATAGACAACAGTGCCGCCTATCAGTGCCGACGGTGCCACCCATCAGTGCCCACAGTGCCACCCATCAGTGCCCAGAGTACCACCCATCAGTGCCCAGAGTGCCACCTATCAGTGCCACAATCAGTGCCTCAACAACAGTGTTGCACCTCAGTGACACATATCAGTGCCACATATCAGTGCCCATCAGTGTCCCTACCAGTGCCCAGTGCCACCCATCAGTGCCTATCAGTGCCACCCATCAGTGCCACCAATCAGTGCCATCTTATCTGTGCCCATCAGTGCCGCCTTATCTGTGCCCATCAGTGCCACCTTATCTGTGCCTATGAGTGCCGCCTTAACTGTGCCTATCAGTGCCGCCTTAACTGTGCCTATCAGTGCCCACCAGTGCAGCCTATCAGTGCACACCAGTGCCCACCACTCATCAGCGCATATCAATGAAGGAGAAAAAATACCTGTTTGCAAAATTTTATAACAAATAATGTTGTTTTTTTTTTTTCAACATTTTGCACCTTTTTTTGTTTGTTAAGCAAAAAATTGTTTCTTCTAAAGTTTGTTGGTTGTATTTAATGCTTTTATCAAGTAATTTTTTCAAAAAGACTAAAGTGATATGAGTTTTTGTAATAGATGCTCCTCAATACCTACTCCAGTGTTTATCGTCTGCTGAGAGATAGCAGCCTAGGACCAGAACAAGGTCCACATGCAACATACCATCATCATTGGGTGTAAGGAGGTTCCATCATACCAATGTTTTACACAGTGATATCAACTGACTGTGCTCAGTGAATCAATGTTTAATTTCTTATCTTTTATTATGTCTAAATTCTAATAAATCGTTTTCTACTACTATATCCTTTTGATACTACTTTATCTAAATTGTTTGTTGCCTATAAAGTCCACCCAGGGGAACCTTCTCTCTTCTCTTCATACTATCATCACGGACCAGATTCTTTGAAGGAAGACATACTTTGTCATACATTGTCATATATTTATCAGAACCAAGTCTCGCTTCTATTGGTCCAGCGCTATCACACTTTTCTCATCATGATTGTAACATCTACTACTTGAGCCCTAAAGAAGGGGAAGGCCTTTCCCCCAAAACGCATTGGATGTATTTGATGCTTCTAACCAATAAACATTTCAAGAAGACCTTTAAAGGGGTTGTAAAGGTTCGTTTTTTTATTTTCTAAATAGGTTCCTTTAAGCTAGTGCATTGTTGGTTCACTTACCTTTTCCTTCAATTTCCCTTCTAAATGTTTTTTTTTCTTTGTTTTCTTTGTCTGAATTTCTCACTTCCTGTTCCTCCTCAGTAAGCTGTTCTGGCTGACTAAACACCGCTCGGATGATGGTGTGAAGTTTACTGAGGAGAAACAGAAATTCAGACAAAGAAAAAAAACATTAGAAGGGAAATCGAAGGAAAAGGTAAGTGAACCAACAATGCACTAGATTAAAGGAACCTATTTAGAAAATAAAAAAACAAACCTTTACAACCCCTTTAAGTGATATGAGCTTTTGTAATAGGTACTCCTCAATGCTCACTCCAGAGTTTATCTTTATTAAAGCAAAACACTGGGCTAGCAAAAAAAAAAACCCCAAAAAACTAAAATAAAGTGCTTGTCTTGTGGATCTTCTTATATAAGGTATTACTTACCTCAGCCTGTGATCCCACAAAGGCTGAAATCTGATCCTCTTCTACTCTGAGACAGAATGTGGGGGTCGGGGGCATGATGTTATCACATACAATGTAGGACCATACCAGTAGTGACTGCTGGTCCTGCACTGTACATGTAGGTCAGAGGGGCAGTAGAATGACCAGTCAGAAAACATCAAGAAGAAAGGCATTTCACAAGGGGAATAAACAACTTTAAGCCCCCGTACACACGGTCGGAAATTCCGACCACAAAATCCGTCGAATTTTTTCAGACGGATTTTGTCCGAAACTGGTGTTGCATACACACGGTCGGACAAAGTTGTCGGAAAATCCGATCATTCCGAAAGTGGTGACGTTCGTTGCGTACGACTGAACTACGTAGAGGCTAGTAGCCAATAGCTTTGGTCTCGTAATTTGATCTGAGCATGCGTGGCACTTTGTCCGTCGGAACTCTCGACACACGATCGGAAAAAGTCAGATCAGTTTTTTGTTGTCGGAAAATTTGAGATCCTGCGGAAAAAGTCCGCTTGAGCCAGCACACGATCTGATTTTCCGACAACATAATCCGATCAGACTTTTTCCATCGGAATATCTGACCGTGTGTACAGGGCATAACAGATCCTCTCAGGCCACTAAAACTAAAGGAAAAAATTGATGTTGGAAATTTTCGACCATCCGAACCTAGGAATAGCTCTCAGAAATGTATGAAGAAATCATACAATGAAAAAGAATAATAATCATGTGAGAGAAAATTTAAATAATAAATATATTTGCACAAGGCAGGAAATAGAAGTTGGAGAGAAATGAATGAAGAAATCAGGAAAATGTTTGAAGAACATTAAATTATGGGTAAAAAAATATTCAAACTCACAAGCAAAACACACGGAAACGTTCTAGCACCAATTCAGGCTGAATTCAGGACATAATTGATATAACTGTACCATCATTCGGTTCTGGGCTTGATGCCCAATGAGAGCTGAGTATACACAATAAAGTTCCTTCATACAAGGATGCAAGTTGTCATGTAAAGCTGGCCATATAATAGTAGAATTTTGTTTGAAATGTTAGGTTTAACTACTTGGCCTCTGGAAGGTTTTAACCCTTTATGACCAGGACATTTTTTGCTATTCAGCACTATGCTATTTTAACTGGCAATTGCTTGGTCATGCAACACTGTATGCAAATTCTATTTATAAAATTAGTTTCACACAAATAGAGTATTCTTTTGGTGGCATTTTATCATCACAGTTTTTTTTTTTTTTATTATTATATAAACAAAAAAAAAAAACAATATATTATTGTGGGATATACACAAAAATACATCTAAGGGAGAGAAGCTGCAGAGAGAAGCTAAATATATGAAACCTAGATATATTATCTAAGCCAAAATGATTCGTGACTCTAGGTAAAAAATATGGGGAGTTGATAACGTCAGCTGATGACGAAACACGTATGTGCTGACGTCACCACGCCGTCGACGAGGACGGGAGTTTGTTTTGTTGCCGGCCTGCCCTGCTTCAATTTTATGCCTTTTTGTATCGCATTTCCTAACTGATTTCCCCTGTGTTTCCATCTGCTGCAATTTTGGGCTTATCATCTGGAATTACGTATGCGGAGCCAAAGTTTGGTTTTGACTGAATATCTCCAAAGACCCCAATTTTGCTGTGTCCAGTTGCAATAAAAAGGCCCAGTCTGGGTTTAAGCCAACCGCATATTTGGCTTACTTTCTGGTAAGCAGAAATTTCAGAAGGTGGTGGTGCATTTCCTTTTAATTTTAAATTTGGACAATCACTGGTGTTATCTATTTTGATTTTTTTGGAAGAATTTGTCATTGTGAATTATCATTGTGGACCTTCACTTGGGACTATCAACATTATATTGATTAATTTCACATTTTTTTGTGTCTATTCACATATATTTTTTACCTAGTGTCACAAATCATTTTGGTTTAGATAATATATCTAGGTTTCATATATTTAGTGCAGCTTCTCTCCCTTAAATGTTTGAGAGCGGGTTCTCAAATTTTCCGACAACAAAACTTGTTGGAAATTCCAAGCGTGTGTACACAATTCCGACGCACAAAAGTCCAGGCATGCTCGGAATCAAGCAGAAGAGCCGCACTGGCAGAAGAGCTGCACTGGCTCAGTCCCTGCTCCAAGGTCCCCATTCATATACTAGGGCCAATTTTTTGGACAGAAGCCAATTAACCTACCTGCATGTCTTTGGATTGTTGTACGAACCAGCAACCCTTCTTACTGCTAGGTGAATGTCACCGCGTTCTTGATGCTCGGAATTTCCGACAGCATTTGTGTGACCGTGTGTATGCAAGACAAGTTTGAGCCAACATCCGTCGGAAAAAAATCCATGGTTTTGTTAGAAAATCCTACCGTGTGTACAGGGCATATGGCTTTTTCAGGAGTTTACAGGCATATGCTCTTACAGGCAGAAAAAGCACACCAACCTCGCGTTTTTGAGAGGAGCTTTCGATCAGAAAAGATGCTTAAGTGCCCAAAAACTCACAAAAAAGCATGAAAAAAGCTCAAAGAAGCTTGAAAACACACACAAAAAATAAAAACATAAGTTGTAAGGAGGGTTTTGGGAAAAAAAAAAAAAAAATGCTTATGCTCAAAAAAGCTCAATAAAAACAAGCAAAAGAGCACAAACAAGCACAAGCTTCTTCAAAAGCTCAAATGCCTGTGAAAGCAGATTTTATTTTTGAGTTGCAATGTGCATGAGCCCTAATCGACATTGCTTTAATCTGCAGTGACTAGAACATTTTAAGGAGCAGGACTGAAGTTTATTTTCAAGTGAATGAATTTCTAACAGTGAATGTAATTTTCGTTCAGGAAAGACAATTGTCTCCAAAATCTGAATGTTAAAAGCAAAAAAAATGTAAAAGTATTTTCAAATGACATATAAACCATTGAACATACTGAGAATGTTCTACGAACAAACGTTCATTTGAAAATCTACTAGCATGTGGCCAGCTTTAGAATGAGGATGGACTGAATATCTTCCGGGAGTTCTGGAATCATTGTGTTGTCTGCAAATGACTTATGGATATCTCTGGAAAGAGATTCTTGAATCTAGAAGACATCTCCTGGTCAATCATGGGTTTTCAGGTGGTAAATAGGTGATGAAGGAAACTACTCAGAGTATTAAAGCGGTTGTATACCAGTTTTTGGTGTTTTTTTTTTTAAACTACCTGCAAGACAAAGTCATAATGAGCTAGTATGACTAGCATACTAGCTCATTATGCATCACTTACCTTAGATCGGGCCCCCGACGCCGTCCTCTTCTCCCCCTCCAGCCGCAGCCATCTCTCCACAGATACCCTTCCGGGTATCGCCACTCCGGCCAATCACAGTGCCGATGCGGCGTTGTGATTGGCTAGAGCAGCCAAGACGTCGCTCCGTGCATGCGCGTGGGACACTTCAACTGCGGAGAGCCATAGTTGTGAATAGGGATTAACCCTGTAAAGGGATTAACCCATGTACCGTATGCGCCGCAGACAACGTTGTAAAACATTCTTTGCAAATATCTCCTAAACCGTGCAGGTTTAGGAGATATTTCTTGTACCTACAGGTAAGCCTTAATCTAGGTTTACCTGTAGGTGCAAGTTGTAATTGAGGGTATACAACCCCTTTAAGGTGGTTTGAAATGAGTGAACAGTCTTCCTATGTATTTTGTGACAAGGTCTTTTCCCAAGACCCATGTAGGCCCTTGGGAGAAACCTGGAGCACCTGAGCCCTGGAACTCCACAGACTGTTTTGTTAGATTTAGTGTCAACCTGCAAAAGTGAGGAATGAGTACCACTGTCAGCATATACAGATGGCACAACCTGCTCTGGTCCCTAGCTAAATATAGTGCGACCCGGAGAAGAAGAAAATTGACGCAGGGTCGGCATGACTAGGAGAGTAACAGGTCCGGGGAAGGGTTAACAAATAAGTCATTTGTGGGGGGCGTCTCTTACCTGATTGGTGTATTTGGGGGCTGTGGTCAGGGTGGAGCCTCAGGGGGTGTAGTCTGTGCTAGGGCTTATTGGTAATTGGGTAATCATTCTGGAAAATCTCGGTGGATTGAAGAGTTCCCTCCCTCCCGCCCTATATTTGGTTTAAGGGGTAAGCTGGGGGGTTCTATTCTGATATTTCCTGTTCAAAACATAAAAAATAAAACATAAAAAAAAATAATAATAAAAACAAGATACAAATCATAAACATTTTTTTTAATTATTTACTCTTTTGTCACAGCAGCTGGTGGGTCAGGGGGTCTTTGGGGGGGTCAAGGATTAAACAGATTGGAGAAGAATTGGGTACCCAGCTTAGGTATGGCGCTCCCACATGGTTGGTTGTTGGTGGTTTTCCCAGGAAAGAAAGTCAAAATGTGGAAATTGCAACGTCTTCGAGACGGATGGGGCACGGCTGAGGACATGGTCGGTAGTAATAATAATCAAAAATGGGATTTAAGGACACCCAAAGACCCCCTCCTGGTTAAAATTGTTTTTGTTTATTAATTGTTTAATAAAGGGCTGTTGTGGCCGTTTAAAACCCATGTTACGCAGTGTTGTGTTTTATTATTAGTTCATAGGACCGAAAGTCGACGAATCCTTTAGTCAAGACAGGCTCATGAAAAAAGTAAGTCCAGGCTCCAGTTTTGCAGCAGGTCTGATGTGTGAGCCTCAAGTTATTCCTGCGCAAATTAAATAGTTAGAAGATCTTTTTCCCTATTTTTAGGGGGCAACATGAGACATGGTCAACATGCACAACCCCCCTACCCCCCCACAACCGAACCCCCCCCCCCCTTTCCAGGATCTTTTGGGTCCTTCTCTCCACAGCATCCTGTCATATTTGAAATCATTGTTTGTGGCTTGCACAGCCGTGTCATTAATTTACAGAAGGTTGTGAATTAAAATACCGCAAGTCGGGTCTGCCACCACAGCAGAGGGACTTGTAGTTCTCAATGCAGCACAAGTTCAGTGAAGTCAAGGCACTTATAATACATTGATACTGACCTCCAGCTCCATAACTGAAGGTCTGGGTGTATTTATATATTTGCATAAGGTGGAATTCTACTTTAAGGACTAAGCTGATAAGGGAGAGAGGGGGGACATGAGTGTATGAGAGAGAGAGAGCGCAAGATAATAAGGATAACGATTCAGGCTATGATGAGAAGACACTAAGCTCTTCAACCGTAGAGCTTTCTTATGCCGCGTACACACGATCGGAATTCTTGTCGGAAAAAGCTCTGACGGCTTTCCCGACGGAATTCCGACGGAATTCCGCTCAAACTGTCTTGCCTACACACGGTCACACCAAATTCCGACCGCCAAGAACGCGGTGACATACAACACTACAACGAGCCGAGTTCAATGCTTCCGAGCATGCGTCAAATTGTTTCCAAGCATGACTAGGCATTTTGCGCGTCAGAATTGCTACAGACGATCATAAATTTCCGATAGAAACCTTTTCCGTCGGAAAAATTGAGAACATGCTCTCAATTTTTTGCTGTCAGAAATTCGGCCAGCAAAATTCCGATGGAGCCTACAAACGGTCGCATTTTCCGATGAAAAGCTCTCATCTGTCTTTTTCTGTCCGGAATTCCGATCGCGTGTACGCGGCATTAGAGTAGAAGGTCTCATTTGATAAAACAATGCACATATTCAGCAGCACGCTATGGATCTTTAAATGTCGCCTAATCACATGCCTAACGAAGGGTCCTGCGTGACCCGAAAACATTGTCCTTTTCACCTTTGTGATCTTTCTGCACAAAAAGCTTTGGACGACAACTGCCAATCCATGGTGTGCTGGTGAATATGTGCATTGATTCGTGATGAGTCCAGTTTCCAGCTGGTAGTCCAGTTAGGCTAGATCAGATGTCACCACCAAAAACTCCTAACCTACCATCCCAAAACTACACCTTCCCCCACCCACCAATCCCCAATAATACACTTAAACACAATGTGGAGTTAAATGGCTGTTCATCCGATGGCTTCCAGACTCCAACTGTTACAGTCGAGCCCCTCCCTGCAGGCTAATCTCCTACGCTCCTCCCCATCACCCCCTCTCCTCAGCCAATCACGCAAGTGTACCTCCTACATTTTACTTTCAAAACATTAACTCTTTGCTATCTGGCTCCCCTTCTACGCTCTATTCATTGCTCTGGGCCTTACTTGTGCAAATATAGACTATTCAAATATTTATTGCAAAATGCTTACAGTAGCTCGTTTTTTGGTCTTCAGTGCAGTGTATAAAAATAATGAGAGAGACGAGAGAGGGGACATGTGGAAAAGGTGCCATGTTGAATGATTTGCTTTTTTTTTTTACTTGGAATTTGGAGATTGGGAGGAGGCTGAGACCAATAGAAGTACTTTTTTTCCATTAAGAATATATTTAATTATTATTTTTTTTACTAGAGTTTAGTGTCACTTTAACTTTTTTCTTTTTTTTTTCTTTTTGCATTTACCAAGGTATACAATTGTTGATTACATTCTTTTAAAGCACAAGGTTAAACACGCTGCATTTAATCTAATATTATTGGACTTGCTAAAAAGCACACATTATCTTTGATGGGCTACTTAACCTGCTGAATATACACAGAAGCCATTATGGAAGTAGCACGGAAAGTGCATTTACTGTTTGTTTGTGCTTGCAGAAGCAGTCCATTGCAATATTTAACCACTGTGTCTAGTTAATTTTTAAGGCATTTTCAAACATTAACTTTAATAGATAAAACCCACTTCATCCCAGGGGAGAACAGATTATATTTACAATGAAGACATCTGATGGTGATCTTTTACAAAGGGCACAACGGTCACCAGGTTTGGAAATATTTGACGCACTGCTGGCGATAATCTAGCTATGGAGGTGCTAAAGGGTAATGCCAGCCAGACAACTAAATGTGCAGCCGGAACGTATCTATTTTTCACTTTACAAAGTGAATTTTGACTTAGTTTAGTGAATTAGGTAAAACCATTTATTTTATGAAAAAATTAAACTATGGTTTATGATACACGGTGCTTTAGAAAAGTAAATATGATCCAATTAGGGCAACTGCGGTTTAATTAATTAATTGGACCTTTAATTAATTAATTGGACCTTATTGTATGTGTAGCACTGACCCCCGAATGAGCTGCTGGTTTTTGTTGGGCTTTTGTTTGTTTGTTCACTGTGTCCGTCCTAAGGGTCCCGTTGTAGAGTTGGTTAAAGAATATTGGCTCTGACACTTAGTCCTTTTTTTTCAAAGATTTATTTGAAAGAACATGCATTTTGCAATAGAGGGATAGAGGGTTAAGGGGAATTCAGGTACCTTGTAATTTGTGGGTTAGAGGTATTTCCTTGATCCAGAGGACAAGCAGCTTCCACAGGCTGGATCTAGCAACCACCGGATAGGCCCCTCTCACTGACCTAGCAGCCGATGAGATGCTCGGTCAAAGTCTCAGCCACAGACTTGTCAACTTAACGGAATCGTTGTGCAATCCTCTGCCACAGGAAGGCACAACCAGCAACTTGTTGTAAAATTAAAGAACTGTCACACAGTACCAGTTTCTTTCAGCCAATCCGGCGGTACTGTGTGGTAGGTGACCCGGGATGCGTCCTCCAACTGAGTCTCCAGGCTCTTCCAGAGATACCAGCCTTGTTGCTCGGTCCTCTCCTGAAAAAGTCCTCCCCTGGATCCTCCAGTCGCTTGGCTTCTCCCCGCAGGCAAGACAGCACAGGACCACCCCTGGTTCGGAAGGCCCCAGGACTCCTGGGCCTACCCTTCAGTTGCGAAGCCTCAGGCCAGCCGGCCCCGAGACATAGAGAAAGGCAGCACACACCTTAGGCCAGGAGGGCCATGAGGTCGGGATAACGAACCCCAAAAAATGGCGTCTGTACCTTAAATACCCTTACCCAGGATGCACAGCTCATTAGGAGCAGGGCGCTACAGTTAATTAGCTAAATAAATCATAAAGTGTAAAATATATTTATTATGATTTATTTAGTTGATTAACATAAAATTAACATAAAATAAGGTCCAATTAATTAAGCACGGCTGCCCTATTGTTCACCATTGCTATCCTATAGCAACTGCTGCTACACGTGTTTTATATCTGTGGCATGAGATTGGTTTATATATATATATATATATATATATATATATATATATATTTTAAATGTAGTTTTGCAACAGCTGGAGGTCCGCTAATTGCATATCCCTGGTCTAGGGCCTAGTATAGCAAAAATGTTCTTATGGTGAGTTAAATTCAGCGTTAATGTTGGCCTAGACTCTAGGCCAACATAAACGCTGAATTTAACTCACCATAAGAACATTTTCTTATTTTGTCCCTCCCCCTTCCCTGTTATACGAATGCTTAATAAAGTATTATTATTATTACCCTTGTGTTACTTTTTATGCTGCAAGGCAGCACTTTATGGTTTCTGGCCCAGGTTGGGCCCTGCTTCCCACTGGGACACTGTGCTACATCACAGCTATCCCAGGAGGCAATGAGTTACTAAGTAGCAACTTTGTGGCACATGTGACTGGTTTCAGCGCATGTGCATAAATGCTGTGGGGGGCTATAGTACCCATCTACCAGAAGCTGGCTGGATTTGTGTAAATGCGCAGAAATCCGCATGAGCACAGATGTGCCACCAGTCTCTGCCAGCATCCAAATACCTTATAGCAGGGGTCTCAAACTAGTGGCCTTCCAGCTGTTGCGAAACTACAAGTCCCATCATGAGGGAGTCATGCTTGTAACTGTCAGCCTTGCAATGCCTTATGGGACTTGTAGTTTCGCAACAGCTGGAGGGTCTCCAGTTTGAGACCTTATAGAGTGCATCTGTGTTGTGCCGCAGGGAAGAAATGATGAATGTAAAAATGTGTTACCCTGAACAATATACCTTTTCTTTTTAATTCCACCTGAAAAATAGTAGTGTGCTTTCTTGTATGTGAGTGTGTATAGGCACTCCTGTGTCTACAGCCTCATAGCTGTATATCTGCAACTAAAGCTAGCCATACATCAAAAATCGGTTCAGCAGGGAGCAACCGAATTTCGATCCAGTGATGACTGTTTCCATTCATGAGAAGTCAACCTAAAGCCACCTACATACTACTAGTTTTTTTTTCGCTCAACACAGCGAGTTAACGAAAAAAAGAAAAAAACTGACAGCTCAGGTCAGAGCCGCGGTACTAACTATGCAATGTTAGTACAGTGTTCTCCCCTGCTGAGCTATTGTGTTCCACTAGAACACTCCGGTCATCGCTCTCAGCCATTGGCTGGTTGGCAGACCTTTTTCATGCATGAGCCTTTGGCAGTCAAACAGCCAGCTTCTGTCGGTCCAGCTGCCATACACTGTGGCCAAATGTTATTCAGGCCGGGCATACCAGGCTCAATGATCCTAATGATCGACTTCTAAAGAACAGGCTTGTTGGAAAATTTTTGTTTCATCAGTTCTGCAGCCAGTGTATTCTGATTGTGGAGGAGTTCCCGCTGTCAGAATACAATGGCACAGCAGGAAGGATTTCTCTATCCACCTCAAATGTGTAAATAGGCGAATCCATTCATTTTGTTTTGACCAGCCCACTGGCTGATCAAAAAAACAAAAAAAAAACACAATCCACCTATGGCCAACTTAAAGTGATACTAAAGTCAAATTTTTTTTGTATAAAAATAACAAACATGTTATACTTTCTTCCTCTGTGCAGTTGGTTTGCACAGAGCAGCCCAGATCCTCCTCTTCTCAGGTCCCTCTTTGGCGCTCCTGAGTAGAGTTGAGCGGACACCTGGATGTTCGGGTTTGAGGGGTTCGGCCGAACTTTGCAAAAAAGTTCCGGTTCGGGACCGAACTTGACCCCGAACCCGAACCCCATTGAAGTCAATAAGGACCCGAATGGCTATAATGAATTGTCGGCTCCCGCCTCCCTAATTCAGAGAACAGTCATTGAAAGTCATTGATTTTTAAAAAGTTATTGTCATAAAAAGTGTTTGGGGACCCGGGTCCTGCCCCAGGGGACATGTATCAATGCAAAAAAAACATTTAAAAACTTCAGTTTTTCGGGAGCAGTGAATACATTTCGTACCTGGAGGGTGTGTATAGTATGCCTGTAAAGGGGCACATGTTTCCCGTGCTTAGAACTGTCCCTGCACAAAGTGTCATTTTTGCAGGAAAAAAAGTCACTTGCGGCTAATGAATTGTCGGCTCCCGTAACACAGAGAACAGTCATTGAAAGTCATTGGTAAAAAAAAAAAAAGCGTGGGGGTTCCCCCAATTCAATTACCAGGCCCTTCAGGTCTGGTATGGATATTAAGGGGACCCCTGCGTCAAAAAAATTAAATAAAATGGCGTGGGGTTCCCCCTAAATATTTATACCAGACCCTTCAGGTCTGCTATGGATTTTAAGGGGAACCCTGCGCCGAAAAAAATAAAATAAAATGGCGTGGGGTCCCCCTCAAAATCCATATCAGACCCATATCCGAGCACACAACCTGGCAGGCCACAGGAAAAGAGGGGGGACGAGAGCGCCCCCCCCTCCTGAACCGTACCAGGCCACATGCCCTCAATATTGAGAGGATGCTTTGGGGGTCTGTGACCCCTCAAAGCACCATGTCCCCATGTTGATGAGGAGAAGGGCCTCATCCCCACAACCCTGGCAGGTGGTTGTGGGGGTCTGCGGGCAGGGGGCTTATCGGAATCTGGAAGCCCCCTTTAACAAGGGGACCCCCAGATCCCGGCCTCCCCCCCTGTGTGAAAAGGTAAGGGGGTACAAAAGTACCCCTACCATTTCACCAAAAAAGTGACAAAAATTTTAAAAATGACAGGAGACGGTCTTTGACAATTACTTTATTAAAATCTTCTTTCATCTTCTATCTTCTGGTCTTCTTCCTTCTTCCTTTCTTCATCCTTCGGTTTCTTGATCTTCTTCTTCCATATTGTTCTTCCTCCGATCCGCTTCTTCTTGCTCTGGTCTTCTCGTCCGGCATCTTCTTCCACGGCGTCTCTTCTTCTTTTTCGGGCCGCTCCGCGCAATGGGAGGTTCCCGCTGTGTGACGCTTCGCTTCTTCTGACAGGTCTTTTATAACGGAGGGTGGGGCCACCTGGTAACCCAGCCCCCTCTGACACACGTGGACTTGACGGGGGCTTCCCTATGGCTTTCCCCATGATGTCAGAGGGGGGCGGGGGTCACGCCCATTTTTTTTTCTTTTGGCGCAGGGTTCCCCTTAAAATCCATACCAGACCCTGAAGGGTCTGGTATGGATATTTAGGGGAACCCCATGTCATTTTTTTTTTCAAATTTGACGTGGGGTTCCCCTTAATATCCATACCAGACCTGAAGGGCCCGGTAATTGAATTTGGGGGAACCCCCACGCTTTTTTTTTTTTTTTTTATCAATGACTTTCAATGACTGTTCTCTGTATTACGGGAGCCGACAATTCATTATAGCCGCAAGTTATTTTAAATAGCTTTTTTTCCTGCAGAAATTACACTTTGTGCAGGGACAGTTCTAAGCACGGGAAACATGCGCCCCTTCACAGGCATACTATACACACCCCCCAGGTCCGAGCTTTAAAGGAATATTACACTTTTATTGTTTCACTTTAAGCATTATTAAAATCACTGCTCCTGAAAAAAAGGTCCGTTTTTAAAAGTTTTTTTTGCATTAATACATGTCCCCTGGGGCAGGACCCAGGTCCCCAAATTTTTATGACAATAACTTTTTAAAAATCAATGACTTTCAATGACTCTTCTCTGTATTAAGGGGAGCCGACAAATACACAACGTCATTATAGCCGCGAGTGCTTTTAAAATACTTTTTTTCCTGCAGAAATTACACTTTGTGACAAACTGACAATAACTTTTTAAAAAGCACCATTACATTGCCGAACACCGAACTCACAGTAAATTGTTCGGGTTCGGGACCCAAAAACCCAAAAGTCCAATACAAACCCGAACTTTACAGTTCGGGTTCGCTCAACCCTACTTCTGAGCCCTCCCTCCTGTTGAGTACCCCCACAGCAAACAGCTTGCTATGGGGGCACCCGAGCCGAGCCGCAGTTCTGTGTGTCCATTCAGACATGGAGCCACAGCCTGGCCCCACCCCCTCTCTCTCCTCATTGGCTCGCTGACTTTGATTGACAGCAGCGGGAGCCAATGGTGCTTCGCTGCTGTCTCAGCCAATGAGGAGGGGGAGCCCCGGACAGCCGAGTCTCTCGTGCAACATCGCTGGATCGAGATGGGGCTCAGGTAAGTATTAGGGGGGCTGAGGGGGGCTGCTGCACACAGAAGAACATAGAATGCATTAACATAAAAAACCTTCTGCCTTTACAACCACTTTAAGGCATTGCTGCCTCTGACTGCTATTCTTAGGAAATTTGGAGCTGTCACAGCTGTGCTGCTTCCTGTTCTCCTTGCTGGAGGTTCTGACATGAGGAAGGAAAGACCAGCCTCTACCAAGATGGCTGCCTCCACACAGAGACACAGTGCAGGAAAAAATATGGTAAGTCAGTAATGGGGAAACATCAGCTGCAGGGAGACCATAGGCAATACTGGTGACTAGTTCTTTGCCCTCTGCCTGTTTTTTTTTTGGGCAAAGCTTCCAAAGTATCTGTCTTTAAGTTTCCAAAGTTCAGTTCCTCTTTAAAGCCTCAGGGTTTGGAATTAATTCTTTAACAAACTTAGAACAATATATAGTAAACTTTTGCATGATTCCAATTACATCTCATTGATCTACAAAGAGAGGCATTAATATTATTATTATTTCTTTTTTCCCAGAGTTGATCCACTACAATTGTCTTGCTCTTGGCATGGGGCCATACATTTGGCCTTAAAACACCCATTATATTTTTTTTGTTTGCCTTTAAACTGGCCATTTACAATTAGGAACATTTCCTACTAAATTATTCTAAACAACAAATTACAATTTTCTCATGTCCAGCTGCCAAGCCATCAACTTTAATCACTTTCAGCTTCCATATTCCAAAGGCATTTGTCTCTCCGTTCAACCTGAAGGTAAATTGCTGGAGCTGTGATGCATGATTTTTTTATTAAGGCACCAAAGTGGCAAATAAGCCCAGCAATCAGTTCCCCAAACAATGTTTATTTCAGATGCTTTTGAAATACACATTTCTCAATGGCTTCCATTTGTGGCAAAACACTTTTGGAATGTGGTTGAATTCGTCCTTTCAGAAGGACATTGGCGGCTTTGCTTACCACTTTTTTTCTGTTTACATTTATTTAGAAGGAAATATCGAATTAAACTCTCAGAACTATCCAAGGCTTTTAACTTTGAGCGATTGTTTAAATTGTTCGTCTCAGGTCTCTGAATGTTGGCTCAAACCGAGCGAGAATTTCTATGTTTTGCTGGCGGTATAATCCTCCTAAGAATCCAGGAATCAAACTGTAGCTAATGTTTGTCACCTGCAAGTCTTCCCAACCTAAAATAAACTTTTGTTTAATCACGGCGGTGGGCGGCTAACGCGAAGCGGTGTCTGATGGCTTGCAAATGGATGCTGTGAATTGCTTCGATTGTACCTTCACCGTAAGATGGGGCTGTTTAAAGAGCGATGGTTTATTTTTCAGCTGTCAGGTTAATGTTATTTTCCCTTAATATGTCTAAATCTTCTAAATATTATTTTGCAGTTCATTCCAAATATCAATATACACATGAACGTGGAAAATTAACTTCTCTGAGTCAGTGGCCCATAAATCATCAGACCCGAGTTTCCCTTACTGTAAATATTAAAAGGTGTATGCTTTTTTCTTTCTTCTATAGGGAATGCTTTATGATGAACTGTTCAGACATTTACCACAATAAACGCTTGTAAAGTGTATCTGTAGCCAGAAAGTTTTAGTGGGGAAAAAGTTAGAACTCCTTCCAAGTCTTTAACAGGCTACCTTAAAGTATAACTATAGGCAAAACTTATTTTTTTCTTTTTTGATAAAGCAATGGAGGGTTATAACCTGAGTAAGATTTTTTTTTTTGCCATCTGTGTCCATTGTGGAGATTTTCCTTCACTTCCTGTCCCATAGCCAAAACAGGAAGTGAGAGGAAATCCTTGCAAATTAAGGGAATCTCTTGGGGCCCCCCGGGTCACCAGAAATAGTGTCCCTATTGGAAAGTTTCACCTCTACTACTTTTCTGGGGAAAACCCAAAATGGGATTTTCTTTTACTTTCACTTTCAATGATGGTGAATGGTAAACAGGACAAATAGAGAGGAAGAATCTCCCTAAAGGGGGCACAGACAGCAATAAAAACTGACAGGTATTCGAATCCCTCTCCCTACTGTCCAAAAAAAAAAAAAAAAAAGTTTTGCCTTTAGTTGTACTTTAACGGGTGCTAAGAACTAACCTTCTACAATTGAATGTTACAAGGCTATTTTCTCTTCAGGATGGATGTTCCTCATTCATAATAATAACGTAAGTAAGGAAAATACTGGGTTATGGCAAGTTCATAGAGTTGACAATCATAGTAAATGAGCATTTATATCCTATTAACATCAGCTCCATCTGAATAAAAAACATCCAATTCTGGAAAGGAATGTAGCCTAAACAGTGGCGGCCCGTCCATAGGGGGCGCCCGGGCGCCGCCCCCCCTCCTTGCAGTTAAAAAAATAAAAATAAAAAAAAACAAAAAAAAGTTAAAAAAAAAATAAAAATTATTTAAACATGTCCCTTTAAAAAAAAAAAAAATATATATTTTTTTTTCGTTTTTATGTGCACTGTATCCTGGCGCCGGGCACAGTGCAGTATGCACCGCTCTATCACCAATAAATAGATTCATGCATTGCATGAATCTATCTATTGTCACCGCTGCCGCCCCCTATTCAGGTGTCCGGCCCCTGATCGGGCGCCGGGCATCTGAATTACAGTGGGGGGGTGTTTCTGGAAGCGCCCCTATTAGAGCTGTAAGCTCTAATATGGGACCTTATTAGAGCGGTGTGCTCTAATAGGCTTCCCTAAGTGTAAACAGCGGGCGCACTGCTGTGCGTTCGCTGATTACACATTATTGTGTTAGAGAAGCGAATACATCGCTTCCCTAACACAGACCTGCCTCTCAGCCAATCAGGTTGCCAGGTCTGTTACCTGTAACCTGATTGGCTGAAGTCACAGGCGCTGTGATTGGACGCTAGGCGTCCAATCATAGCAGAAGACAGGAGGAGCGCGGGAGAAGAAGACCTCGGACGATAGCAGAAGACAGGAGGAGCACGGGAGAAGAAGACCTCGGACGATGAGACACCGCTCGCCGCCTGACGCCGTCACCAGCTGCACATCGAGACAAGGTAAGTGCAGAGGGCAGGCAGGGGGCACAGTGGCAGCACTTGGAGGGGCACAGTGGCAGCACTTGGAGGGGCACTCTGGCAGCACTTGAAGGGGCACTCTGGCAGCACTTGGAGGGGCACTCTGGCAGCACTTGGAGGGGCACTCTGGCAGCACTTGGAGGGGCACTCTGGCAGCACTTGGAGGGGCACTCTGGCAGCACTTGAAGGGGCACTCTGGCAGCACTTGAAGGGGCACTCTGGCAGCACTTGAAGGGGCACTTTGGCAGCACTTGAAGGGGCACTCTGGCAGCACTTGAAGGGGCACTCTGGCAGCACTTGAGGGGCACAATGGCAGCATTTGAGGGGCACAATGGCAGCACTTGAGGGGCACAGTGGCAGTGTTTGATGGGCACAGTGGCAGCGTTTGATGGGCACAGTGGCAGCATTTAATGGGCACAGTGGCAGCGTTTGATGGGCACAGTGGCAGCGTTTGATGGGCACAGTGGCAGCATTTAATGGGCACAGTGGCAGCGTTTGATGGCACAGTGAGGCTGTTTGTTTGCGCCCCCACAAAAATTTTGAGCACCAGCCGCCACTGAGCCTAAAGCCAGCCATACAAGAGCACAATTGACAAGCAATATTGCTGAATTTTCTTTTGAACATTCTTTGGTTAGACCCTGACAATGGCTTTTTTTTGCTGATCCTTTGACATAACCACAATTTCTCTCCTGACAACGTCTTTGCCTGATACCCTGCCATTTCTTTTCTCGGATGCTGACCACCACCTATCTATGCTACCCTCTCAACCTGCTGTGTGTTCCCTCCAGCAGCCTTTCTGATGGCCAACTCAAGCATCTCCCGACCAAGCATGCCTTACAAAGACAGCCTCTGTGGACTAGACCTTTGGCACCTATGCCACTCTGAGCTCTCTTGCTTCCTATTAATCCAATTAGGGGTGTTTGGACCAGTGTTGTAAAGAAGGCCCTCTAGTCTTGGCCCCCAACCAGGTATGTAATAGACTTTCAGGGATTGATTAAGACACAGTAGGGCATGACCATACAGGTTGGAGTAGGAAATCACGAGGGGGAGGCTCTGGAGAAGTCCTTGGGGCTAGCATGGCAGGTGGTGAAGTGGGAGCTAAAGAGGTTTTGGGAGAAGTGGATGGTTTGGGTGATATTTTGAGACAAGAATGGTCATGTAGAAGAGTTGTGGCTGGCTTTGAATGTTGATGTTTGTATTTTAAATTTATACGTTGGGCTAGTGGAAGCCATTGGAGGAAATGGGAGATATGGGTGGCATTGGTAGATTAATTAGTAAGGTGCTGAGTTTTGCATTAGTATTTATGATGGACTGAGAGGAGGATAGTCTATGTAAAGGTAGGCTAATGAGGAGGAAGATTCAATAGTCGAGGCAGGAGATAGCCAGGGAGTGAAATGGTAGCTTTGTGGTTGCATTTCTTAAGAAGGGGCACGTTTTGGAATGTTACAGAGGTTAAGGCATCAAGATTTGGTCATTGATTGGAGTCCAAGATTGCATCCATCACCCTGGTATGAGGAGAGAGACTGATGTTGTGCTATGAATCTCACGGGTAAGGTCTTGGGGGGCATGTATTTTTCTATTAGTACTATTGTATTATTGTATCAGTGCCTTGTCTTGCATGTATTTGTTTTATTTTATTTTTTATTTGATATCCTAATGGTTCTCAGTTTATATAAGGAGACTTAGGCGTGCTTTATAAGCTTTCCTTGTGATAATCAAGCCATTTCCAGTTTGTTTGACAGCCCTATGCCCAGCTCAGGCTTTGCAAGTGAAGCGAGCAATTAGAACATTGCTTCTAATATAAAGGGATTCATTGCTATTAAACAAGAACTGAACTTTGGAAACTGCACTGAGAAAAAGAGGTAGTCAGTACAAAAGACTAGTCACCAGTATTTGGCTGCGGTCTCTCTGCAGATGATCTTTCCCCCTTGCTCTAACGAGGTGGGCCCTCTGATTCCTCCTGTATTGAATTGTATTGTTACCGTAATGTCTGCCTTTACATTGTAAAGCGCTGCAGAAACTGTTGGCGCTATATAAATCCTGTATAGTATTAATAATAATAATTACTGACTCACTATGCCTCTGTATGGAAGTGGCCATCTTGGTAGAGGAACATGACTTTGCTACTTGTCTTGATGTCTATAGGTTTTGGCATTCCCTTCTGGGGGAAAAGTGAATAGGTGTGGATACTGTATTTAGGACAGTTGCTGTTGTTTCTCCCTGGAGTCATTTAATAACCATGCATGCCCATATGAATGACCATTTGGTGGTCAACATGTGCCGTTATGTCTGCCCACCTTCTGATGACTCCTTAACAGCGTTGGGTTTTATGTTGCCAGATTTCTTTCAGATCTTAAGATAACCCTCTAACAAATGACTATTGTGACAGCAGGAACCTGCTGTTTCTTTTTTTTTTCCTGGCAAGGCTTTAGTGGCCTACTTGTTTATTTATCCCAGCTATACTAATTGGGCACTGTGACCTTGTATTCCTAAACAATTGTCATGCAGTTATTTAGCACTTTCTTTCTTTCTTAATAGAAACAGGATTTATTTTTGCAAATTTTGAAATACATGTTGAAACTGATCAGTCCCTACTCTACTGTACAAAAT
The DNA here is from genome assembly GCA_028564925.1 of Lithobates sylvaticus. Taxonomy (NCBI): domain Eukaryota; kingdom Metazoa; phylum Chordata; class Amphibia; order Anura; family Ranidae; genus Lithobates; species Lithobates sylvaticus. The sequence goes on along the minus strand of CM053028.1, from coordinate 47,458,392 downwards.
GCCAAATACGTAAGCTGGCCATACAATATAGAATTTTATTTGAAATATTCTGTTTTTAAAACATTTGTTTGATTTTCTAGTCATTAGTGGGGTCAAATCAATGTCAAATCAACATTTATTTTCAGCTGTGGTGACGAGAAATTCAAAAGAAGAGGATGGAAACTTTTTCTCTAACAAATGAATTACTAACAGTGTATGTGGTTTTCTTCAGTGAAGTCTATTGATTCCAAAATCTTATGTTAAAAGCAAACACAAATTCATTCTATTTCCTAATGGTTAATGGAGACAAATCAACAAACGCTTTCGACCACAGTGACAAGCAAAATTGGCGATGGACAAAAAAGTTTCTCATTTATTTTCTGAATAAAGAAAATTCAAATTAGTAATTTGGTCCTCAGTCATACTGTAATGCACATGTGCTAGGAAAAGGAATTGGAACTATCATGGCCATGAACATTTATATTTTTACCTAATTATGTATGGTAGCGAAATGTATGAAAATGCATACAATAACATTAGGAGGAAACACATACACAATATTGGTATAACGTTCAACGCTAAACCATCTGATGAAAAAGATTAGAGTTTAAAATTTTAATGAAAATGCATGCATCTGCATGCTGATACATGAAGGTGCAATGGATTGAAAGTTCTGGGGGATGAACCCCTAAAAACTACAGTCTCTAAAAAAAGTCTCTAAATGGAGGCTGTAAAGGGAGCGAGGCTGGGGAACCCGATCAATGCGAACAAAAGGAAAGCCAAAGGAGGAGAGAAAAGCGCCAAGCCAATCCTTTAAACGGAATAGGAATTTATTCAGTATATAGGTATAAAACAACCCTAAAAACTTGTGTAAATAATGTTGGAGCGCTTGCAGAGTGCTAGAGCAGGAGGGAGCTTCCACGCGCAGTGTCACAGGAGCAGAGGAGGACCACCAGGAGGTTTCTATTGAGGGATCCACAGCGTCCCTGAATCACTCAATAGAGACCTCCCGGCGGTATGAAAAATTAAATTCATAAGTAGATTCTAGCATATATATATATATATATATATATATATATATATATATATATATATATATATTAGACATGTGCATTTGTTTTCGTCCGAATTTTGGGTATTTTCATTATCGTTTTAACAAACTATAACGAATGTGCAGAATCCGAGAACCGAAAGATCTGACATAAACAAATGCTTTATTTTCATTTTCGTTGCAACTGTTCGATATAAATATGAGATTCGACATGACGCTGACAATATTGATCTGTGTCCATCGAACCTGTGGTCAAATGTGCCTAACCTTAGCTCTATTAGTTCAATATTATTCGACACAGAGAGAAAAGATTCGATATAGAGAGAAAAGATTTAACATAGAGAGAAAAGATTTGACATAGAGAGAAAAGATTTGACATAATAGAGACAATAACAAAAAAGGTTGAATGTGCCTAACCTAACTCTATTAGTCCAAGATTATTCGACATAGAGAGAAAAGATTCGACATGCAGATTCGACGAAGCAGTTGCCGCGAGCGGACATTTATGGTCAAATGCTCCGCTCATAGGCTATAGAAGAATTCTAATGTTGGTTGACAAGTAATAATATTTAATAAATATAATTATTACTAGTGTCATACAACATTAGAATTCTACTGTAGCTTGTAGGCGGAACATTCGACCGGAAATGTACGATTGGGGCGTCGTACAGTTTAGCTGCTCCGTTGAATCTTCTTAGAACATTCGACAGAATCCATAAGCCTTCAATGACAGATTCGACCTTAATTATTTCGGATTTTCGGACGAACAAAATAACTAAAAACTAATTTTGGGAGTAACTAAATAAATACATTTTTGGGATGAAAATGAAATTCCGAAACAAAATATTTTCAGTGTGCACATGTCTAATTATATATATATATATATACACACATACACATATATATATATACACACACACACACACACACAGTATATCTATTCACGTAGCAGGTCTGGACAACATTTTTAAAGGTCTTCAGACAAAATTAGCTGACTCAATGGCAGCAATCCTCAAATACTCTGACAAATGTCTTTTTCGAATTTCCTATAAATGTTCGTATAAAAATCTAACTCTGTATGGGCAGCTTTACCTGTAAAGTGTAGCCTTGCAGCCAATGACAACCTCAGGAAGAGGAGGGGGTTCAAACTTCCCAGTTCTAGAAACTTTGGTGCGGAAGTCTAATCTCACAATGCAATATAGGGCACCACTTAGTAGATTGTTGAGTTGTAGAATTTACATGGGTGGTTCTGCGTTCCAAATGTTCCCAGACTTGGTGTTTGCTTATTGCCTGGGTTCTAGGGACTCCATTCTGGGTATCCATTCAAGCAGCAAGTCTAATGTTTAAAGGCCTTTGAACAAAATTAGTTGACTCAACGGCAGCATCATTGAATGCTCTGACAAATGTCTTTTCAGACTTTCCTATGAATATTCAAATGAAAACCTGACCCTGTATGGGCAACTTTACTTGAAAGGGGTAGCCTTGGAGGCAGTGAAAACTTGGGGGGGTTGTACTGTATCCAATTCCCGATTCTAGAAATGTTGGTCCTGAGGTTCAATATTACAATGCAATACAGGACCCCTCTTTGTAGATTGTTGAGTGTTGTGGAATTCACATGGGAGGTTCTGAGTTCCAAATGTTCCCAGAGCCGGTGTGTCTATTGTCTGGGTTTTAGGAATGGCCTAACAAATAAGTAGTATGGAACACATCATTTTAATACTTGATGGGCATGTACCTTTAAGGTTACTACCATAGTTGTACTTATTTTTAAACTGCATTGCCTACTGAGCTTCGAATTTGAGCACAACAAACCACGTTCTCTGCTGCGGTTTTGATCAGATTTCCGAAACTAAATTAAGACATCATTATGTCCTGATCCTGAGCTAATCTAATGTGATTCAGTATACTGACCCTAGGTCATGCTAATCCTCTAGTGGTCATGTGGTTGTTTGTGAAAGTCTCATTGAACAAAACTTTGCTGTAAGCAACCCCCGGGATGAATTGAAGATTATCCAGCGACTAAGGATTCCTAATCAATCGCAACATGTGCTTGTGATTTCATGTGTTTATTTATTTTCATTTTTACATCAACCTCGGGCATATTTGCCCCGGGATTCTTAAACACCTTGTTTAAAAAAAAAGTTCTGTTTCGCAACAGTCATTTTTTAACCCCCAAAGACCATCTGCTATTTATAGATGGGTGTTATAAAGGAGCTTTCTCACTGTTTCGCAGAAAGGATTGCATTTTCGTTAATAGCCCAAAATGTTAAAAAAATCCCCTGAACAAAGGCCTTGTGAAGATGACTTAACAGAACTTTCCCTTAAAGCTGAACACCAGGCAAAAAGCTAAATACACAGAGGAAAGACGTATGGGAACAGTTTTAACTGCCAAAGGATTTGTATTTCTATCTATCCAGTTTTGAGACTTATTTAGCTCTGAAAAAACAATTATCTCTCTGTCAATCTGCTCTCTCCTCCTATGAGTATGCTCCAGTGTTGCCAACCACCAGTAATTTTACTGGCAGCCAGTAAAAAATTGGCACTTTTCTCCTGCCAGTAAATGCTAGTGAAAGAAAAAGGTTGCCAGTAAAAAAATATGGCTATGACGCTTGGCAGAGACCACCCGAGTGCCTGCTACAGTGTGTTCGGACTGTGCCGGTAGTGTGTCACGTGAAGTCATGGTGCAAGGGAACGGAGCAGCTGGAGCCTCATGTGCAGGTCTGCGGAACGGGAGGAATGCAAGCCAGGAGTGGACTGAAGCGACCACCTGCCATGGAGAGAGAGGGTCACTGTGACTCAGGAGGGGACGTGTCATGTTGGTGAGGTGCCATCATCATCTGTGCTGCTGTCAGTGTCACTGCGAGAGTCAATTTCACGTGTGTGTGCCACCCATTATAATTTCTTTCCCTTCTCGATTCCTGTCCCCTTCTTATTTACTATATCAAAAATAAAATAAGAAATATGTTTTTGACTTAATATCTACCTTAAATCACTTTGCTAATTGCATATTGTAACTTGTTTGTAGCCTAAATACCGAAATTTGCACTTAAACTGTCATTTTGTAACTCTTGGATATGCCAGTAAAAACTTGGCTGTGTCAGTAAATTTTGTGTGTCGTTTCAGTAAATTTCCATCTGGTAGGTTGGCAACACTGGTATGCTCTCTGTTAGCATATGAACATTGCAGCAGAGCTTACTGGCTTCTTGTGCTGTTTCTGTCTTATCCAGTCTGATTTATGCTGTACAGGAACTGCAACAGGCTGATGTTAGGCCAAATACAGGTACTTACACTCAGGGCCATGTTGGGCTGCACAGCATTATTGGTTGCTATGCCATTTGCAGCCTGATCTGCACAATTTTATTGTTTGGTGGGATGCTGGCAGCCCGGTACACACAGCATTATTGTTTTTATAGTGTAGGCAGTTACCTGCACCCAGCTGTAGCCACAGTACTTGCTGCACCTGTAGCCCCCGTAGCACCTTTTATTTATTTATTTTTTTTATTTATTTTTGCCCCGTAGCACCTTAGCTGCTCCTGCAGCCTCTGCAGCACCTCCATTTCTCCTGTGGTTGCCTTTGCATCTACAGTCTGGGTCTCTGCTGCATCTCCCCTGCATCCTAATGCCGTATACACACGGTCGGAATTTCCAATGGAAACAGTCCGATGGGAGCCTTTCATCGGATTTTCCGACCGTGTGTATGCCCATCGGTCTTTTTCTGTCGGAATTTCCGACTGACTTTGGAATGAGAACCTGTTCTTAATTTTTCTGACGGAAAACGTTTCTATAGGATTTTCCGATCGTGTGTTTGCAATTCCGACACGCAAAATTCCGACGCATGCTCGGAAACAATTCGACGCATGCTCAGAAGCATTAAACTTCCCTTTTATAGTGCAGTCGAACGTTTTTTAAGGCGTGGTGTTATTGACCGTCGGAATTTGATGTGACCGTGTGTAGGCATGACAGTTTGAGCGAAATTCTGTCGGAATTCCGATGGGAAAACCATCAGAGCTTTTTCCGACGAGAATTTTGACCGTGTGTACGCAGCATTAGGCATTGTAGTATTTACAGTCTGAATCTCTGCTGCACCATCTATGCACCTGCAGCTCCAGATTTCCCCTGATACCAGCTGCCCATTGCTTTGAGCGTCTCTCAAGTTCCAGTTCCTCATCACCTGGTACCCTTTCTCCTCCGTGTAACTTAGTACCCATTAAGTCACTTGAATGTAGCCTGCAGTTAAGCCCAAACTCCTGTGAGGGGTACCTGTTGGAACCTTGAGAAAAGTAAATTTTTCAGTTGATTTTTGGTAAAGGAGCCAGTAGAAAATTGTTGGCTGAACAGTGGCTACATCCAATCAGATGCAGTCACTGTTCAAGTATTCTATCAGTCATAGGTGCAATATCTAGCAAGGGAGAATTAGTACAATATATATGGGTATGGTAAGGACAAGCTTGGGTTTGATCCAAATCTATGTTTGGCTGAACCTGGAAGGAAGCTATCTGGGAATGCCCTGGCCACAGCTCATTGGGCGAGCACTTACAGCTTGCTTCAGGTTTGGCCTAACATTGGTTTGGACTGAACCCAAGCGTGTGACCAGCTTTAGACTTAAGTCCCACAGAAAGCAGCTACACTGAAGAACAGGGTCTACTTCTCAGATTCCGAATGTTTAACTATCTGCCTATAGTCAGACTTTAGGCTCCCCCTTCCTGTGCCTTCTCCCCTTACTTCTCCATCAAGATTAGTGGCACAACTCTAAGTCCCTCCCCGTATACCAGGGTACTGGGTGTAATCCTGGACTCTGAACTATCCTTTCTCCACAGTTACTGTCCAAATCTTGCTGCCTCAACCTCTGTAACATATACAAAATACGCCCCTTCCTAGCCAATGACACCTCAACTCCTTAGTTATCTCTCACCTCAACGAATGCACTCCCTCCTTTGTTGGCCTTCCTTTACATAGGCTATCACCCTTCCGCCCATGATGAGCGTGGATGCCAGACTGATCCATCAAATCACCTAATCAATCGTTTGGTTTCTGCTACCCCTCTTTGCCAATCCCTCCATTGACTTCGGCCCACCCAGTGAAAAAAAAATTCTAAATATTAACAAAAACCTAAAAAGCCATCCACATCTCTGCCCCCAGCTACATCAACAATTTCATCACAAAATACCAACCAAACCATTCTCTTCGTTCCTTCCAAGACCTCCTGCTCTAGCTTCCTTGTCATCTCCTCCCACGCTCTCCACCAGGACTTCTCCAGAGCCTCTCCCAACCTCTGGAACTCCCTTCCCAAATCTGTCTGACCATCTCCTACTCCATCTTTAGGTGATCCCTGAAAACCCTTCTCTTCAGAAGCACATCACGCATGTAGGTTGCCTACAGGAGTATGTTTTAGTTAGTGGCTGGTCCAGGTTGAGGGGGGAAAGAGTTAACGTGTGTACTACAGTTCCCAGGCTTTCTGGATCCAGTTTACTCACCAGTGATAAAAATATGGGGGAAGACTGGGTTTAGGGTCTTTGGATGGGCCACATCGAGCAGGACATGCCGTAACAAGGCAAGCGCCATAGATACGTCCCTGTACATGGGACCGATGGAAGAAAGCCACCCCCAAGAGCAAAAAAAATGACACTGCACATAAGTGCTCCACCATAGAACAACCAGATTACGAGATCCTTCAATGCAGCCATCCATCAACTAAATATTATATCAGTTTTGGATTGACTAATACTTTATCCACCACAGCGTATTTAGGGGGCTTCTCGGTGACCCAGTAAGGACTGCAGCACTATGATTGTAGAAGGGGGGAATGGGGGTTTTAGCCAAGTTGGAAACTTTTGGTTAGTATCCATTGTCCTTGGAAATACACTTTATTATATTCCCTGATTCAGCAGCAGCAGAAAAAAATTATTATCTGACCATCTTTTTTCTATCACAATTCCAGATGAATTAATTTGTCAAACATTTACATTACAATACACTGATAAAGAAGGGCTCTGTGCAGATTCACCATGGCCACTCTCCAGTCTACTATTATTAGAAGGGGTGTCCCCTTGGCAACGAGACCAACAAATAACCAGACGCTGCATGGGCCGTGACACCCATACAGACTTAAACATCTTTTACTGCTGAGATAAATATTTGTAAATCATTGCAGTATTCAATCATGAGTACCTCACTGTCAGCTTATAAGGTCACATCCTCTGAAAAAAATGACATTGTGTTGGTTACGGAAGAACAGCCGTGCATGCAGAAAGACAAAGGGAAATGTCAGAAGTTTAAATGATTGGTTGGAATTGTTGAAGTAGAATTTTGCATGGTGAATATGGACAATCTAGGCTACTGAATCATTGCCTTAAAGTAAACCTCATTTGAAGTTGCTAAACTAACCCTTCAGCCGAGGAATTTTGAACTTGTAAAAATCGTATCTACTCCTCAGGTCTGAGGTTGGATTATTATTATACAGAATTTATATAGCACCACGTTACACATGTAATAGTAAAGAAAATGACTTTATTAACCACCTGCTTACTGGGCACTTAAACCCCCCTCCTACCCAGACCAATTTTCAGCTTTCGGCGCTGACACACTTTGAATGACAATTGCGCGGTCATACAACAGTGTATCCAAATGAAATTTTTATAATTTTTTTCCCACAAATAGAGCTTTCTTTTGGTGGTATTTAATCACAGCTGGGGTTTTTATTTTTTGCTAAACAAACAAAAAAAATGGAAAAAAAAAAAAACAACATGTTTAATAGTTTGTTATAAAATTTTGAAAACAGGTAATTTTTCTGCTTCATTGATATGCGCTGATGAGGCGGCACTGGTGGGCACTGGTAGGCTGCACTGGTGGGCACTGATAGGCTGCACTGGTGGGAACTGATAGGCTGCACTGGTGGGCACAGATAAGGTTGCACTGGTGGGCACAGATAAGTCGGCACTGATGGGCACGGATGGGTGGCACGGATGGGTGGCACGGATGGGCACTTATAGATGGCACTGATAGGTGACACTGATGGGCACTGGTAGGTGACACTGATGAACACTGGTAGGTGACACTGATGTGCAGCACTGTAAAGGCACATTGTGGGCACTGGCACTGTGGGCACTGACAGATGGCACTGAGGGCACTGACAGGTGAAGCTGGTGGGCACCAACAGGTGGAGCTAGTGGGCACTGGTAGGCGGCACTTGTAGTGGGCACAGGTGGGCACCATGGACCTTGGGCACATTGCAGTGATCAGGACTGATGTCCCTCTCACTGCCGCTGGTGATCGCTTTTTTTTTTTCTTTACTGGCTCTGTTGTTATCACATGATCAGCTGTCATTGGTTGACAGCTGATCACGTGGTAAGGGGCCGGGATCGACCCCTTACTCGGATCAGTGATCCAGCGAGTCTCAGAGCGCGCCGCATGCGCCCTTCAGGGGGCGTGCAGGCCACTCCTGAACGGGACAACGTCAATAGACGTCGTCCCGGCAACTTAGATCCGCGCTGTAGCCGTCATTCGGCTATAGCGCGGATCTCAGGAGGTTAAACACTAATAATATAGAAAGTACAAAACCCACAATACAACTAATACAATCAAATAATAATTGGCCAGTTATTAAAAACACAACCATGGCAGCTACAGGAAAACTGTATAAGCATCCCCCCTCCCCCAAAAAGGAGAAAACAAAGAAAAAGCGTGATATCAAGTGTTCATGGGTGTGTGTGCCCCAGTGTGGGGCACAGTCTACATAAACCGGATCAAAAACATAAAAACTTCTCCTCCATATTATATATACACTATATTGCCAAAAGCATTGGGACACCTGCCTTTACACGAACATGCATTTTAATGGCATCCCAGTCTTAGTCCATAAGGTTTAATATTGAGTTGGCTCACCCTTTGTAGCTATAACAGCTTCAACTCTTCTGGGAAGGCTGTCCACGAGGTTTAGGAGTGTGTCTATGGGAATGTTTGACCATTCTTCCAGAAGAGCATTTATAAGGTCAGGTACTGATGTCGGAGAGAAGGCCTGGCTCACAGTCTGCGCTCTAATTTGGTGGGGGGGGGGGGGGGGGGGATTATGGTGGGGGGTTGTTTTTCAGGGGTTGAACTTGGCCCCTTAGCTCCAGTGAAGGGAACTCTTATGGTGTCATCATACCAAGACATTTTGGACAATTTCAGCACCATCTTTGTGGGAACAGTTTGGGGATGGCCTCTTCCTGTTCCAACATGACTGCGCACCAGTGCACAAAGCAAGGTCCATAAAGACATAGATGAGCGAGTTTGGGGTGGAGGAACTTGACTGGCCTGCACAGAGTCCTGACCTCAACCCGATAGAACACCTTTGGAGCCACGATTAGGGGTCAGGCTCGAAGACCAGTTGCTATAGCAGATGGAGGCTCACACAGGAATCAGCGGTATAGGTACACATGCAGATCACCCTAGCGGATGACACAGGCTCACCCGAGGTGTGGAGTCTAAGTACTAACCGCTGTTCACCAGAGATCCTGATGGTGGAGATTAATTTTGCTGCATGTTAGTACCAGGTCGCACTCCTCAGGATCGTCACACCAGGAGATGAGCAACCCGGGGGCCAGAAGCTGATAAGTAGGTAAGGATCAAACAGAAGCGTAGTCGGTAAACAAGCCAAAAGGTCAGTTAGGAGTAGTTGCAGGTTGGGATCAGGCAGAAGCCTAGTCGAGGAACAAGCCAAGGGTTGATAATGAGTGGTAGCAAATATGGACGGTAGTGAGATACTGGCTGGAGAGAGAAGGAAGTACAGAGACATGGTTTAAAAAAGGAAGTTCATAGGAGGCGCAAAGAGTTCAAGGTTCAGCAGAAATCAAGGCACAGGGTTGTCCAAAGGATCCAACAAGGTGCTGTCCAGCATCTCAGGTAACTCAGTGAGATGATTCAGTGCCAGACACAGCAGATGTCCCAGGTTCAAGTACAGATCCTGACATTTGGGATGAATTAGAGCGCAGACTGCGAACCAGGTCTTCTCTCCAACATCTTTACTCTATCTTGAGGACCCATTTTATTACTTTTTCTTGACTAACGTACTACCAACTGTAGATAGAATCATATTTTTTTTAACATGGATTTCCTGGGACCTCAAAATTAATTTAAGGGCCCTTCAGGGTAAAAAGTTTGAGAAAGGCTGCCCTAGAGCAACTAATCCGCTTCTCTCTTTGATCCTTTGTCAGGTTCTATTACAGGTTTCAATCTGCCAATCCTTATTTCACGTATTTTAATACATGAGGCCTCTTGTGACTACAGTGACCAATACTCAAATGCAGGAAAAATAATGAGTATAAGCCGAGTGTTTCAGCACATTTTTTTGTGCGAAAGTGCCCCCCTCGGCTTATACTGGAGTCAAGCACTTTTCTGCAGCAGAGAATGACATTTTCCGACCCGACTTTGGGGCCCCGTATCTCGGGGCCACTTGGTGCTAGGAACCCCAATTGGTGTGTAAACCCAGTGAAACCAACACTACAACATATCCAAATTTGGGGTTCCTAGCACCAAGTGGCCCCAGATACGGGGCCCCAAATTCGGTTTGGAAAATGTCATTCTCTTCTGCAGAAAAGTGCTTGACATTTTCCGACCCGCATTTGGGGCACCATATCTTGGGGCCACTTGGTGCTAGGAACCCCAAATTTGGTATGCGAACCCAGTGGAACCAACACTACAGCATATCCTAGCACCAAGTGGCCCCGAGATACAGGGCCCCAAATTCGGTCAACTGTGTCCATCTGCAGCAATGTCATTTCAGCACCCTTTGGGTCCAGAGGCCCCAAATTTGGAGCTAGGGGGCATCTAGGAACCCTTAACTACCAAGTTTGAAGTTCAGGGGACCTATGGCTGCAAATGGGCACAGTGAGGCTGCAAACGGGCACAGTGAGGCTGCAAATGGGCATTGTTGACCCTCTTTTCCACTTACAGTAGCTGCGCATTTCTCACCCTAGTCTTATACTCGAGTCAATAAGTTTTCCCATTTTTTTGTGGTAAAATTAGGTGTCTCGGCTTATATTCGGGTCGGCCTATACTCGAGTATATACGGTAATTTCAGGCTTTTTTCTTAGATTCACCCTCAATTAGCCACCATTTTTATAGGCTGTCTGTAGGTTTCTGGACATTTTGCAGACCTGATTTCATGCCTATATTATACGATCGTTCAGCATGTCATGTCCGAGCAGATGTTTGGAATAAGCGGTGTATAAGGAGACGTTCTGTTCTTCTTGCGGCAGTACCTGATGTGTGCTGTTATTCTACCCCCTGAATGCTGAGCAAAAACATATCGTGTCCACACTTTACTGCCTTCTGCTGAGACAATGACGAACACACGCCCCGGCGCCTACTGTCAGCGCCTGCCAGCTTATATTAGCTCTCCGGTTCTCATCAACCTATGTTGCTTTTGACACTGTTGATCACCGAGTTTCCAACGATCACTACCTCTCAGTACTGTATAACAGCCCTGTGCCAGACGTTTTTTTTTCTTTTAGTTACAGAACTGTCTCAACGTCACAGATGTTCAGTGGCTTTATAAAGGATTAATAATTATGCAATCAGTTGTAAATGCACTGTTTGCGCCACAGTGGTGTCATACAGTGAAACTAAAAAAGCTACCCAGATGCAAAACGCTCCATAAACTAAACATTGTCCAGCTGCAGAGAGCTCCATATAACATTGTACAATAGCTTCTCACTTGCAAACGCTTCATAATATAAAACTGCCCAACTGCAGAGCTCTCCAAAAAAACGAAAGTTGCTAAGATGCAGAAAGCTCCATAGACTAAGAAGCAGGGAGCTCCATAAACTAAAACTATCCAGATGCAGGGAGCTCCATGTACCAAAGCTTTCCAGCTGTAGAGTGCTTCATGAAATAAATGTAGTGGTACCCCCGTAGGCAGGGCTTTTTTTCTCAAACAATAGGTGCTGGAACTCAACCACGACCCCCCAAAACCCCTCCACCTACACACACCCTCCAAATCACATCAAATAGTGGGTGTGGTCAGTCAAATTTCACAAACAGTAGGAGGGTCTTAAAGGGGAATTAAATACCAGGATTGCATTACATACAGAGTGTAGAGTTCAGGGGGGTTACACACAGAGCGCAGAGCTGTCACTTGTAAACACAGAAACCGGACTTCTGTGTTTACAAGTGATTGTGGTGAGCAGGCCCCCCCCCCCCAAGGGTCTGAGCCAGAGGTGGTGGAACTGAGTTCCACCAAGTTCCCCCTGAAAAAAAGCCCTGCCCGTAGGGGCTGCTGAGCGTAGTAGTCTGTCTGTCACCCTGCCCAGCCAGGCACACACTTTTCAAGTATCCAGAGCCATGTAAGGAGTCCGTGCACTTGTTTTTTTTATTTCATTGAGGGGAATTTAACTTGGATGGGGATGGGAAACTTATGAGATGCCCAGGTAATTGACAATCAAAATTGGGACCAACTATATACACCACGGTATATACAATCTCCTCTTCTCCTTCTGCACTTCCTTGCTTGCAGACTATCACTCCTCACTCCTCTAGCACATCACTTGCTTACACTTCCCGGACCAACTAGCACTGTAGGCCTGACACTGGCTCAGCCAGGCCCAAAGCAGATTCCCCTTGCAGTCAGGGACCGCGGGCACCTATGGTGTAGCAAAAATAGAATGTTCCAGTGCTAGCTGTCCCTGTGGCTACTGCTTCCAGTACCACCTCTTCAGGCACTGCTAGCCCTCCTGGCTGCGGCTGCCCCTTTCCTCTGCCTGTGCACCACAATCCTCCAGACTGGCTTTGAACCCATCCCAGACTGCTCCATCTCAGTCCTCTCAGGCGTGCCTCCCAGTACTCCTGACTGTGTGAACACTCACCAGCCCTCTTGGCTGCCTCTGTGGAACTCCTGGAGACTTGCCCAGCAGTGTTCTCCCACTGTCCTCTCTTGCTCCTCCCGTGCCTCCTGGTCAGGACACCTCTGTGGGTTGTAAGAGGGTCCCGTCCGCACCTGAGCCCAGGTCCAAGGTCACCCCCTCCAGACTGGGGAGCTCCTTCAAAGGCCACCGACAGCCTAACACTCCATCTTCCACCCGATTAACTCCTCCCCAGCTGGGCAGATCCTGGTTATTTAAGGAGGCCTGCCCCCTGCCAATCCAGATTGGGGATTGGTCAGGGCTTCTCAGAATACCCCAGGTGGCTCCACCTCTCCTCTCCATCTCTCTTTCTAGAAAACACCAGAAGATTCTGGAAAGAAGTGAGAGGTCCTAGTGACACCACCTGTGAGTCACCCAGCTTTATTCTGAGTCACTCCCTTCTCAGATCACAAAACACGCCCAGGCTTAGCTCCCAGGCAAACCTGGAAATTGACCTACTCTCAAAAAAAAACAAAAAAAAAACACTATCACTCTTAGCACACTAGAGGGTGCTACATAAAGTTACCATAGGTGTGTTCAGCCTTTTGCATTAGGGTGTGGACCCCAAAGCTCAAACACACATGCATTTCTCTGCAGCGTCAGCTGCACTGGACAGTGAATGAATGAATGAGACATGCTTTGTGCTGAGAAGGTTCCTGTTCATTCACAAACTGAAGAATAGTAAACACTGTTTACTATGTTTACGTTATGATTTAACACAGTGAGTGTGTTCACTTAGAAAAGGGATGGGTAAATTACATATTGATTAGACCCTTCTCCCACTCTCCATCCTGAAAGATCCACCACAGCACCTGGGGGAGAGGAGAGGAAAGGAGGGAAGCCATCAGCACTGCAGTGGGTGGGGAGAGCCCGGGCAGTAAGGGAAATCATAACGGGGGGGAGCCCGGGCAGTAAGGGGAATCATAAAGGGGGGGGGAGCCCAGGCAGTAAAGGGAACTGTAAGGGGAATAATTGTTTTAATTTTTTTGAAGGGGTTAAGGGTTAGGGGCTAATTTATTTATTGTTTATTTATTTATTTGTTTTGTTAGCATAGGGATTAAGGTTAGGGGTTAGGGGTTAATATTAGGATTAGGGGTTAGGATTAGGGTTAGGGCATAGGATTAGGGGTAAGGGTTAATATTAGGGTTACAGTGATACCTAATTCTGTATTTTCTTTAAAAATAACAAACTTGTTTTACTGACCTGCTCTGTGCAGTGGCTTTGCACAGAGCACCCCAGATCCTCCTCTTTTCGGGTCCCTCTCCGGCGCTTTTGGCCCCTCCCTCCTGCCGAGTGCCCCTGCAGCAAGCAGCTTGCTATGGAGACGGCAGTGTAGCGCCATTGGCTCCCACTGCTGTCAATCAAAGTCAGTGAGCCAATGAGGAGAGAGAGCAGGCGGGGCTGAACAGGGGCTCCGTGTCTAAATGGACACACGGAGCAGGGGCTCAGCTCTGTTTCCGCCTATGAGGAGGGAGAGTCCTGGGCAGCCAAGACATCCCTGCAACATCACTGGATTGAGATGGGCTCAGGTAAGTATTAGGGGGGCTGCTGCACACTGAAGTTTTTTTTTTTCATCTTAATACATAGAATGCATTAAGATAAAAAGAACCTTCTGACTTTACAACCACTTTAAGGATTTTTTTAAATGTATTTTATTTATTTATGTATTATTTATTTTAATATTTATTTATTAATCCATATGTTGGTGTGGACGGTGGTCCCTAGACTCCTGATCCCAAAATTCTTATGTACACACTTATGAGATTCACATAATGTATACTGATTGTTATTTAAAAGTGGGGTTGGAGACCTAGGAAATGCATTGTAATTTATTGATCAGACCCTAGTTTATATCAAGGAGTAAAGTCATGTTGAGTGGAGGTGGGTGAAAATGATATGCTGTGAAACATATAAAAAGAACACGTATCTCCATGTTCTATTTCCATGTATTGTATGGCTGAATACATTTATAAGCATTGTTAGGCAAAACTTGCCATGTTTTTTAATGATTTTATAATAAATTGATGAATTTTACCAGTATGGTACATATATTCCATTATTAGGCACTTTTAAAGTCCCATATTTGTAGAAAATTGTTTTGATGATTGTGAACATGAAGGATGATGGTTCTTATCCAAGCAACCCTGGCAATGTATGCATATAGGGGAGTCCAGTAATAGGGCGCTCCATAAACGAAAGTTACCCAGCTGCAGAGAGCTCTGTAATTTAACTGACCAATTGATTTTACAACAAATATTTGTCAATGGAAAGGTGAGGTTAGGGGCGGAAGCTGTAAATCATATTTACACTAGAGTTCAAAGTACACTGTATTACAAAATGCATGTACTACGTGCTTCAAAGGCTAACTAACTTCTATTTTGTAGGAAAAAAATATATACTACCCAAAGGTTGGGTGCGGAGCCTGGCACTGCTATTGTTTTTTTTTGAAAATGTTATGTATATTGTTGTTGCTGCCATCATTTACTATCATTGTCATGTCATCAGATTTCTCCAAAAATGTATTTAAGAGGAAATCTCAATTTCACTAATTTCTGTGAGGTATACAGGAATAAAGGGGTTAACAAAAGTGGAGGAAATCTAAGATGTTAACCCATTGGTTGTGGAGGAAGGGGAAATCTCAATTTCACTAATTTCTGTAGGAATAAGAAATTATGCTGGGGACATTTTCTGTGAAACCACATAACGTCAATTGTAGGAAATTTTTGCTGGAATTTACGGAAGGCAATTTTCTCCTAAATTTCACAGCTTATTTCTAGTTTCCAGAAATAACCGTAGCTGAGCAGGAACGCAGTCAGCGAAGGGGAGACATGACAGGGTGATAAGGGTATACAGGAATAAAGGGGTTAACTTAACAAAAGTGGAGGAAAGCTAAGATGTTACCCCATTGGTTGTGGAGGAAGGGAGCTGGGGGGAGCTTAGGGATAGTAACTGCAGGGTAGGGGCGGAGCCTCAACAGTCGGTGAAGAAAGGAGTGCAAGAACGTCCCTCCCGCCCCCGCCCCTATTTATATGTTTCATGGTTTATGGTGTTTTGTGTTCTATATTGGCGTTTTTTGGGGTCCTTGATGGTGGTATAATTCGGTGCACTGTGTAAAACGGTGGGGAACCATCTCAGGTATGGTATCCTCTAGTGGGAACGGTTCACTGCGGAGTGACCGGGTAGTGGTAAGAACCCCGGGTGGATGAAGTCAGCTGGGTTTTAGGCCCTCAGTCAATAGGTCGCGGCTGGGGTGGCAACTCAGCTAGCTGGTGCCTCTGACACAATAATGGTATGGGTATATCAGTACTGTCAAGGATCTCAAAATTAATTATATCTGGTTTTGAGTGGTTAAATATTATATTGGTTATTTAATTTAAGTTGTTGTTAATAAAAGGTCGTTTCGGCCATTTTACTCCACCTCAGTTGTCGAGTGGTTTGTTGATTACAAGTGTAAAGCCCCATACACACGGTCGGATTTTCCGATGGATTCTGTCCTATCGGACAATGTTGTCGGAAATTCCGACCGTGTGTAGGCACCATCGGACATTTTCCATCGGATTGTCCGACGGACAAAGTTGTATCTCCTGCTCTAAAAATTTTCCGACAACAAAGTCCGATCACACCAATTCCAATCGTGTGTAGCGAATTCCGACGGACAAAGTGCCACGCATGCTCAGATCACATTTTCCGACAACTTTGTCCGACCGTGTGTATGCAACACCAGTGTCGGACTAAATCCGTCGGACCAAATCCGATGGATTTGGTGGTCGGATTTTCCTACCGTGTGTATGGGGCTTTAGGGGATATAAAGGTTCAAGGATGAAGGGATACAGTAAGTGTGGTAAGTGGATGGTTAGCTCTTAGCTACCCTAGTCATGCACATTCACCGACCTGCCAATGTCCATGGATAGCTTCACCTAACCTTCTAGTTCTGGCCTAGTAGCATGAGAACACAACGAACTAGAGTGGGCCGTCAGTATGACAAAATAAGGTTAAACATTTCATCTGAAGGGAAACTCAACTACTCACACTTTATATAAAAGTGTGGAGCGAGATAAGGCACTTTAAATGTGCCATAGGTTTACATACATTTAACTCAATACATTAAAAAAACACATTACAATGTGCAACACAAGCTCAAGTAATGTTCACAAAAGGTACGAATGCAGGATTGACGCGTTTTGCTTTTCAATGCTTTATCAACATCCGTGCCAGCAATAGTGAACAGTACAGCTGTATATGTTAGAATTCAAGATACATTTTTATAACACAGTAATTTTACACCAAAACAGATACATAGCATAAGCATAATTCATAAATAATTCAGCGCCCATCAGGAATATAATGGAAAGAGAACTTGGGAGGGAGAAAAGGTGAAGGGGAGGGAAGGTGATCCACCTATCACTTCCCATAAAAGAGAGTATATCTGGGTGGGGTCAAGGGGGGACAGAAATTAAAAAGGGGAAGGACCATGGCAATATAGCTCCATTAATGTAAAAAATATGGTACTCCTAAATGGTGCAAACTCTAATGCCGCTTACACATGATTGGAAATTCGGCCAGCAAAAGACAGATGAGAGCTTTTGGTCAGAAATTCCGACTGTGTGTATGCTCCATTGGACTTTTGCTGGCCGAATTCCAGCCAGCAAAAGATTGAGAGCATGTTCTCAATTTTTCGGTCGGAAAAAGTTCCGATCGTCTGTAGCAATTCCGGCGCACAAAATTCCTACGCATACTTGGAAACAATTCGACGCATGCTCGGAAGCATTGAACTTCATTTTCTCAGCACGTCGTAGTGTTGTACGTCACCGCATTCATGACAGTCAAAAGTTCAGCAAACTTTTGTGTGACCGTGTGTATGTAAGCCAAGCTTGAGCGGAATTCCGTCGGAAAAAAAACACCCAAGATTTTTCTGACGGAAAATCCGCTCGTGTGTACGGGGCATCAGGGCACTTTCACACTGAGGAGGTGGGGGCGTCGGCGGTAAAGCGCCGCTATTTTTAGCTGCACGTTACCGTCGTTTTAGCTGCACTTTTCGCAGCCGAAAAAGGGTTAAAAGCTTCGGCTTCAATGGGCAGGGGCACTTTAGGAACAGTGCATAAAGCGCCTCAAAGATGTTGCTTGCAGGACTTTTTTTTAGCATCCTGCAAGCGCACCGCTCCAGTGTGAAAGCCCTCAGGCCTTCACACTGGAGTGACAGGAGAGGCTCTTTACAGGCGCTTTGCAGGTGCTATTTTTACAGTTATAGCGCCTGTAAAGCGCCTCAGTGTGAAAGTAGCCTAAGTATTGGTATATATATATATATATATATATATATATATATATATATATATATATATATATATATAATATAAACAGAACAACAACATTTTTTTATCAGCTTACCCAGATAGAATGACGTAAATAACCAGTAGATCAACAACTATCAAAAAACAAATAAAGCAAGAAAGGGGAATAAACATCTAAAAAAAACAAAAAAAAATACATTTTATCAACTGAAGAGCAAAGTACAGTATTGACCTCCTCTACTCGCCTCCATCACAGCATTACGTTTTACTTTGATTTCAGATACTCTTTATAAGAGTGTGATAGTATTTATTTGCACACCTTATCGAAAATTAAAACTCTTGAGTACAGGTGGGAACATTTATCTCGCTTTCTTTACCGCCCAGGAAGGAAAATGGGTCAATATATCGGTTAATGTACATATGGGATGTTTATCTTTTTTGCATTTCGTCATTTTTTTTTTTGTAGAAAGGAAAAAACTTTCCATTTGCAGCAGCTACAGTTGTGACACGTTACAGCTTTATGTACCGACACTTGGAGATAAGAGAAGTCTGGGCAAGTGATGGAGCGCAATCCAGGTCAAAACGTTTAAATATTAACAAGTGACTCAACAAATGGCTGTACAATTTATGCACCCAAGGTTTTTTGTTATTAGTTTATGTTCAGTAATTTCCATTTATTATGTGTGCTCTACTGTTAGGCTTGTGAGATGTATGTGACAGTTTCTTTAGATTAGTCAGGCTTCATACTATTGGTGGAGATAGAGGAGAACCACCCAGAGGACAGCTTTTCCAAGAGTCATTTTCTGCAAAAACTGGCAAGTGCAAGCTCAGAGGACATGCTGCAGTAAAGTATATGTTTAGCCAAACTTTTTGTATTAATTTAAAAAAAAAAATTGTTTAAGGCTGGGTTCACATATGTGTGGCCGTGGTTTCGTGTCTGAGGTCCGGTGCGTTTCTGTTCACCAGTTTAGGTGTGATTTAGGTCAGAATTTTTGCCTGAATTCGCACCTGAAACGGGCCCAACAACGTACAGGACCTAACAACGTACAGGACCTTTTCTCAACCCGCTACGTAGGCACCCCTGACCTATGTGAACCAGATCCATTGAGAGCCTGTCACTCACCTGTCATGCGAATTGGATGCGGTTAAAAATTTGCATCCAATTTGCACATATGTGAACCCAGCCTTAAAGTTTAAAGCCCCATACACACGGTCAGATTTTCCGATGGATTCTGTCCTATCGGACAATGTTGTCGGAAATTCCGACCGTGTGTAGGCACCATCGGACAGTTTCCATCGGATTGTCCGACGGACAAAGTTGTATCTCCTGCTCTAAAGATTTTCCGACAACAAAGTCCGATCACACCAATTCCGATCGTGTGTAGCGAATTCCGACGGACAAAGTGCCACGCATGCTCAGATCACATTACAAGACCAAAGCTATTGGCTACTAGCCTCTACGTAGTCCCGTCGTAGGCAACAAACGTCACCACGTTCAGAATGATCGGATTTTCCGACAACTTTGTCCGACCGTGTGTATGCAACACCAGTGTCGGACTAAATCCGTCGGACAAAATCCGATGGATTTGGTGGTCGGATTTTCCCACCGTGTGTATGGGGCTTTAGAGTTGGGAAAGCCCTGTCGATTTACTTGTTGCAGTTTGAGTACCATTGGGGAGATTTCTATTCACTTCCTGCTCTGTAGACACAACAGGAAGAGAGAAGAAAACTCTACAAAGTAAGAGGAATTGCCCTTTTACGTTGGCTATACACTAGTAGATTTTTGAACAACCGTTCCTACAAACATTCATTTGTAATATTGGAATGAATGTAATTTTCCAAAAGAAAATTTGTTCAATTGAGAAAAATATTCAACCTGCTCTACTAGTGTATACCCACATTTAACCCCTTGGAGCCGACACCTCCCAGCCCTTTAAGGGGTTTAGTAATGCCAGGAGGCGGAGCAGGGTTTATGATCACACGATCACATGATTGTAAAGCTCCCGATCGCAAGCAGCGATCGCAAGCTTTCCATTTGCCGCCGGTATCTGTGTTAGGAGCGTTTTGGGCACACACTTTCGGCACAGCTGTATTCCACCAAGTTACGCAAATATGCGGCTACTCAGTGCCAACACGTTAAACAAGCCATACAGTGTTAAAATTTAATTTTCTTTCATTTGATTTTTTAATAGGTAATGGGGACAATTCAATGATCGTTTTGGACCGTAGTGCTGAGAAAAATGAAAGGCAATGGATGAACATTTTCTAGTTTGTTATCTGAACTAATACAATTCTAACTGCAAATGTGGTTTTCTCTTCTATCAAACCTATTGTAATGCACATGTGTTGCGTAAAGTTTTATATGAAAGTAGAACTTTTGTTGTTTGTCCCAAACATTTGATAATTTTATATGGTATATATAGTATTTGGTAGGGTCACAAGCATAAAGGTTATATCCTAAAATAGCATGTTAAAATTCTGACAATTGGCATGGTAATTAAACAAAATTTTAAGGGCTTTCTATTTAAATTTGTTGAGTCACCGTTGGTAGTATCACATGCTCTGACAAACTCTTTTTCAGAATTCCCATGCAAAGGTTTAAACGAAACTCTACCTGTTTGGCTAGATTCGGTCAGTTGTCACGGAACAGGTGTCCCAATTAAAAGATTTCCTCTCATCTCTTGTTCTGGTGACAACTGTAAAATTGTGGATTTCCCAGGAATTTTTGTCCCGGTAACAGCTATCACCAAGACAAATACAGAAGGTAATCTAACGAGCGTGAACATTGACAGCAATAAAAAAAAAAAAAAACAGGGATTCTAATCCTTCCCTACAATATCCAAAACAAAAAAAAAAAACGTTGGCTATACATACACTTTAATCCTTCAAAACTGATAAAAATAGGTCCCTCGTAAAAGTTTAACAATAAATCAGGTGGTTACAGGGGGAAAAAAATATGCTGTTGCAGAATACAGGCCTTTAATGTTGAATTCTACAAATATTCTTAATGACATCCCCACTCATTGGCAAATGTGGAACATTTTGGTGTGCGCAAAACTGCATGGTGCCGTTATGGTTCCTTGAGGCCACATTTTTAAAAAGGGGTCTTTCCCCTGCTTCTCGCAGATAAATGGGCTGCTGTGCCCATGCAAACACGAGTGTGAACACAGCCTTAATTTTGCGCACTCAATTCATACTAGCTCCTATTTCAAAACCTTTTTGTCCAGTTTGGATTGAGTTGGGAATACTAAAATGATGTCTAAAATGAAAACAAAGAAAATTAGACATGCTATTTGCCAATAGAACTTAACCAAAAAGTGTATTCTATGCATCCAAAAATATAGACAATATACCAAATCAAATCATTGTTCAATGAAAAAATAAAATAAAAACCTCATGCATGTGTCCTGCTTCTTAATACAGGGGGTCCCCGACTTACAAACATCCGACTTACAAACGACTCCTACTTACAAACGGAGGGAGACAACAGGAAGTGAGAGGAAATCCACCCCTAGGAAGGGAAATTCACTCCTGTAAGAGTTAATATGGGAAAAAGGTGTCTCCACTGATGCTTTATCACCAGTCCATGCTTCCGTAACAACTCAAAATTTTCAAAATCCAATTGTCATTGGGACAGAGGGTGAGGTGAAATCTTCTGAACAGGGGCACAGACAGAAAAACAAATGTTACAGGGGTGATAACCCTTCTCTATATTATCAAAAAAAAACTTAAAAATAGATTTTTTGGCTGGAGCTACACTTAAAAAATGTACCTGTTCCGACTTACAAACAGATTCAACTTAAGGAGAAAACCTACAGTCCCTATCTTGTTTGTAACCCGGGGACCCCCTGTATAGGGGGTCAAAAAATGCCAAGAGTTGGTGAAAGCAGGGATCCATCATCCGGAGATAATTCCGAAAATCATCAGGATTATTCTCCTGGAGCTCCCACAGCAAAGGCATATAACATAATTGGTCACGATTAATAAAGCAACCAATTTTTGGTCCAAGAAATCCTCCTCCTCCTGTTCCTGGACTGGACTTGGGTCAAAGCAATAACTCCAAGGCCAAAAATAAATAACAAGTTATCTCCTCCGATTACGCAACATGGCTGGTTAAATTTAAGAGGGAAGTTTCAGGAAAAAAATTAAATTTAAAAATTAAAAAAAGAACTGGGAAAAATAAGGGTCAGTGCCCATTAATGCAGTGCCTATCTGCAGCCTCACAATTGCCATGAATGCAGCCTCACCATTGCAATCAATGCAGCCTCACATAGTTAGTAAGGTTGAATAAAGTCCAACCTGAGTGAGTGTGGGTGCATGTCTACAATTGTCCCTATCCCTGTACATTATACATTGCACACTCACATCGGTCCCTACCTACAAGGAGCCCACAATCCAAGATCCCCATTTATATACTAGTGCCAATTTTGGACAGAAGCCATTTAAACTACCCAGAGGAAACCCACGCAGGCACAGGGAGAACATGCAAACTCCAGGCAGGTAGTGTCGTGGTTGGTATTTGAACCAGTGACCCTTTTTACTGCTAGATGAGAGTGCTACCCACTACACCACTGTGCCGCCTTGGTGTGCTCACCATTGACATGAATGCAGCCTTACCATTGCAATCAATGCAGCCTCACCATTGCCATGAATGCAGCCTTACCATTGCAATCAATGCAGCTCTACCATTGCAATCAATGCAGCTCTACCATTGAAATCAATGCAGCCTTACCATTGCGATCAATGCAGCCTTGCCTTTGCCATGAATGCAGCCTTACCTTTGCCATGAATGCAGCCTTACCATTGCAATCAATGCAGCCTCACTATTGCCATGAATGCAGCCTTACCATTGCCATGAATGTTGCCTTACCATTGCAATCAATGCAGCCTTACCATTGCAATCAATGCAGCTCTACCATTGCAATCAAAGCATCCTTACCTTTGCAATCAATGCAGCCTCACCATTGCTATGAAGGCAGCCTTACCATTGCTATGAATGCAGCCTCACCATTGCCATCAGTGCAGCCTGATCAATGCCCATCTGCAGCCTCAGAGGGGACAGGAGTCATTTTACATACAGGAGAATCTCCTGTTTACTTTGTGGCCTCTTTAATACAAAGTCCCGGCTCCTATGATAGACAGAACAGTTTTCTAATGGCAGCCCAGGAGACGGGACTTCCTATTACAGACGCTGCCGTGTAAACAGGTGATTCTCCTGTATGTACTCTGACAGCACTCGTTCTGCCCCCTCTGAGGCAGCGCCGACAAATACGATATATGTCTTTTGTGGCCACAAATTATATATATATGCAAATCACCAGGGGGGGCCATATTAAACCAGAATGCAAGCCGCAATTGGCCTGGGGGCCGGATTTTGGACATGCCTGACATATAGGGAGGACTCTAACATATAGGGAAGGCTCTGACATTATGGAGGGTGCTGACAAGGTGAGGGTACTCTGACAATTGGGGGGAGGAAGGCTCTGACGTGATGGGAGATCTCGGATATGATGAGGGGGGACATGATGGGGGTACTTTGACATAAGGGGGGCTCTTACATGATAGGGGACCTCTGGTGTGATGGGGGAACCTCTGCTATGAAAAGGGGCTTTGAGGTGAAGATAATTTCAATTTCAAGGCAGTTGTGTGTATTGTCCCAGGCTCAGGTTTTTCATTTATAAATAACACTTACGTTTTTTAGACTGGGGTGCCCTGAGATTTTGCATACTAGGGTGCCACAACTGAAAAAAGGTTGAGAAGTGCTGATCTAGAGGCACAGCTTTCTCCAACATTACTGTATGGCAATAAGCAAAACCTACAGTAATTCCAATAGCCAATAAACACTGTTTATAAAGATTTAACTGTCCCTTCTTAATATGTCAGCTAGTTGGTTCAATTTTACTTCTGCATGAAATAAGTACCATACATGTATTTACAGTGGCAGCAATGGGGCCATTTTGTTCCATATCCAGCTGTGGCTGGAATGAATGCGGTATTTGACATCCATTTCCTTAACAACACTCTATTATTTGGTAACCCAGACAGACCAAAAGGACTAATACCAGGTCTTTATTGGTCATCAACATATGTTTCTGTTTCTCCGCCTCAGTGTACAATTATAGAGCATCCTTCACTATTAGTGTAATGAGTTTAGATGTGTTCAACAACAATCCACAACATTGTGCAATAACGCTCCGGCGCTATTACAGCAACCGCTGTTTATATAGTAGTCTGAAGACAGCATGATGTCACCCCGTCAGCTGTTCAACGGGAGAGGGAGATGTGATGCCTTTTTATAGCAGATTCCGTTGCCTTAAGTTCCTAAGGCTTGACGTTTTATTGTAAGCGTTTCTGAATATCTTAAAGAGGGCCTTGAAATAGCTCATTCATAAATCAGACTGATAGAGAATGCATGCCTAATACAACAAATATGCCAAACACGCTTTTTTTTATTGCAGCTATCTCTTCCAATAAAAAAAGAATCTAAACCCAAAAACAAATGTAGCCCTCTTTTGGGGGCCTTATTCCAAAATGGATCAAAGTCATTATTTTCCTCCAAATTCTACAAACAATGCCCCATAATGGCAACGTGAAAGAAGTTTGTTTGAAATCTTTGCATATGTATTAAATCCAATGTACATAAGTAATCACAGCCTTTGCCGTGACACTCAAAATTGAGCTCAGCTGCATCCTATTTCCACTGATCATCCTTGAGATGTTTCTACAACTTGATTGGAGTCCACCTGTGGTAAATTCAGTTGATTGGACATGATTTGGAAAGGCACACACCGGTCTATATAAGGTCCCACAGTTAACAGTGCATGTCAGAGCACGAACGAAAGCCATGAAGTCCAAGGACTTGTCTGCTGACCTCCAAGACAGGATTGTATCAAGGCACAGATTTGGGGAAGGGTGCAGAAATATTTCAGCAGCATTGAATGTCCCAATGAGCACAGTGGCCTCCATCATCCGTAAATGGAAGAAGTTTGGAACCACCAGGATCTAGAGGAGGCCACACAAACTGAGCAGTCAGGGGAGAAGGGCCTTAGTCAGGGAGGTGACCAAGAACCCAATGGTCAGAGCACCAGCATTTCTCTGTGGAGAGAGGAGAATCTTCTAGAAGAACAACCATCTCTGCAGCACTCCACCAATCAGGCCTGTATGGTAGAGTGGCCAGACAGAAGCCACTCCTCAGTAAAAAAAAGTACATGCCAGCCCGTCTGGAGTTTACCAAAAGGCACCTGAAGGATCAGATATGAAAAACAAAATTCTCTGGTCAGATGAAACAAAGATTGAACTCTTTAACCTAAATGTCTGGAGGAAACCAGGCACCGCTCATCACCTGGCCAATACCTACAGTGAAGCATGGTGGTGGCAGCATCATGCTGTGGGGAAGTTGTTCAGTGGAAGGAACTGGAGGACTGGTCAGGATTAAGGGAAAGATGAATGCAGCAATGTAAAGATACATATCCTTGATGAAAACCTGCTCCAGGATGCTTTTGCCCCCCGCTAGTGGCAGAGAAAGGGTTAAACCCACCGCAAAGCGCTGCTGCAGCAGCCCCATTCATTTGCGGTATACACACTGCTCCTTCACCGCTCCAAAGATGCTGCTAGCAGGAATTTTTTTACTGTCCTGCTAGGGCACCGCTCCAGTGTGAAAGCCCTCTGGGGTTTCAGGGGAAACATGCAAATGTGTTGGAATGGCATCGTCAAAGCCCAGACCTCAATCCAATAGAAAATCTGTGGTCAGACTTAAAGATTGCTGTTCACAAACCATCCAACTTGAAGGAGCTGGAGCAGTTTTGCAAGGGGGAATGGGCAAAAATCCCAGTGGTAAGATATGGCAAGCTCATAGAGACTTATCCAAAGCGACTTGGATCTGTGATAGCCGCAAAAGATGGCTCTACAAAGTTTTGACTTTAGGGGGTGAATAGTTATGCACATTGACTTTTTCTGTTATTTTGTCCTATTTGTTGTTTGCTTCACAATAAAAAAAAAAAACATCATTAAAGTTGTGGACATGTTCTGTAAATTAAATGATGCAAATCCTCAAACAATCCATGTTAATTCCAGGTTGTGAGGCAACAAAACACGAAAAATTCCAAGGGGGGGGTGAATACTTTTGCAAGGCACTGTACACAATTATGCTAGTTTCTAGTCCTCTGCTGGTCACATGTTCAATATAAAAAAAAAAACTGCCTTTTTGTACAAATGTACAAAAATAATTATTAATAATAATAATAATAATAATTTTTTGGACCTAGAATTCATTTGGTTGAAATCATCCTGAAAATGTCATATTCATTTAACTACTTCCCACCCGGCCACTGTACATATACGGCCGGTGGGAGCCGTCTACTTCTGATAGGACGTTCCGGAACGTCCTTCAGAAGTAGAGGGATCGCGCACGCGCGTGCCTGCGCAGCGGCGCGATCCCGATGCGGTCGTGTCACCCGGACACGGCGCATCTTGGATCGGCAGGAGGGCTCGGTGATTGGCCCTCCTGATCACATGACGGCCGTGTTGAATCACAGCCGTCATGTGATGTAAACAAACAGCCGGTTGCTAGGCAATCGGCTCTCCTCTCCTCACACGGAAGTCGTCGGTGAGGAGAGGAGAGAGGATCGCTGCAGCCGGCTGGTGATCAGTGAGTATTAGCTGTTTTTTTTTTTTTACAGCTTTTTACTCACTGATCACCAGTAGTGTCCCCACAGTGTAAACACACATGTCCCCACACATGTCCCCAAAACACACATGTTCCCAAAACACACATGTCCCCAAATAATAAAAACACATGTCCCCAAATAAAAAAACATGTCCCCAAATAATAAAAACACATGTCCCCCACATATGTCCCAGTAAAATAACTGCCAATGATTATCTGAACACATATGTCCGTGATCACCTGCACACATCTGTACATGATCATTTGCGTACATATGTCCGTGATCACGCAAACCAATTATTATACACTTAACGGAATTTTTTTTACTAAAAACATGTAGCAGAATACATTTTGGCTTAAATTTATGACAAAATTTGATTTTATTGGATTTCTTTTAAAAAAGAAAGGAGAAAATATATTTTTTTTTTCCAAATTTCCGCTATGTTTTCACTTATATCGCAAAAAATAAAAAACGGAGTCGCGAATAAATACCACCAAACTAAAGCTCTATTTGTGCGAACAAAATGATAAAAATTTCATTTGGGTACAGCATTGCATGACCGCGCAATTGTCACTGAAAGAGCGAGAGCGCTGAAAGCTGAAAATTGGTCTGGGAAGGAAGGGGGGCGAAAGTGCACAGTATTGTAGTGGTTAAAGCACGAGCAACAAAGCTGTGATTCGGAGGGTGCGTGGAAAGTGAATGTTACTTGACTTTTGAAACAAGATGAGCTGGTTTCTGACCCCCTTGAAAATGTTGAAAATGAGCAAATTCCTCTGATATAAATATACTGCTACAAATTCTTCACCGAGGTGCAGCAAAGCACTCAGAAAAAGTGATATGGAGCTTTATTTTGCAGCCTGGGAGCGCATTGATCGTGCCGTTCCTTAGAAGTACAGTATGCGAGTACATGAAGTACTGCTGTCTCTTCTAGAGTAGGCTCTGCTTCATGTACAGTAGTGACGCACTTTCTCAATTATCCTGACAATCACATAACAGTATGTAAAAAATTACTGTTTTAACCACTTGACCTCTTCATGACCAGGCCATTTTTTGCTATTTAGCACTGCGATGCTTTAACCACATGCCGACCGGCTCCTGTAGATAGATGTCGGCAGAATGGCACAGCTGGGCAAAGCAACGTACCCGTACGTTACTTTGAATCTCTCGCTGTGAGCGCACCAGCCGCGACCTCCGTGACCGCGCCCGCAGGACCCGCCGACTCGATGTCCGCCGGGCGCCCCCGCGATCGTGTCATGGAGCTGAAGAACGGGGAGATGCCGATGTAAACACAGCATCTCCCCTTTCTGCCTAGTGACAGGACACTGATCATCTGCTCCCTGTCATTGGGAGCAGCGATCAGTGTCGTGTCACTGCTAGCCCATCCCCCAGACAGTTAGAATCACTCCGCAGGACACACTTAACCCCTCCCTAGTGGTTAACCCCTAAACTGCCAGTGACATTTTGACAGTAATCAATGCATTTGTATAGCACTGATCCCTGTATTAATGCCAATGGTCCCAAAAATGGGTCAAAATTGTCCGATGTGTCCGCTAATAATGTCGCAGTCGCGATAAAAATCGCTGATCGCCGGCATTACTAGTAAAAAAAAATTATTAATAAAAATACCTTAAAACTATCCCCTTTTTTGTAGACGCTATAAGTTTTGCACAAATCAATCAATAATCGCTTATTGCTTTTTTTTTTTTTTACCAAAAATATGTCGAAGACTACGTATCGGCCTCAACTGAGGTAAAAAAAATAATTTATAGATTTTTTGGGGATATTCATTATTTATATATATATATATTTTTTTTTTCAAAATTGTCGCTCTCTTTTTTTGTTTATAGCGCAAAAAATAAAAAACGCAGAGGTGATCAAATAGCACCAAAAGAAAGCTCTATTTGTGGGGAAAAAAAGGACGTCAATTTTGTTTGGGAGCCATGCTGCACGACCGCGCAATTGTCAGTTAAAACGACGCAGCGCTGAATCGCAAAAAGCGCTCTGGTCTTTGGCCAGCAAAATGGTCCGGGGCTTAAGTGGTTAACTGGTAATTTTGCAATCATACAACGCTGTACCCAAACTAAATTTATATAATTTTTTTCACACAAATAGAACTTTCTTTTGGTGGTATATCCAAGTTAATCCATGTTAATTCCAGGTTGTGAGGCAACAAAACACGAAAAAGGCCAAGGGGGGTGAATGCTTTTGCAAGCAGGGGCGGACTGACCATTCGGCCACTCGGGCCATTCCCGAGGGCCCCAGGCCACTAGGGGGCCCCATCAGGGTTGCCAGCCTCAGTAAAACCAGGGACAGTATGTAAAAATCTGTGTTTTTTTTTACATCTGTTTCTGAAATGTCCCTTACCGACATCCTTTTGATCTAAAAATCCAGAGATTATAGCTGCCCCACCTCTCCAGTACCTTCTCAGCCAATAGAAACATGTCTGTGTATACTGTGTGTACATGTATGTGTATACTGTGTGATTGTATACTGTGTGTGTGTATACTGTGTAATAATCTCTGATTGCCTGGGGGCCCCATAATCTCCTATTGCCCGGGGGCCCCCATGAGTTGTCAGTCCGCCCCTGTTTGCAAGGCACTGTATACTACTATTGTACTCAGCACTGTTAGGTTATTTATATTTATAAAATATTAACAAATGAATCGATATGGATGAATATGTAAGAATACCTTTAAGAAACAGACCCCCCCCCCCCTCTATGACATCACTAATTTGCAAAAAATGTTCAAGAAAATGGACAGCAGTAAATAAATTAACACACTAATGTTACTTTTCTAGCAATCGCAGATGCTTAGTGTTACAAAATTGCTAACATCTTGTAAAATCGCTTCATTAATGCTTGTACTGCCCCTCCCCCCATGCCCTGGTGGAGTGCTGCGGGGTTTGTGTTTCTGCCATCTAAATGTACCACATCTGCTGGGCAGATGCCCTGCAGTCCAGCAAGGCTATGTCATGACTTGAAGGATTTCCAGGCGGCTTGGAATGACCCCCCCCCACAAAAATATGTTACAAGCCTGGGTGTGCCTGTAATGAGGCAGGCCTAATCAGCTGTCTCATGTGATAAACTGTATCGAATAGGCAAAATGTTTTGTCTTGACCTTATTATACATGGGACATGAAGGTTAAAATATCCTCTGCAATATACCGTAAGCGATGAGGGGAGATATCACAACTGCAGCCTATTGTATTAGGGTGTGCACCCCAAAGCTCAAACACGAAGCAACATAGGCAGTGGCTAGGGGAATGCACATGCCACGGCTGTGATGCTATGCCATGGTAGAAATTATAGAGAGCAAAGCAATGTTTTAGAATTTTGATTTTAGTTTTTACTATTTCTTTAATTTTTGAAAATGTTATTTACATTTTTGGAAATTTTTAAGTGCTCCGTTGGGGGGCTTTGGTGAAATATCAGGGGTCTAAACAGACCCCTGATTTCTCACATTTAAGACTGAGCCTCAGCTGCACACATGAATGAATAGGAAGCACTTACAGGCTTACTTTTCATTCACACACTGAAGCATAGTAAACACAGTGTACTATACTTCAGTGAGATAAGGAAGGGGCCAGTAAATTACATATTTACCAGCCCCTTCCCCCCGATCCCTCTACACAGGGCCGTTGCTACCACTAAGCTGCCTAGGGTGCACTGCTGCCTAGGGCGCCCGGGCCACTGGTGTTTCTACTCTCTTCTCTCTGCAGCAAGCAACTAAGTCTCCAGCATTGTCAGGGGCGCCTTGGCGGTGGAGGATTGTGTCTGTGTCCTGACTCCCGAATGAATGGAAGCAAGCAAACATTCATTGATGGGCACTGGTAGACTTCATTGATGGGTGCTGATAGGCTGCATTTGATGGGCACTGGTGAGGCTGCATTTGATGGGCGCTGGTAAGGCTGAATTTGATGGGCACTGGTGAGGCTGCATTTGATGGGCACTTAAAAAGGTGGGGTATACATGAGCAGAGAAAAGGGGGTGGAGTAAGGGGTGGAGCCAAGGGGAAGGTGACAAAATTAGGTTTTGCCCAGGGTGTCAAAAACCCTTGCACCAGCCCTGCCTTAACAGCACAGCTGGAAGGAGGAAGATGAGGAGAAGTTGGCAGTGCTACAGGGGGAGGAACAAGAGGATTGATGTCTGCAATAAGGCAGTACAGCCTGTCCTCCTACTCAGCAGGTGCCCGAGCCTCCCTTTTGAACTGCTAGGACCTGAGCCCAGTACAGGAGGGCCAGCTGTACTGCCTTATCAGTGGCACTGGAGCATGGTGTGATTAGGGTGTGCCCAGGCACACTCAGCACACCCCCTGCACACACTTATTCAACTGCGCAATGTGGAGAATAGTGGTTTCATATGACCTATGTGACCTATCTATTTATCTATCATCTTTATATACAGTATATATCCTGTCTAACGTGTGACTTGGGACAGCCTGTAGCTGGGACTGTTAGAGAGTCTGCTCTTGTCTCTCAGGTAGGTAAATACTGACATCAATCACTATTTAGCTGTCTGAAGGTTGGGCATTCTTCCCACTGACCCCCAATGTAAGGGACATTCTTCCCACTTACCATTGTACAAAGGCACTTCCTCACTGACCACCAATGTAAGGGGATTCTTATGACTAACCACCTATTTAATGGGGCACTACACCACTTATTTCCAACGTAAGGGGACACTTCTCCAGTGACCAGCAGTGTATGAGGGCACTACTCCACTGACCACCAATTTAATGGGGCACTACTACACTGATCTCCAATGTATGGGGACACTTCCCCAGTGACCACCAATGTAAGGGGACTCTAGTGACTGACCACCAATTTAACGGGGCACTACTCCACTGATCTCCAATGTATAGTGACACTTATCCAGTGACCACCAATGTTAGGGGACTCTAGTGACTGACCACCAATTTAATGGGGCACTACTTCACTGATCTCCAATTCATGGCGACACTTCTCCAGTGACCACCATTGTGCAAGGGCACTACTCCACTGACCACCAATTTAATGGGGCACTACTACACTGATCTCCAATGTATGATGACACTTATCCAGTGACCACCAATGTTAGGGGACTCTAGTGACTGACCACCAATTTAACGGGGTACTACTCCACTGATCTCCAATGTATGATGACACTTATCCAGTGACCACCAATGTTAGAGGACTCTAGTGACTGACCACCAATTTAATAGGGCACTACTCCACTGATCTCCAATGTAAGAAAACTCTCCTCCAGTGACCACCAGTGTAAGGGGGCACTTCTCCACTCTTCACCAATGTAAGGGTATACTCCAACATTTCTGAGCTTGTAGCATCTTCAAAAGTCTAACAAATTTGTTTCCAAACCAGGAACCTGAAGTCATTCCACCCAAATCTTTTGAAATGTAATCCATCCTTATGCTGAGAAGTCAGCTCCTCTAGTTTCAGATTCAAACTAACTGCCTTATTTGTTGCCCCAATGTTGGTGGCTGTGGCAAAATACAGTTTTGTGCAACCAATTTTTTAGTAAGAAGCAATATTGTACTAAGTCCCAATTTCAGATTAACTTGATTTTCTGAAGCCTCCTGATGTCTCAAAATAAACATATATAAATTACATACATTTGTTGTAAAAATAATAATATAATGTCTTGCAAACTCAGGGCATCTCCAGATTAGATGAATACAATCTCCTCTTAACTGTTCACATCTAGTACAATTAGGACTTTTTCACAGGCCTGTTTTAGAGATTGAATAGGGGGGTGTTCGCTGAGTTATGCCACGTACACACGAGCGGATTTTCTGTCGGAAGAATCTTGGATGGTTTTTCCGACGGAATTCCGCTCAAGCTTGGCTTGCATACACAAGGTCACACAAAAGTTTGCTGAACTTTCGACCATCAAGTCATGGAGAAGAATGCTCCCTACATTTGGGGTAGAATAAATGTCCTCCCTCAAATAGCTAGAAAAATCATTAGTTTCATTGATAACTTATCTGAGTAGCAGAAAATGCCCCTTGCTCGAGGAACCCCTGGCAACCTCTGAAGGAAACCTTGGGTTCAATGGAATCCTGGTTGAGAAAGGCTGGATTATAGCCATCAGTTGAATACTTTGCTGTTTCCATATTTATTCTAATTTTTTTTTTTTCTCAATATAAGACCACAGTTAGTTCTGCACTCCTGTGACCCAGATTCAGCTGAGAGAAGGCCAAAGTCCACAGTCGGCTGACGCCAGTCCAGGCTCTGGTTCAATCCCGGCTTTAAAGTGGAAGTCCACCCTAACACTAAAATCTCTAAATCTACAGGCATCCACAATCTACGACTAACCTATCTAGCCTTGTAAAGAGAGACCCGGAGTAAAAGGAAGAAAGCAATAGACGCAGGGCTGGCATGACAGGGGTTAAAGGGGCATCAGGAGGATGCTGCAGGATAGGTGTTAGCAGGCTGTATGGGGCAGGGTTTGAGCTGGATGGAGCAAAGGGGGGAAGGGGAGGGCTGCAGTCAGAGAGCAGAGTGGAGCAACTTCCCACCCTCCAGCCCTAGTTATGGTGTTTTTTTTTGCCGGTTAGGGAATTGGGGGTTGGTTTAGCCAGATGTGGTGGTGGCGGCCTGGCGGGGGGGGGCAAAGTCCTTTTTAGGTTCATATGGGCACAAAATGTATGGTGTAGGGACCCGTCTGAGGTACGGCTCCCAGGTGGTGGATGTGTACCTGCTAGTTGTCTCCGAGTTGGTGGTTTTTGCGGCTGGAGGCCTGTGAAGTGACAAGCATGTACTGTCCTGAGTTTTATGCCTATTAGGACCTTTTGGCTCTTTCTCTAAACCGTCTGGTCTGGTTTTTATGTTATTCATATGTTAATTATTGATTCTTTATATTTTGTTTAAAAAAAAAAAGGCTGCTATGGACAATTTGACTCCAATGTTGTGTGGTCACTACGGGAAGGGTGGGGTTTTTGGTATAGCAGTTAACAAGACATAGTTAATACCATAGTCAAGAAGAAATTGCTATACATACCTTTTTTTGAAACCACTCAGGTCTGGCCATAAGAGGTGGAAGCTCTGCAGAGGAGACAGCCAACAATAGCTGGGAAATTAATAGGCAGTGACGTCACCCATAGACTTACTATGGGGCTTCCGTTGTCTGCTGTCTCCTCTTCACCCACCTACACAGCAAAGCCACAGCTAACAGCTCAGCGTGGAAACGGACTGGATGTTTAGCCATTTCTTCTTTACAGGGCTAGATAGGTTAGTCTTAGATCATGGTTGCCTGTGGATTTAGAGATTCTAGTGTTAGGGTGGACTTTGACTTTAATGTTAGGATCCACCCAGATGCCTGGATCGGCAGCTGGCTCAGCCTCTCTGTGAGCTGCTGAAAGGCCAGAGCCAGCCGCCCCCCCCCCCTCCTCTACAGGCCAGCGCTCCAGTGAGTGCTGGAGGGGCAGAGCAGAGAGCGATGACTGAGAGTCACCGCTCTCTGCGAGAACTGAGTGATCAGCGGCCTTTGCTCGGTTCTCAGTTTTAGAGGCGGCGGGGGGCAAATGTAGCATCAGACTGATGCTGCATCCACCTAGGTGAGTATGAATGTTTGTTTTTGCATATTCCCATACTTTGTCTTTTCAGCCCTAAAAGCCTGCAGCACCATGCCGCAACCTTGTGCATTGCACGTGAATGGGTTGTGAACCCCCAAAACACAACAGGGAGTTTAATTCTTGCCATGACCGTGAAAACAAACCATCTTGGTGTACACCCCCATCTGCTAGGTTTGAAGCTTAATTTGGTAGTAAACTCTTTACACCACCTGTACCTACAGGTAAGCCTGTAATAAGGATATTCAGAGTGCATGAAGCAGAAGAGATCACCGTCACATGCGCTCTAAAGGTCTGGCTTATAGTGCCGGACCTTCAGAGCCCGTGCTGAAAATGGTGGTGTCATCGTGCCCCCAGCTACTCATGTAGCCAGGAGGCCACAACCCAGAAGGAAAACTGGGGGAACAAGATGTCAGCCCTCTCAACGATGACTTCGCAGCACTGGAGGCGGGGGCGTTGATAGTTGGCAAAAAGACCAGGGGCTTCAGCCCGAAGTCGAAGAACCGGGGGGGGGGGCTTTTTTTTTTGGCCTGGGTGGTGGGGATGTGTGACTTACTGAATAAACACACCTGCCTGACACTGACCATTACACTGACCTGCCTGACCTACATACACTGACTTGCCTGATCTACATACACTGACCGGCCTGACCTACACACACTGACCTGCCTGACCTACATACACTGACCACTGACCTACATACACTGACCTGCCTGACCTACATACACTGACCACTGACCGGCCTGACCTACACACACTGACCTGCCTGACCTACATACACTGACCTGCCTGACCTACATACACTGACCACTGACCTACATACACTGACCACTGACCTGCCTGACCTACACACACTGACCTGCCTGACCTACACACACTGACCTGCCTGACCTACATACACTGACCACTGACCTGCCTGACCTACACACACTGACCTGCCTGACCTACACACACTGACCTGCCTGACCTACATACACTGACCACTGACCTACATACACTGACCACTGACCTGCCTGACCTACACACACTGACCTGCCTGACCTACATACACTGACCACTGACCTGCCTGACCTACATACACTGACCTGCCTGACCTACACACACTGACCTGCCTGACCTACATACATTGACAGTGACCACTGACCTGCCTGACCTACATACACTCACCACTGACCTGCTTGACCTACACACACTGACCTGTCTGACCTACACCCACTGACCAGTGGCGGCCCGTCCATAGGGGGCGCCCGGGCGCCGCCCCCCCCCCCCTCCTTGCAGTTAAAAAAAAAAAAGAATACATCGCTTCCCTAACACAGACCCGCCTCTCAGCCAATCAGGTTGCCAGGTCTGTTACCTGTCACCTGATTGGCTGAAGTCACAGGCGCTGTGATTGGACGCTAGGCGTCCAATCACCTAGCGTCCAATCACAGCAGAAGAAGACAGGAGGAGCGCGGGAGAAGACATCCGACGGAGACACCGCTCGTCGCCTGACGCCGTCACCAGCTGCACACCGGGACAAGGTAAGTGCAGAGGGCAGGCAGGGGGCACAGTGGCAGCACTTAAGGGGCACAGTGGCAGAACTTGGGGCACAATGGAAGCACTTAAGGGGCACAATGGCAGCACTTAAGGGGCACAATAGCAGCACTTAAGGGGCACAATGGCAGCACTTAAGGGGCACAGTGGCAGAACTTAAGGGGCACAATGGCAGCACTTAAGGGGCACAATGGCAGCACTTAAGGGGCACAATGGCAGCACTTAAGGGGCACAATGGCAGAACTTGGGGCACAATGGCAGAACTTGTGGCAGAACTTGGGGCACAATGGCAGCACTTAAGGGGCACAATGGCAGCACTTAAGGGGCACAATGGCAGAACTTGGGGCACAATGGCAGCACTTAAGGGGCACAGTGGCAGCACTTAAGGGGCACAATGGCAGCACTTAAGGGGCACAATGGCAGCACTTAAGGGGCACAATGGCAGAACTTGGGGCACAATGGCAGCACTTAAGGGGCACAGTGGCAGAACTTGGGGCACAGTGGCAGAACTTGGGGCACAGTGGCAGAACTTGGGGCACAGTGGCAGCGTTTGATGGGCACAGTGGCAGCGTTTGATGGGCACAGTGGCAGCGTTTGATGGGCACAGTGGCAGCGTTTAATGGGCACAGTGGCAGCGTTTGATGGCACAGTGAGGCTGTTTGTTTGCGCCCCCCCAAAAATTTTGAGCACCAGCCGCCACTGCCACTGACCTACATACACTGACCACTGACCTACATACAATGACCACTGACCTGCCTGACTTACATACACTGACCACTGACCTGGCTGACCTACACACACTGACCTGCCTGACCTACATACACTGACATACATACACTCTGTGTCTGACCTACCTCAGCTCAGCCGTGGTGTGCGGTCACAGCAGGCAAGCAGTCAGTCACTGGGGATAGGAGAGCCGAGCCGCCCGCCCAAGCAGGGATGTAGCGTTCCCGCCTTCTGGAGCCTGCAGGCTAAGATGAACGTTACGTCACAGGTCCCGCTCCAGAAGGCGGGACCAGCGCCAATCGGGGACCGATCTGTTAGTGAGTGCGGCCGAAATTAGCCGACGCTTGGGGCTAACAATGGAATGCAGCATTCCATAGACTCGGGGCTTTTCGGGGTCACATTCGGGGCTTCAGCCACCCCTAGCCACCCCCTCCCGATGCCCCTGACTGGAGGGCTGCGTTCCAAGGTAAGTTTCTCATACGTTTCTCACAAGTTTCTCATATTGTGCTAGTATGCGTGCACACTAGCACATTATGACATTGCCTTGCAGGGATTTTTTTTTTTTTTTTTAACCGCCTGTGGTTTACTACCACTTTAAGGGGATCTTTGAGCAGGCAGTAAAAATGTAGTTCAACCGTTCAACTTCTTTTTCTGAGATCAGTGCCTTCTGCAATAAAACTTGACCAAAGCAAGAACGATTTTTTGGTAAAATCACGCTACTTTCCGGAAATGATTGACGTCATGTACATCACATGGAGATGAAATGCTGAGATTACTTTTAATGCTGTTATTGATACTTGGCACGCTGTTGGCTTCTGTGTACGGCGGGATAGAACTCATCCGCCTCGGCCTTTATCTTTCATATTAAGAAGGAAATTCAGAATGAATACACGCAGCAACATTTAAAAAGAATCAAATTACAGAAAACAAGGGAGCCATTCTTCGCCTGCCCCGGGCTGACAGTGATATCTGCTCATCACATAGTTACGCCGCTGTCTATAAATCATATCGCAGGGCGGGGCCACAGCAAGCCTCCAGGCTGCACATAGGCCGGCTTTAGGGGAAAAAAAAAATACCAGAGCAAATTACCCTCATTTTCTGTAATAACTGGCTAGGATAATAATAGACATATCACATGTAAGCACACTACAGGTAATCAGAACACTCTTTTTTTTTCCTAAAATACAATTTTCAGATTCTTTTAGATGTTCGAGAAGTTTCTATGTCAGTGTAGCCAATGTCTATAGGAAAGCCCCACCAAAATTGAATATAACCTATACTAGAGTTTCTCAACAGCCAGGGAATACTTCCAATTAGACTTCTTATAGCAAATAATAAATAGTTATAAGTATTTTAGTGATTTAAACGCATAATGGATTTTTTTTGTAACTCATATATACACTAGGGTTGTCCCGATACCACTTTTTTAAGACCGAGTACAAGTACCAATACTTTTTTTCAAGTACTCGCCGATACCGATTACCGATACTTTCTTTTAATGTCATGTGACAGTTTTCAGAGCACAATACAGATTAGGTGGCACTGATATGCAGCACTGATAGGATTAGGTGGCACTGATGGGCACTGATATGCATATGGAGCACTGACTGATGGCTGGAACTGACAAATTGTTGGCAATGATAGATGGCACTGAAAGGTGGCTGGCACAGATAGATGGCACTGAAAGGTGGCTGGCACAGATAGATGGCACTGAAAGGTGGCTGGCACAGATAGATGGCACTGACAGGTGGCTGGCACTGATGGCACTGGCAGGTGGCTGGCACTGACAGGTGGCTGGCACTGACAGGGGCACTTATGGGCATTGGGCACTGATAGATGGCACTTATGGGCATTGATAGGTGGCTGGCACTGATGGCACTGACAGGTGGCACTTGCAGGCATGGGACATTAATAGGTGGCATTTATGGGCACCCATGGGCAGGCACTGAAATGCAATGAAAGGAAAGGCTGCCTGCGATGCCCATCTTGGCACTCCACTCGGCCGCATAAAAGCAGCAGTGGCCATCTTGCTACACCCAGCCCATATAGTTCTGGGTGTAACAAGATGGCCGCTGCTGGCTTA